>CAUYUJ010005113.1:715615-940615 GCA_963575745.1 Prorocentrum cordatum | reverse complement strand
TATAGGCAGCTCCACCGAAGACCCCAGTGACTGCGTTCGTATGGTGCCCCGCCCCCTGGCGGCACACCCCTCACACGTTTCGTAGCTCCGTAGGAAGCTTCACCGAAGGCCCCAGTGGCTGCGTTCGCATGCTGCCTTGGCACACCCCTTACACGTCTCGTGAACCGAAGGCTGCAAAGGCTGCGTTCGCTTGGCGCCACGCCTCATTTCGGCACATCCCTCGCACGTTCCGCGGCCCTATTGGGAGCTCCACCCGAGCCCCCAGTGGCTGCGTTTCGCCTCGCCCCACTTCGGCACACCCCCTCGCACATGTTGTGGCCCGATAGGGAGGGAGCCCCACCGATCCCTCAGCGCTTTCTTGTGTATGGAGCGGTCCTGCTGATAGTGGGGACGCGTTTAGATAGGGTTGGATTCTTTGCCAAGCATATTCAATACGGGGTCCCCAGAAGTCCTGACCCTTTCCCTGCAGGGAGGGTTCTTCATTCCGAATGATAAACTACTTGACCGTCCCAACTGCCAAACACCGTCCGACGTGATTTACCGCGGCGCGAGCGCATGGGTTACCTCCTCTGAACATCTGAGCCTGTCTTCTCATTGTTCGCGATCACGCCCGTGACCAGTCCCCCCCTTCCTCTCCCCTCCCCCTGGTTACGTCACGAGTCGCGCTTGCGCCGTGTGGGAGGTGGCGATTACTATGTGCATTCCCCGAAGGCACTGACGCGACTCGTGACGTGTTCCGCCCTCCCCCCGCCGCCCCCCGCCGGTCACGCCCGTTCCCAAACATCCGGCGTCTCGATTTTTTACCCTGGGATTGGGTTTTCAGCCAGATTTTTTTGTTTCGGTCCCGAGGCCCGGGAAGGGCACTGGGAGGCCGAAAACTGCGAAACAACTCCAAACGCTGGGTGTCTGGGCGCGCGTTCTCGCCAGGGGGTCCGATCCCTGATGTCTGACGGCGCGAAATAATTGAAGCATAATAAAGAATCACGACCGGGGCCGTAGACCCATCCGTCTGCTGCATTTTTCGAATCGGATCGATCTGTGATGGTCCTCGGCCCCGAAATCAAGCGAAATCGCCCAGCGCGAAATAAATAATCCCGGCAAAGCAACCTAACAGCGATGTGTACAAGCATATCTGGAAGCATTCCCCTTAAGATTCAGGTGAGAATCCAGTTGTAGAATTCTGCTGTTCTCGCAGTCGCAGTCGCATTCGCAATGACAGTCGCAGTGGCAACGGCCTTAGGATCCAATGGAATCCCAAGGATTCCTAAGGATTCCTGAGGATGCTGAACTATGCCTACGGATTCCTAAGGATGCCTACGGATTCCTTAGGATTCCTGAGGATTTCCTAGGGATTTCTATGGATTCCTACGGATGCCTCAACCTGCCTCAGTTTCAGCCTCAGCCTCAGCCTGCCTCGGCTTGCCTCAGCCTCAGCCTCAGCCTGCCTCGGCCTCAGCCTCAGCCTGCCTCAGCCTCAGCCTCAGCCTGCCTCGGCCTCAGCCTGCGTCAGCCTCAGCCTCAGACTGCCTCAGCCTCAGCCTCAGCCTCAGCCTGCCTCGGCCTCAGCCTGCCTCAGCCTCCCCTCCTCCCCCCCCCCCCTTCCCCTCCCCCCCCCATTCAGCCTCACCTTGTCTCAGCTTCGGCCTGCCTCGGCCTCATCCTCAGCCTCAGCCTCAGTCTCAGCCTCAGCCTGTCTCGGCCTGAGCCTGCCTCGGCCTCAGCCTCAGCCTCAGCCTGCCTCAGCCTCAGCCTCAGCCTGTCTCAGCCTCAGCCTGCCTCAGCATCAGCCTCAGCCTCAGCCTCAGCCGGCCTCAGCCT
This sequence comes from Prorocentrum cordatum, assembly GCA_963575745.1. NCBI lineage: Eukaryota > Dinophyceae > Prorocentrales > Prorocentraceae > Prorocentrum > Prorocentrum cordatum. Next base: position 938,797 of record CAUYUJ010005113.1, on the reverse strand, counting down.
CAGCCTCAGCCTGCTTCAGCCTCAGCCTCAGTCTGCCTTCAGCCTCGGCCTCAGCCTCAGCCTGCCTCAGCATCAGCCTCAGCCTCAGCCTCAGCCTGCCTCGGCCTCAGCCTGCGTCAGCCTCAGCCTCAGCCTGTATCAGCCTCAGCCTCAGCCTCAGCCTCAGCCTGCCTCGGCGTGCCTCAGCCTCAGCCTCAGCCTGCCTCGGCCTCAGCCTGCCTCGGCCTCAGCCTGCCTTAGCTCGGGCATTCAAAATATGGCACAGGACTGGTGTTCTGGGAACGCGAAGATCACGAAGTGGCCCACCGTTGGCTCCGGGCAATCAAAATATGGTGCAGGAATGGTGTTCTGGGAACACGAAGAACACGAAATGGCTTACAGTTGGCTCCGGGCACTCAAAATTAGCCTGGGAATGGTGTTCTGGGAACACGAAGTGGTCTACAGTTGGCTCCGGGCATTCAAAATGTGGCCTGGGAATGGTGTTCTGGGAAAACGACGAACACGAAGTGGCCTACAGTTGGCTCCGGGTATTCAAAATGTGGCATGTGAATGGTGTTCTGGGAGCACGAAGAACACGAAGTGGCGTAAAGTTTGCTCCGGGTATTCAAAATGTGGCCTGGGAGTGGTGTTCTGTTGTCTCCGGGCAGTCAAAATGTGGCTCCTGGCAATGAAAATGGGGAGTCCCTGGATTCCCGCGGCACCCGTCCGGCATCTGCCCAGACCCCCCTGGGGAGTCATGATGCTCTCTTTTGAGACCACTAGAAACCTATCAGTCTTCGCTGTTAGGTAAATTATCCCGGCAAAGCAACCTAACAGCGATTTGTAAGAGCATATCTGGAAGCATTCCCCTTAAGATTCAGATGAGAATCCAGTTGTAGAATTCTGCTGTTCTCGCAGTCGTAGTCGCATTTCCGATGACAGTCGCAGTGGCAACGGCAGTCGCAGTCACAGCCTCAGCCTCAGTCTGCCTCAGCTCAGCCTGCCTCAGCCTCAGCCTGCTTCAGCCTCAGCATCAGTCTGCGTTCAGCCTCGGCCTCAGCCTCATCCTGCCTCAGCCTCACCCTGCATCAGCCTAAGCCTCAGCCTCAGCCTGCCTCAGCATCAGCCTGCCTCAGCCTCAGCCTCAGCCTGCCTCGGCCTCAGCCTCAGCCTGCTTCAGCCTCAGCCTCAGTCTGCCGTCGGCCTCGGCCTCGCCTCAGCCTGCCTCAGCCTCAGCCTGCATCAGCCTCAGCCTCAGCCTCAGCCTGCCTCAGCATCAGCCTGCCTCAGCCTCAGCCTCAGCCTGCCGCAGCCTCAGCCTCAGCCTGCTTCAGCCTCAGCCTCAGTCTGCCTTCAGCCTCGGCCTCAGCCTCGCCTCAGCCTGCCTCAGCCTCAGCCTGCCTCATCAGCCTCAGCCTCAGCCTCAGCCTGCCTCAGCATCAGCCTGCCTCAGCCTCAGCCTGCCTCCTGCCTCAGCCTCAGCCTGCTTCAGCCTCAGCCTCAGTCTGCCTTCAGCCTCGGCCTCAGCCTCAGCCTGCCTCAGCCTCAGCCTGCATCAGCCTCAGCCTCAGCCTCAGCCTCAGCCTCAGCCTCAGCCTGCCTCAGCCTCTCAGCCTCAGCCTGCCTCAGCCTCAGCCTCAGCCTGCTTCAGCCTCAGCCTGCCTCAGCCTCAGCCTCAGCCTCAGCCTGCTTCAGCCTCGGCCTCAGCCTCAGCCTGCCTCAGCCTCAGCCTGCATCAGCCTCAGCCTCAGCCTCAGCCTGCCTCAGCCTCAGCCTGCCTCAGCCTCAGCCTCAGCCTGCCTCAGCCTGCCTCAGCCTCAGCGCCTCTCAGCCTCAGCCTCAGCCTCAGCCTCAGCCTCAGCCTCAGCCTGCAGCCTCAGCCTCAGCCTTCAGCCTCGGCCTCAGCCTCAGCCTGCCTCAGCCTCAGCCTGCATCAGCCTCAGCCTCAGCCTCAGCCTGCCTCAGCATCAGCCTGCCTCAGCCTCAGCCTCAGCCTGCCTCAGCCTCAGCCTCAGCCTGCTTCAGCCTCAGCCTCAGTCTGCCTTCAGCCTCGGCCTCAGCCTCAGCCTGCCTCAGCCTCAGCCTGCCTTCAGCCTCAGCCTCAGCCTCAGCCTGCCTCAGCTTGCCTCAGCCTGCCTCAGCCTGCAGCCTCCGCCTCAGCCTCAGCCTCAGCCTCAGCCTGCTTCAGCCTCAGCCTCAGCCTCTGCCTCAGCCTCAGCCTGCGGCCTCAGCCTCAGCCTGCCTCAGCCTCAGCCTCAGCCTCAGCCTCAGCCTCAGCCTCAGCCTGCCTCAGCAAAAGCCTGCCGGAATGGAGCATTCAAAATGTGGAATGTTCTGAAGACCACGAAGTGGCCTACAGTTGGCTCCGGGCATTCAAAATCATGGGAATGTAGTTCTGGGAACTCGAAGACACGAAGTGGCCTACAGTTGGCTCCGGGCATTAAAAATCATGCCCAGGAATGGAGTTCTGGGAACTCGAAGACCACGAAGTGGCCTACAGTTGGCTCCGGGCATTCAAAATCATGCCCAGGAATGGATGTCTGGCAACTCGAAGAACACGAAGTGGCCTACAGTTGGCTCCGGGCATTCAAAATCATGCCCAGGAATGGAGTTCCGGGGGCTCGAAGACCACGAAGTGGCCTACAGTTGGCTCCGGGCATTCAAAATCATGCCCAGGAATGGAGTTCCGGGAACTCGAAGACCGCGAAGCGCGTTACTGTTGGCTAAAAAAAAAATCCCGGATTCCCGGGGCACCCGTCCGGCATCTGCCCAGACCCACCTGGGGAGTCATGATGCTCTCTTTTGACCCCACTGGAAACCTATCAGTCTTCGCTGTTAGGTAAAAAACGCCAGGATCGCTGCCCCCCAAGCAGGTCGAGCAGGAGGAAGGAGAGAAGGGAGGAGGAGCAGGAGGAGGAGGACCAGTCTAAACCTAGTCTAAACCTCAGAATCATCAGCGAAGTTGCTCTAAGCTCCCTCTTCGTAGGCCCCTCAGGGATTGATTTCCACTGAAGGAAGTGCCCCGTCGGGAGACAGCCACTTGAAAATCCTGAAGCATGCCACAACACCCGTTCTCGGACTTCAAAGCCACGAATCAATATAACCGTTGCGACTTGACGATCCGGAATCGTGCCAGAACACTACTATTGGGATTTCAACAAAACAAATCAACGTAACTGTCGCCCTGACAACCCGGAATCGCCCCAGCACGCCGCTTCTGGTACTACAAATCCGTGGAGCTGTTGCAGCCGTTGTCAAACGAATGTGCGCGGCGCTGAGGCGATAAACCACATTCCGAAAACGAGCCGCCCTCAATCCGTAAACTCTTACACATGTTTAAAACGAGTGTGCGCGGCGCTCACGCGAGAACCACATTTTGAAAGAGACCTGCCTTCAATCCGTGAAGCCCTTGGAGTTTTATGTACACGAACGTGCGCGGCGCAAACGCAAGAACCACATGTTGAAAATGACCTGCCCTTTCTCCGCGAAGCTGATGCCAACTGCTCAGCTTATGGATCATGAGTGGTGAAAAAAACTCTAGCGAAACGCCCGACCCGCCCTTCCGACTGGCCTCGGGGTGCGACAGGGGGGGATCATGTTTAACAAATATACGGAGGGGGAGGAGGCTGGGAGGAGGAGGAGGAGGAGGAGGAGGAGGAGGAGGAGGAGGAGGAGGAGGAGGAGGAGGAGGAGGTGCAAGGAGGGCTGGGAACCAAAACGGCCTCCAGGCCTGGCGCCCTCCCTCGGCCCGCCTGCAGCTCCAGGCGGGCGGCCCGCCGCTGCAGGGGCTGCCATTCGAGGCGCAGTGCTCCTGCAGTGCCCGCCGCTCGCCCCCCCCATCATCACTCTTCCTCCAAGCCTCCCCGCTGCCAGTGCCCGCCGCTCGCCCCCCCCCTCCTCCTCCTCCTCCTCCGCCGCCTCTCGTCTTCCCTCCCTCTCCCTCCCTCCTCCCTCCTCCCTCCTCCCTCCTCCACCTCTCGCCTCCCTCCTCCCTCCTCCCTCCTCCCTCCTCCCTCCTCCCTCCTCCCTCCTCCCTCCTCCCTCCCTCCTTGCGCAGGTTTGGCTCGAGCGGTTTGCAAACCGGTTCCGCGCCGATCCCCGCCGCGACGCCCGCAAGGGCCGCCATCCGCCAGGCGCGACGCCTGCTTACTTTCCTCCCTCCTACCCCCAGCGGCCTCGCGACGAGCCCGCGCATCATCGCAGAGCGCGCAAACAGCGCGCAAACGCCCGCACACTTTTAAGAGTGCATAAAGCCGCAATGATGCTCTCTCACCACCACTCTTTCCAGGGCCTCCCGCAGCAAGGCGCTGTCCCCACGACCTTGCCCCCGCCTCGCGCGACGCCTCTCTCGCCAACGTCAGGGCTGCAACAGCACGGTATGGCTACCTCCCCTACGCAGCGTATGGCTGTTCCTCCCTCTCCGTCCCTATATGCCACGCGCCTGCCTGCTGACTTTTTTCCTCCCCCCCAGCAGCCAGTGCACCAGAAAGGCAGCGCCCCTCCCGAGCTTTGGTACTGCCTGCAGTGCGGCCGGGCCAATGCCACTTTGGACGTTTCATGCCCCACCTGCTTTCCGACTCGGGCGGCAGGACCCCAGCAGGCGACACCCGGCCCCGCCAAAGGTCAGGAGCAGCACAAGCCCCTGCAAGGTGCGGGCCCCTGGCCGGGCCACAAGGGCCCACGCTCCTTTTCTGGAAGCACGGGTGGGGCACACATGGGCAAAGGCCATGCTCCGTCAAATGCGCCATCTCTCGACCAGGTGGCTGCGTGGGCAGCGGAGCACGGCTTACTCCCCGCACCCCCAGGAGACCACACGGTCCAGCCACAAGTGTTCTCCAGCAAGGAGCGCAAGAAGCGGGAGAAGGACGAGGCTCGTAGGGCCCGCGAGGCCCAGCGCAGCGAGGGGGAGCAGCCCGCCTCAAAGGCTCCTGGCACCCCACACGGCGCCAAGGACACGGGAATCATCGGGCAGTCTCCCCGGTCGCAGCCTTCGCCTTTTGCACCTCCTCCCGAAGGTGAGGCCACCTCCCCACACTCTTCGGCCCCGCCTCTGTGCAGCAGTCTCCGTTCCTCATGGCCGACCAAGCCTTCTCCTCTCTCGGCGCGTTGGATCCTGCCACTGAGCTCTCAGTAGCAGAGCTCACAGCGCAATGCCCTATCCTCACCCCTGACGAGGCGCACTCTCATTCAGCCTGGATCTATCCCCCGCTCGAGCCCGACCGCCTGCTGGAGCACCGCAAGGCCCTTGCCATGAGCAAGGATGCGCTGATCCTGCAGCTCAGGGCCTCAACCCTCCTAGGACACTCCGATATGCGTATCACCGAGATCCGTAAGGAGATTTCGTTAGTTAATTTTCAATTGGCCAATGCGAGGGATCCGCTAGCCAAGATTAGCGAGCAAGAGCACGTGGTGGCCTCTCTGCATGCCGATTGTGAGCAATTGGCTGCTAAGCAAGCACAGGCAGAGGAGCACGTGCGCAACCTCGCCCTGGCCCTTCAAACCGCGCAAGCGGACCTCAGCCAGGCATCTACATTATTAGCTTATTTCAAATCGCAGGCGCCGCCAGTCGCTGCCATCACTGATTCGCTCATGATGGGGGAGGCGGCGGACGAGCCAGGAGCAGTACAGCGCTCTGCGGCACTCTCTGCATCGCACGCGGGCGAAGATCGAGATGGCACGCCAGACCTAGGAACAGCCACGCCCCTCACTGCCGCGCCGCCCTCCCCTCCGCTCCTCCAATGCCCCGCGCCCCTCCCAGGCATCCAAGGGTTGGAACAGCCTTGCATCACTTCACTCGCCGCGGCCATGCAGAGCAACGCCGAGGCCATGGCCAGGGAGGTAGCCACCATCAAGGCAAGTTTTGACTCCCAGGCCCAGGCCATGCGCAATGCAGTAGACACCCTAGCCTCACAGATCAAGGCCGGGCAACTAGTGCCAGCCGCCGTCTCTAGCCACGGTGCCACGCCCCGGGGGGGGGCCACCGCGCCGTCAGGTTCTGAACAAGCCCGCGCTCCCGCCAGAGCGGGCCCGCTTTTCCGCCTAGGTTTTGTGCCTAAACCTGGGCCAGCGCCAGTGCCCGAGACGCCGACAGGGGAGGCGTCCACCACTGCGCCACCAGGAGAGGCCGCTACCAACCAGTCGAGCCCAGCAGCAGCTTCTGTAGGGGAGCCTAGCGAACTGCCCCCGCCTACCCGTTCTGCCAGCCAGCTCGGATGGGACCTCTCCGATGATAAAGGGGAGCCAGTCACCATGGCATCCTCCCGCCGCAGCGCAAGCGCTCAGGCCAGGGGCAGATCCGCGCGCGCGGGTCAGGCCGACGAGCGCACGCTATCAGGCATCAGCGAGGAAGATTTTGAAGGCAAGCAGGCGGCACGCAGCAAGAGCCCTCGCGGCTGCCGCCGCCCCAGGCGAGCGCCAGCCGAGGCCGAGCTGACGTCCCGTGCAGGGGCCCCCGCCACAGCTGCCCCCCGCAGTCCTGCTGATGCAATGGCAGACGCAGAGGCAGCGGACCTTCGCGCCGAAGCCGAGGCCCACGCAGCACAGGCTGCTCAGGACGACCTGGCCCAGGCAGCGCGCGACGGCACGGTTTTTCAGGTCGCCCCCCTGGACACTGCCCACGGGTGAACTTGGGCAGACGACAAGGCATACGTCGCAGCCCGCTCCCGCCCATGGGATGGATGCTACCAGTTCTCACGGCTACCTCCATCCAGCTGGTCAGGGATTTTGATGCCATTTTTCCCGCCCTCCACTCCTCCTCCCTCCCTACATGGCACAGCCTCGCCTTTGACACACCCTACGCGGCTTTCGACTCCGCGGATATATACACCGACGCCAGCGGAGGGGCCTCCAAAGGAGATCTCGCTGGCCCGCCAGCGTGGGCTTTTTTTGGTCTTTGCATGGCTCAACGGCACTCGTCACTTCCTCGGCTTCCTCGGGTGTCCCACACCGGAGCTGACAGGAACAACGAGAGTCTCTGCCAAGGCAGAATTCGATGCAGCCACCTGGGCGGCGCTATGGGCCCTGCAGTCCCCGCTTCCTCCCGCCGTTCCTCTCACCTTTCACTCAGACAACATGGATGTGGTCTCTACCGCCCAAGGCGGTACTGTGGCCGAGCCACTCATAGAGCACAGAAGTCGCCTTGACAGTCTGTGCAAGGTCCTGGGTCTGAAACGTCGCTTTACATGGCAGCACGTGCACGGTCACCAGGCAGACCCACCCAACGAAATGGTTGACACGGTAGCCAGACTTTATTCCCTCGCAGTACTCCCTCCTCCCGCGCTCCCACCCCTCATGAGTTTTCTCCAGGACAATGCGCGCATCCTGGAATGGCTCTGGCTGGAATGCCTCCCCCAGCAACAGCGCGCCCTATACCCGCCTAACCATCAGGTTAGCCTTAATCCTCCTTTCCCCCCCCCGCACCTCGCTCGCAGATGTTTTTCCAGGTCTCTCCGAGGAGGCAGCTCCTTATCGCAGACGCCACCGCATCCTGTTGCCTCAGGCTCCTCAGCCAACATTCTTTCTCTCACGCCTGCATCGCGCATCTCCCAAAGAGCCAGACTAACGGGTGTGGCCGTCAAAGGACGCCTACATCAGTTGGCCGCCGCCTTTCAACGCAATGGGCTCGATGTTATAGGTATGCAAGAAACGCGAGTCAACGCCAAGGGCTCTGGCAAACGCCAAGTCCCCCCGTACATAGTTTTTCTGTCCGAGTCGCAAGCGGGTACTCATGCTTGCGGCTGCGCGCTCTGGGTCAACCTTAGCACGCCCGTATTTCCTAATGCCAAAGGCATCCACACCTTTCCTATAAAGTCGCATAATGTGCGCATTGTACACCAAGACCCGCGAATCATCGCGGCCGTCATAAGTCAGAACGGCCTACGTTTCAGCATCCTAGTGGCGCACGCTCACCATTCCGGGCGTCCTCTCCATGAGCAGGCCGCATGGTGGCAGCACCTTCGACATGTGCATGACCATATTTTGCCGCAGCCCACTCCCACTCTGGTCCTCATGGACTCCAATGCTGCAGTAGGCACACAAACATCAGCGGCCATCGGCCCCCAGCATGCGGAGCAGGTCAACACTGCTGGCTCCTTTTTCCATCGCTTCCTACTCGCCTCAAATCTATGGCTGCCGGCCACCTTTGTGCCCCACCCTATGGGATCGGGCACATGGATTGCGCCAGCTCGCGACCCCGCCTTCAAACAACACTGGAAGCGCAGGGATTACATAGCTATCCCGATAGGCGCCTCAGCCACTGAGTGCGAGGTCAAGTACTCCCTTACCTTGGCACTCGCTGTACTAGACCACGCTGCTCCGTGCCTATCCTGCCGCTTCAAGCTTCAGCTGCGCCCAACCGAGGATCAGGGATGCCAGGTCATGCGTATCCCGCACGACCCTACAGCGTACCTCGACCCGACGGCCAGACAGCTTTTTGAAGACACATTTAAGCCTCCTCCCGAACTTTTAACCTTCGACTTACATGCCTCTGACCACGCGCTCATCCTTGACCGGGAGGCGCGTAACGCCATGCTACAGGCATTCCCCCAACCCCGCACGGCAACAGGCCGCGCACCTACCAACTCCCGCATCTCTATGGCCACCCTCGTGCTTATGGATGCCAGAGCCTTGACCATCAGTCAGGCCAACACCCTACAACGAGAGGCGTGCAACCTTTTATTGCGGGTAGCTATCGCGGCTTGGAAGCGATATTTGCGCTCCAGGCAAGCCTTTACCCGTCCCCAAGCCGCCTTGCTCCACCACGACGAGCTCTCGCTGATGCCCGCAGTCAACAATGCATTCGCCACGCTTGCGGAGCTCGGCGCTGCCCTGCGCAGCATGCGAGCCAGCATGGCGGGCCCTAACGCCTCCATTAAATGGAAGCCCCGGACGCGCATGGCCTGCTTGCACCAGTTTTTGGCGGTCTCTCCTATACGCGTTGCTCAAACCCGCTTTCCTCACGGCTGCTCCGCCCCTACCATAGGTACCGCATATGCAGCCGCCCTTCACCTACGCGCGCGCGCAAGCGCCCTCAGGGCTATCATCCTAGCTCAATTCACGCAGGCAGTCCGATGCTCCGTCGACTTGGACGCCTCTTTTCACCTGCAAGGTATTGCCGCCGAAGTGCACGAGGCATGGCAGACCTCACAACAGCGCACTGCCTTTGCGCGCCTCCGCACGCTCGGCGTTGGCTCCAAAAAGAAGCTACGCACCTCACCCCTACCTATCCTCTCCACAGCAGCGGGCACCTTCGTTGTCGACGCCACTCAGGCTGCCGACACCTGGCTCTCCCACTTTGCCCGACAAGAGCACGGTGCAGTCATCCCGCTCAAACAAGCCAAGGCCTACGATGCTAGTGCATCGTATCTGCCCGCTGACCTCACTGTGGATGTTCCCCCCCCCTACTCACTCTTTACCCTAGCGCAAATTGAACGCGCCTATGCCAGGACCCCTGACTCTGCAGCCAGCGTAGACGGCTTCAAAGGAGCCTTTGTCAAGTCGTTTCACCGCCTACTAGCAAAGCAGTATTACCCGGTCCACCTTAAGGCGCAGTTGCGCCTTGAGGAACCGCTGGCCTGGCGGGGAGGGTATAACTTCGACATTTTAAAGGAAAAGGCAACCCAGCCATCATGGCCAACTCCCGCTCAGTAATGGCTTCCCCTCACTTTTCCAAGCGGCATCGAGCCCTTTTGCGAAAAGAACTGGTAGAATATCTCCCTCCCGTGGCAGGCGCCGCCCAGTCTGGCGGCATTGCTGGGCGAGGCACCGACTTTGCCACGCTCACGGTCCTAGCGCACCAGGCCTATGCGACCAGCCAGCGTACTTCCTCCGCGTACATATTTATAGATGCAGTTTCAGCCTTTTACAGGGCCCTCCGACAGCTCATATTTTATTGCGACTCGCAACAAGCTGACTTATATTACCTTGTTTCTTCCCTAGACCTTCCCCAAGAGACAGGCGAGGAGCTAATGCGACATTTGCTCTCTGCCCCTCCCATACTGCAGGAGGCTGGCCTCCCCTCGCACCTCCATGCCCAAATCTCGGTTGCATACGAGCACACCTGGGCTTTTTACCCTGGCGCCTCAGGGGTAGCTCTCACGCTCCGCGGCACCATTCCAGGGCAGCAGCTCGGGGACGTTCTTTTCAACTTCCTCATGGCCCGAGCTAATAACGAAGCTGTTAAACAGCTCACAGACTCACCGCTTGCCCATCTTATCCTCAAGGTCCAGGTGGACAAAGCTGCTCCACGATCTTTTTACGCTCACCACAAGGACAGCTTGGCCTCCTCCGATACGGATGTGCACCACTACCTGGACTCGTGCTTTTTCGACGATGGTGCCTATGCCTTCCTCGGGCCCACTAAAGAGCTTTTCGACGCCATGCCCGTGCTAATGGCCATCATAGTCGAGGCCTACGCACTCTCCGGTATCAAGCTCAACTTTCAAGTTAACAAAACTATGTGCCTTTTTCAGTTTAGAGGGGAAGCTTCCATATCCCTTCGCCGCAAGCTCTGGGACCCCCAAGGGCTCAATGGGCAAATGTTAGTCTCACATGCCCTCGGGCATACGCCATTCTCCCTTCACTTCGCCAGAATCTACACATACCTAGGCACGCATTTGGACGAAAAGGGCAGCATAGGCCCCGAGCTCGCCCACAGGCGATCGGAGGCGGCCCCCAGTTGGCGCAATCTTGCTCGTCATTTTTTGCGCCACTCCTCCAGCACGTGGCTACACGAGCACCTGCACTTACTGGACTCCCTTATCCTTTCCTCCCGTCTTTTCAATGCCGCAGTCTGGCCGTTGCTCACTGGACCGCAAATCGTCACCCTCCAGGGAGAGTTCATGCGCATGTACAGGCGCTTGCTCCACCTCCCAAGGTGCGACAGCACAGCAGAGCGTGACTCCTTTGTTTTGGCCAAAGTCTGCAGACCCCCCCTACCGCAGATATTTAGTGCAATGCGGCTGCGCCTCTTGGCCGCCTCCTCCGCACGGGACCTCCGCACCTCATCTCCCTCCTTGCCACGCTCGCCGCGGACGTCCCAGACTCATGGCTCGCTTTGGCACAGAAGGACTTACAATGGCTGGGCGATTTTTCCGCCAATCTCGCTCAAATGCCCTCGCCAGTTACTCACCTGGACCAATGGGAGGCCCTTGCCCTCCAATCCCACACCGGATGGAAGCGTCGAATTCGCAATGCCCTTACAGCGGGGGCCCAGCATTTCGCACGCGCAGCACTCGCCGAGGCCGCCGCTAAGCACTTCTTTGCCATCTCCGTGCCCTGCGGGATCCCCCTGCCGACGGACCATGTACAGCATCCGATCGAGCAGCAACGCCTGGCAGCGCACTACCCATCTGTGCTCACCTGCCCATGGTGCCCGCGCACATTTCTCAAATTTCGGGGGCTAAAGCAGCATGTGGCCCAGATGCACTGGACCTTGTCCCATCGGGTCAAAGGCCTGGTACCCGACACCGCGGTTTGCCCTGCCTGCAGCCTCCCTTTTGGCTCCCGTGCCAGTCTCATGCAACATCTCTGTTTTGACTCCTTCATCTGTGCTCTCTACCTTCTTTGTCACTCCCAACGCCTTCCACAGGAGCAAATCGCCTCGCTGGCCATGCAGCGTTGCGAAAATGCCAAGCTCCAAGTGAAATCAGGAGTAGGACGCTGGCGGGTGGCATTACCGGCACATCGTGCCAAGCGCGCTACCACCCAGCACTTCGAGACTTTGCCAAGCACCTATCGCAAGCGGACGCCCGCGCCATCATGGCAGTTACCGACTACGCGCTGGACCCAGCAGCCGTTACACTGCTTATTCCTGCCGACGTGCCTCCGCCGCAGCCTCCTCCTCTCCCTGCGCTGCCTGAATGGCCATTTCAACCGCAAGACCACCGGTCTAGCGACCAATGACATTCCAGCGCGCATCAGGCGCAAGGAAATCTTCATTCTCAACCTCTTTTCTGGCCGCAGGCGCGAAGGGGATATCCAGCACCACCTGGAATCATTAGCGCCCACTCCCTCGCTTGAGGTTCACATACTGTCGGTCGACATTGCCATCGACCCTGACACAGGCGATCTCACTAAGTCGGAGACCATCAAGCTATGGCAGCATCATATTTATGCTGGCAGAGTGGTTGTTTCAGGCGGAGGACCGCCTTGCGAAACGTTTTGCGCGGCCCGCTGGAAACCCAACGGGCCCCCGCCGTTACGCACTATCGACCATTACTGGGGCATCCCCAACGCTACGCCCAAGCAATCCCGCCAATTGCAGATAGCCAACTTGCTTCTCGCCTCGTTGGTCCTATTATTTGCCGCGCACCTAGACATGGGTACCTCGGCCTGGATGGAACATCCATGCCCCGCGCACTGGGAACCCAGAGCACAGCCCAGCTGGATATGGAGGCCCCTAATGGCCTCGGCTGCTGCCCCGGCTGTCCGCACCACTGACTTCGACCAGTGCATGTTTCAACCGTCTTGCCGTCCTCCTAGCGAATTCGGCAAGGCCCCCACGCGCTTGCTATCGCTCCGCCTCCCTTCTCTCCCCGTGCTCCTACTCAACCGCCCCCAAGGGGCCAAGTGCACGCACCCACGGGGGGCGCATCGCACACTATTAGGCAAGGACGAGAATGGCCGCTTTTTCACGGCAGACAAAAAGACCTATCCTTCTGCCCTTTGCGAATGCCTCGCCCAGGCCATATACCAGGACGTCATTGTGCCATTTGTTGAAGACCCACAGGACCTTCCCCCCCAGGCGGACCCTGCCATTCTGGCCCCACTCCTCCGTTTCTCCGCATCTATGACTAGCGATTTTTGGCTAGGTCCCGACTTCGCTGACCCCTCTGCCCCTCGCACCCGAGCTAAAGTGGATGGGGAGCTGGATCGCTTCCGCAGGCTTTTGGCACCGACCAGGCCCTCCGAGCCGTGGCGCCGCCATAGCGACCTCCCATCGGAGGCCCCCGAGACGCCTGGCCCTGCCGATCAGGACTCGGAGGCGGAACAAGAGGCCACGCATTTTTTGGGCAGCCCCCATTTTTCCCTCCACTCCCCCTCCGCCGCCGCCCCCTCCCTCCCTAACTCTGGATCAGAAAAGGCGCATCCAGTGCAATCGGGACCGGGCCAGACAAATCAGGGCCGAGCGTGCCCGCCAAGCGGCGCGCCCCGTCCCGCTCACTGGCCTTACCTTCTCTCACATGTGGCATCCTGCTTCCCCCGCCCCGCAGGACTTCAACGCCGACATCTTCGACATTTAGGCAGGCGGCTCATGTCCAGAAGGCCGCGGGTGCTGGTGCCTCGAGAGGCCAGACCCAGGCATCCGCCACCGGGCCAATTTCGCTCCGCCTCAGCTCCTCCCCCCCTGCTCACCTGCCCAGTTCGCCCAGGTAGCCAAAGCAGTGCAGCGCTCCCTGTCTAGCACTCCCTCAGCCTCAGGTCCCCCACGCCCACCTGGCGATTTCAACGGCCCCCCTGTGGGACGCGGCAGGCACATCTATGGAGCCACCTTTCATCCTCCGCCACCTCCGCGCGCCACGCCCCCCTTGCCTCCCCCTGTTCATCCCATGGCGAAGGCCAAAGCCGCCATTCCGGAAGGCTGGATCGGCCAGGCCGCCTCTCCTTTTTCTCCACCCCATGCTGCGCGCCCCTCACCTCCACCTCCGCGCGAATCCCGCAAAGTTGCAGCCCCCCACAGGCGTCAGCCGCGCAGGGCCTCCAGTTCGCCAGCGTTTCCTAGAAGGCTTGCGAAGGTAGACGATGCCTCATATTCCTCGGTCTCTTCCCCTTTTCCCCCGCAGGATTCTCCGGAGCCAGCTGAACAGCCAGCAGTGCCCCGCGCCTCTGCCACTCGCAAGCGCAAGCAGGTCTCCTTTACAGACGAATTCACGGCCAAAGCCCCTAGGGTGGCATACAATTCGCGCCGAAGCACGGAGCCGCGCAAGAGTGCACTCAAGCAGCCGGCGCCACAGCGCCGCGGACCAGCCGAGGCTCAAAGCAGCCCGCAGGCATTCCACGGCACGGCCTCGCCTCCAGCCTCTCCTCCTCCAAGGCACCATAAGGCTCGCAAGTCTCACCGCGCTGCCCATGCTGCTCCGCGCCCGCACTCGCCTGCCGAAGCGCCAGACGCAGCATCGGACGAGCAGCGCAGTACAGTCCTCAAGGCGCACGAGAATAGGATTGCCCAGCTCAAAGAGGAGCATAGGCAGGACCAGCTCCGCATCGACAGGATACACAGGGAGCGCCTCAAACTTCAGTTAAGAGAAGGCGAAAGCCTCTCGCATTGCGGTCAGCGCCTCTCGCCCAGGCGGCCGCGCAAGCCTCGTGAAGGAGGCGATGCCGCCAGGCGTTAAACTTACGCCATGCAGCTGTAATTCAGCCCAGGCCTACCTCTTCCCTCCTTACCTCTCTCAGCTTCCTTTCCTTCGCTTCTCCCCCCACAGGCCATGATGCGCGAGCTCAGCACCTTGGGCAACGCCGACGCAGACGAGGACATGCCCGCTGCTGAAGCGGCCCCGGGGAGGCACCTAGATTTGCTCCGCATTATGGAGCGGCTGCCCCCAGACTTTCGCAGCGCATGGCCCTTTTGGGAGTACTTGGCTGAGCGGCTTCTCCTGGCCCACCAGCAAGTCCACCGCTTTCTCAGCGGCGGCTCGAGGCGCCACGCTCTTTTACTGTCTCCTACCGCTGTGTACCAGCCTGCCTCGGTACCCCAATGGCAAGCTACATGGCAGCTCGAGAGCGGGCCGCCTGCTCTGCCACACGCCCGCGCTACCGTAGGCCCCGAGCTCCACATGGACTTGCCCGATGTCGCTAATCACACAGTCGAGCGGTGGCATGGGCGTTGGTGCGAGGCCAACTCTCCCAACTTACTCCACATTTATCCTCATCGCGCAGCGGGTGATGGCCCCTATGCTGCCCGCTTCTCACCCGCTATAAGTTTGGTCACTGTCTACGTGCCCGACCAGATGTTTCTGGACCTCCTCCAAACGGGGGCCTGGGAACAGCCTGCTCTCATCCCTCAACGTCTTTTGGAGGATGCAGCGGCTGGCAGCCCCATCCTAATTGACTTCCAGGCAATGATCCTGGTGCGGCCATTTTGCCTTCCGTTGTCCTACCTCTCTCGAATCCCCCGCCTCCCTGAACCATAGCCCCTCAGGCCATGCCGACCCCAGATGCGCAGCACCTGCCGCAGTTCGAGCACGGCGACGTCCGCTGCGCACCCACTGAGGCCGTGCCACCGCAGCCTACAGTCGTACAGTGGCTGGTAGTGATCACGGCAGGTCACATTCCGCTCTGGTCTCCACTGCCCATCAATGCAGGACTCCTAATGGAGCAATTCCACGGGCAGGAGACCCGGCTGCCATCTTCAGCGGAGAGGCCGCGCTTTTTTCACCTCCCCATTCTTCAGGAGACCGATGCACGGTCCATTTTATTCGGCACGGGCATACCTTTTCGCACCGGCCTTTCGCTGCGGGCCAACATGCGCAACGGAACCATCCTCATCCCTATCGACCCAGCACCGGGCCAAGCATGCATCAGTCGGCCCATCAGGAGGGCCCTCCTCACCCAGGAGCACGCATAAGCCAGGTAGGTTTCACTCATATCTGGCCGTTGGCTTATGGGCTATTAATTTTCGCTCCTTCCGCACTCCCCCTCCTCTCAGCGCGCGCAACGCAGCCATGGTTCCTGCGGGAGGGCGCGCTTCGGCGGCGACTGAGGGGATCACGCCCCCGCAGGGGGCCGCGGCCGAGCCAGGCAGGGCGCCGCCCAACGCGCTGGAGCTCTTCGGCCTACCAGGCGACACGCGGTCGGGCTCGGCATGGCAGGGCTCCCAGTACACTGCCGCCACCAAGGAGTTCAAAAAATGGTGGCCAGCTACGTACCCTGGCGAGTGGAAGATGCCTAACGGCACGCTCTACCCGTTCGTATGGAAGCTCAAGTCGCTCGACGTCATCGACGGCCAGGTCGTCGAAACTTGGGACTGGGAATGGATAGAGGCTCCAGGCCTGGCGACCATCTCAGAGGTCGAGACCATGATGCTGGACCACTTCAGCCAGCAGCAGGCCGCAGCGCAGGAGGCCAGGGCGCGCACGGCGGCGTCGGCGGCCGCACGGCAGCCGCGCGGTGCATGAGCGGGCCCTAGAGCGTGCTGCCTCCCAGCCGGCGCCATCCCAGGTCGACACGGGCGACCTCGGCGCAACCAATAGGTGGTGGACTAGCCTAATACTCTCGTCTCTGTTCACCTCGGCAGCCCACCACCTAGACAGCCCTAGCCAGCCACACGAGCCGAATTTTTACAGCTGGAGAGCCGTGCTGCTTCAATTTAAGATCGGCTGAGCCGACCTGCAATCCCGTCGCAGCGGGCCCATCAGTTCTTTCATTCAGCCCTATGCCAAGGGCCCGCAGCAAGAGTCGTTGTCAGCACCAGTCTCCAGCTTCACACCTCTCTGCCGCACTAGTGCAGCTAACGCGACACTTTTAAATAGCCCAGCTATCAGAAAGGCGGACGGCTAATGCTCACAGCTCAATTCGCAGACTCGCCACGGCTGAGTCTTCATAGGTGGTGGGCTAGCATAATACCCTAGTCTCTGCTTACATCGGCAGCCCACCACCTAGATAGCCCTAGCCAGCCACACGAGCCGTATCTCACCAGCTGAGGAGCTACGCAGCTCCAATTTAAGGTCGGCCGAGCCGTCCTGCAGTCTCGTCGCAGCGGGCCCTTCAGTTCATTTCTTTAGCCCCATCCCGAGGGCCAGCTTCAAGTGCTGTAGCCAGCACCAGTTTCTAGCTTCACACATTCTTGCCGCTACATTGCGGCCAGGCCATAGCGACACTTTTAAGCAGCCACGCTACCAGAAGAGCGGTCGGCTCAATGCTCACAGCGCAATTCGCAGACTCGCCACGGCCGAGTCGATATTGCGGCAAGCAAAGATGCCGCCTCAGCACATCCCACCTGCCGAGTAATTCTCGGCTAATGCTGCCCGTCAGAGGTGCGTACCTCTACTGACAGCTACCGCGCCCTAGCGTTGCTTGGCTGGACAAGATAATCCCTCTCCCTCCCATATGTTCTTCCCTCCCCTCTTACCACGTTTACACCAAGACGCCCAGCACAGCACAGGCGCTCTCTCACCTGCCCCCTTTCCGGTCACGTGCGTTACCGATGGGGCTTCCTAGTCTCTTGGCGGCAACGCCAGCCTCTCCCTCCTGGTCCGCTCCGCCACGGCCGCCCTACAGCGCGGCAAGGCCATTTTGGCCCTCTTCCTACTCATCCCGCTCATTCCATGGCTAAGCCATGCTCCCAGGTGGCCGTTCCTGAGGCCAGCTTTGCTGCTCTTCGGTCGTTCAGCGCTGCCCGCATAGGGCAACGCCTAGATGGCGCGCTCAGTGTTTCTCGCACGGCACCGATCCCCTCTCTTCATATTATTCCCCCTCCCTCCCCTTCGGTGCCAATACCTCCCCCGCCCATCATGCAGGTCCAATGGCGAAGAATCGCTTTTGCCTGCGGACGGACCAGGAGCGGAGAACCTTTGCTGTGCCCGCTAGGCGGGCTCTGTCTGCCGCCTGGCCGACCTCGGCCACCCAGCTCAAGCTACTTGCAACGAGCCAAGTGCAGTCAAAGCCTCCCTCCTCCTCCTCCCTCCTCCTCCTCCTCCCTCCTCCTCCACCTCCTCCTCCTCCTTTTTCCCACTTATGTTCTTTCTTCCCCCCCCCCACCTCCTTCCTGCCCCGCCCCCTTTTTCTTCCCTCCACCTCCTCCTTCCTTGTTCTTCTGCTCCCCCTCCATTCCCCCCCCCCCCTTGTGGTCACTCCCTCATCCTCCTCCTCCTCCTCCTCCCCCTCCCCCTCCTCCTTCCTCCTAGGGACCCTTTCCCTCCCCTCCCACCCCAGTTTTCAGGCGACCCGCTCAGGACATGGACGGAAGTGGAAAAAATATTGCCATCTCCATGTGATGCCCGCGGTGCCGGTCAGACAGGTGTGGTGCAAGCTATCGTCCTCCTTCGCCTCCTCTTCCTCCAGGGGGGGTCCGACTGAGGCACCCTACCAGGGACAGGTCGGCAGGCTGTCGTAACGGCGCCGCTTCGGGACGATCTGGTGATCCCCTCGGTCCCTCCTCTGGTCGCCGGGCGGGGGGTGTGGTTGGGTGGGGGGCTTCTTTTGGTTCCCCTGAGGCTTGCCTGACGCCTGCCAGGAACAGGTCAGGAGCTGGGCGTGGGAGGCGAAGGGAAGGGAGGGAAACCTTGGCTCCTCATCCAAAAAATCCCCACCACCCCTGACGTGGTACGTGCCGCGTCAGGGGGGGGCGACCCGCACGCCCACTCTCCCACCATAGGGGAGGCTGCGATGTCCATGAGTGCGGGACGGGGGTAGGTCCCCCAAACGTCAAGGCCCGGGCACCATACGCCTGGTCGGCACTTCAGTGGAGGCACCACACGCCTCCCCGCCAATTTGGAACTTTGCGTCATACGCGAAATAATAATTACATTACTGTATGGATTCATAGACTGCAAGGCTTCATCCTCCTCCTCCTCCTCCTCCTCCTCATCCTTCCCTCCTGCCCCACGCGAACGAGATTACAACACCGTGAAAGACCACTCCTGGAGCCCTCTTAACCCCAACCTCCTGCGGCACCTCTCGAGCCAGGATCGACCCGGGAGGGCTCCGGGGCCCCACGCTGGCCCCGAACGACACGCCTGGTGAGAAAACCGAGCGCGACGCCCGGATCCCAGGGGCCCTCCTTCCTCGGCCCTCGAGGTGGGGGAGGCTCCTCTTCACCCGCTGCAGCTCCAGACCCCATCTCTCTTCGGCGGTGGACAAGTCTCCCTTTCGTAAACCACCCTTTAGTGAAAACGGCCTGGGACCAAAATCGGCGGGCCTGGACCCGCAAACATGACGGCCACGACGCCCTCTCGCGAACCAAAAACGGCCAATTCACTAATCGACATGTCAGGGTAGGAGGTCTATCAATCTCCTGCGGCAGTCGAGCCAAATCGATCTGCAGCCGGGCGAGATTGCCCTGCGTGCAACAAACTATGGCGCCTGGGTCTCGGGGCCAGCCTCCTCGAACCGCGAGGGGATCGGCTCCCGGTCGGTGACTCGGGCCTCTGGCGGGCGTTCGGGACGATTCGGGCACCCGCAGAACCCTCTCGGCGAGGCGCAGTTGCTGGCGGGCACTCCGAGGCGGGAAAACCTCCAGGACCAGGAACCAATGAAACTCCCGAGAATCTCCGACCCGCGAGTCTCGAGGCGGAGGAGGCTCCCTCCCCCGGCTCA
Organism: Prorocentrum cordatum; assembly: GCA_963575745.1. Classification (NCBI taxonomy): domain Eukaryota; class Dinophyceae; order Prorocentrales; family Prorocentraceae; genus Prorocentrum; species Prorocentrum cordatum. The sequence continues at coordinate 919,564 of CAUYUJ010005113.1, read as the reverse complement.
TCCTGAGTGCGGTCTGTCTAGACTGTTGAGGGGAATCCAGCTAATCACGGGGAGCGGCCCCCCCCGAAGCAAAAAAAACGTCTCTCGACACTCCCTCCCCCCTCGCCCCACCGCTCGCCGCGGTTGGCGCCCACGTCAGCAGGACTCTTTTGGCGTGCTTCATGTCCTGCCTCTTTCGCCTCCCTCTTGCTCCTCTTCGCTCTTCGCCTGCTGCCGCCAGCCAAGCCGCCTGTTCTTCCCTCCAGGTCTCCCATTCCTTCTCGCATTTGACCGCCATGAAGACAAAGCCAAGATGAGGACAAAATCGAGTTAAGATAAATCGAGAATCTCTGAGATCCGGCACATCTTCTCAGGGCGTTCTGGAACGCTCTGAGAGCGTTCCGCAACGCTCTGGAACGGACTTGTCCTCGTCCTGCCCCCCCCCCGAACCGTCCTCTGGCCTTTACCCTCCCTCGCGCCGCAAAGGGGGGCTATAAGCCACCCTGGCCCGAGGCGTGCCGCGGCCGAGCGGAGGAGGCCAGGGAGCGCACTGAGAAGAGACGAGGGGGGCATGACACCCGGGTCGGGCGTTGGCAAAACTGGTTTTAGTGGGACCTGGTTTGGTGATGTGTACTGGGGGACGCCCCCCCCCCGCCCCGTTCCACTAACCGGAACTGCCGTCACCCGAAAAGCACCAGCTACGGCAAACCTGGCTTTAATAATTCAAATCCGTATGTTGGGCTTCGGGGCCAAATCACTAACCGGCTCCCCTCAACTGGGGCCCTGGTTATACCCGACTGGGAGACCTTGTGGCCCCGGCCATGCGGGGACCGGCTGAGGAAAGCACCCACCTAGAATCGGCGATGCGTCGCCCATTTGAACGGCGAGAGGCCCCCGGGCGCGGAAGTCCGCACCCTCGTGGGCAGGGTGAGCTCTCGGGCCCACATCGGCGATGCATGGGCGTTCGAGGGTCGATGCGCACCCCCGTGAGCCGTCACCCCCAAGCGGTGCCCCCCGGCCTTCAGGGCATGGCTCGGCTCCGGGGCGGCCGGTCGGGACGATCGGGGCGCAGCTGCTGGAAGGCACCCCGAGGCCGAAGGCCGCCCGCCGGGAGACGACGGAAACGTACGAGAGCATCGAGCCTCCAAAGCCCGACAGCGCCCGACAGCCCCAGTGGCGTTGCCCCCCTTTTGATCTTGCAGGGCGGGGTCCCCAGAGCCCTGGACCTCGCTCACCTCTTTCTGGGGACCACTTTCTGGGGACAAGTTTCTGGGGACCAGCTGCTTGCCCCACATCCTTCTTCGACGGTCCAGGGACAGTCCCGGGCCCCGGCCAGGGTCCTCGCGACGAAAACACTCTGCCTTGATTTTTCAACACGTTGGAGGTCTGGGTCATCTCGTCCTCCTCCTCCTCCTCCTCCTCCTCCTCCTCCTCCTCCTCCTCCTCCTCCTCCTCCTCCCCTCCCTCCTCCTCCTCCCTCCTCCTCCTCCTCCTCCTCCTCCTCCTCCTCCTCCTCCTCCTCCTCCTCCTCCTCCTCCTCCTCCTCTGCTGCTCCTCTCGGCGACTCCGAAGGGCGTGGTTTGCAAAGGGTGCGGCTTGCAGCCGGGACCTCGGTGGAGTTCTCCGCCGCGCCCCGAGGAGGAGTCGTGCCCCCCAGGCCCCAACGGTGCTGATCGCAAACCACACCCCGGCGTAACTACAATCGGACCTAGACCAGAAGAACATCCTTCAAGAACATGGAACCCTCCGTCGGTCAAAACAAACAGAACACCCAAGGGTACCCTCCCCAGGATGCACAAGCACATCCATCAAGCACGAAGAGCCCGACGGCAACCTCCCCAAACCGACATCGATTTTACACCTCGATCCGACTGTCTACGCTTTGTGCTCGCCGATGCTCCTCCTCCCCCCACCCCCCCCCCTCCCGAGGCCGGGGGCGGGGGCCTGCCGCCCACCGCCGCCGCCGAGAGGATCGGCCCCAACGCGAGCGCAGCCACCGCGGGCGCCTCGCGGGCCGCGCACGCCCGCTGCGCGGCGCGAAGCCCGCGGCGCGCTGCGCGCGCGCACTGCGGAGCCCGAACTTCTCGAGTAGGGGATCGACTACAGAATTGGTTTACCCCAAGCTTGATTCTTCCGATGTATGCGTGTGTATATATATATATATATATAGAGAATACTCCGCAGATCTGCGGAACGTTCGACGTAGTTGCGACAGATTCGACAAGAAATCAAGAGATTGGGGCAAATCGATCATGCAGTCGATCCCCTAATCGATCTTTCGGAACTCCGCGCGGGCTTCTCTGAGCATCTGTTAGCCAGTCCCTATCCCCACTGGCATAACCTGGACCCCAATAACCGCTTTGCCCCCCTAGATGGGGGTGTATGCTGTTCACTTCGGGGCTTCGAGGGCACATCCCCAACTGGGGTGATGGGACGGTGGGGCTCGGTATTGGCATGGGGATCGGGATTGGTTAAACGATACTGAGGAGCATCAACTTTCGGAGCTCCGCGCGGACATCTCTGGAGAGGCTAAGACCAGACGGAAAGAGCCCAGACGGATGCCGAGCACTCCGAACGGACTGACTCCGCACGGACTCGGCATCCTCTGAGCTTCTTGGGTCAGCAATTGGCCCCCTCCTGAGCACGCGGAGCGCGCCAAAGGCGGTGCCGGCGGCGCCGCCACGAGGGGGCCTCAGCGCCGACCGAAAAATCCGCGCGGAGTTCCGAGAGTTCAGGTTCGTGCCGATCTATGCCTCCTTCGAGCGCAAGCTGCCCCGGGAAATCTTGACCACCTCCCCGATGCAGACTGGTTATCCTATGTCGGTTTGGGGCGGTCCCTGGGGCCCAGAAACGGTTCCTAAAGAGACCTCCGAAACAAGGTCCGAGTAGATGAGGTCGAACTATCGCACCGCACCGCCGATGCATCGGCGACGTCGGCGTGGAGAAAATCGGGCCCCACAACGAGCCGCGTCGGCGATGCATCGGCGATGCGGCGCGATTCTTCGAACCCATCTACTCCGACCCCATCTAGGAGGCATGCAGGTCCTTCAGACGCCGAGGACTGCAAAAACAAAAAACGAATAACAACAAAAAACGGTCGCCCGATATAAATTAACAACGCGCGGATCTGCGGCTGCACACGCTCTCTCTCTCTCTCTCTCGCTCGGGGCGGGGGGCTTGGGGCCCAGGCCGCCGACGTCCTGACAGAAAAACGGTGCGGACTCTCTCTTGCCTGGTCCTTCTTCTGAAATGTCCGACGACACGAGTTGTTCCGTCGCGGCGTTTTTCCTCGATTTCGGCCTCCGGGGAACGCTTTCGTGCAAGATCCATGCCGAAATCTACCCCAGCGATGGGACTGAGAACTCCGAGGACGCGGATTGAAAAATCCGCCCACCCTGTCAGTGTGTGTGCGAGGGGTTTGTCTGTTCGGATCGTCGTCTCCGTCAGTCGTCGTCTGCAACGTCCCCTTTCCCTGAACCTTCCTCCCCAAGCCTGTCAGCGAGAGAAAAACCTCGCAATGTCGTCATCGAACCCAAGGCAAGCCCTTTCCCTTTGATCCCTCCCGTCGGGGTGGGGGCAAGAGTTACCCCAAGAGGCCTCCGAGACGGTCCAAGAGGGCCCCCGATCGCCAAACGATCGGTCCAAAACGCCTTCACGCTCCCAGACAGCCGAAGAGACCTTAAAGACGCCTCAAGATACCTCCAAAGGCACTCCCGAGAGGGCCACAAGAGGCAAACATCATGGAATTCCCGCAGGGTTTTGACCGATTTGGACGTTCTCGCCTTTTCCACCTCCCGCCGCTCGAAGACGGCCGACGAGGCTTTCAAGATCGCCCCAAGACGGGCCAAGATGCGTCCAAAAGCGTCCCATAACACCCCAAGAGAAGCCCAAGACAGCCCAGAACGCCTCCAAGACGGCCCAAAAGGCCCCCAAGACGGCTCCAAGAGCGTGCCTTTTTCACGGGAAGCCCGAGCTGACATTTCGAACCCTCGGCCCCGAGAAGCTCCCAAGAGGCCGCAAGAGGTTCCCCACAAGCCCCAAGAAGCCCACAAGAGGCCCCCGGGACACTTGAAAAGGACCCCCAAGAGAATCCGGAGAGGCCCCAAAATTCTTCCCCAGAGGCCCCGCCAGCCTTCCCAAAACACCCCAAGAAGCATCCCTGAGGACTCGGACCCACTTCAGCGCCGTCGTCGTCGTCGCCGCCACCGCCGCGGTCGTCGTCGACGTCCCCCTTCAGGGTCGGCGGCGCTGACCGCAAGGCCTTCGCAATCATGTCGGGTAATACATGCGTTCGTACATTTTCGTTTGTTGGAAGTTTTCGCAGGTCTGCGTTCGCTGCCACAGGTCTTCTCGCCCTGGGATGTCTGCCGACGGCTTGGAGGCGGCAAGGCGGCCTGAGCTGGATCAGCCCAGAACGGATGTGTCAAGAGATGGAGATGAAGGCAGCTTCGTTCAAGGAGCGCGCTCGCTCCCTCAGCTTCGCGGGCCGACTTCAAAATATTATGATTGTGCACCACCGAAACCGCGCGCAGGGCGGCAACGTCCGGGCAACACCCTGCTTGCAGGGGAATGCCACTCCCCGTTGTCGTCAACGCCCCAACGATGGGCGCGCCATCCGTAAAGCAATGCACCGGTCCACTGTCTCCGCACTCCGACCGCGTCACGAGCGCACGGAACAATGGGATACCCACTTCGCGAATCATAGGTTCGAACTTCTCTGGCGCCTGCTTGCGCCATTCTTCCGTCTCGCAGCTCTTCACAAAGCGGCCAAGGCGTTCGCTCTCGCAGATTCCCCCCCGACACACGCCTCACACGCACACAATGCGACACATGGGAAAAACGTGCCACAATACGGCAAACTCACACCACAAACGCGCGGAGCTGCAGCAACCATTGGGTCAGAGACGCACGCCTCACACATGCATAGTGCCACACACGGGTAGAACGTGCCACAGCTGGGCAGACACACGCCTCGCGCGTGAGGAGTTGCGGCCAGCAGAGGACCAAGGACACGTCTCACACGTGCATAGTGCCACACACGGGCAGACACACGCCTCACGCGTGCGCGTCGAGTGGACGAACGCGCGATGACGCCCGCAAGCACGGCCACGGCGGGCGAGCAAAAGCCGCACCCCAGGTGCCCCTCGCCGAGCGCGGCGGGACGCCCACCAAGCCGAGTGTGCGCAAGGCTCCTCCCAACCCTGGACGGCGCACGCGCCCCCTCGCACGCTCGCCCATGCAGGCAGGGCGGACTGCGCAACGTCGTGAAAACCCCCGGGCCGCACCTCTCCCGCGCGCACAAGGGGGTAGGGAGAAGGGGGAGGGTTTCTTAGGAGGAGGCTGCTTTCTTCGAAGCCGTCAGCCTTACATCTACACGGAAGGCCCGCGCCTTCAAAGAAGCAGGGGTGCTTCTGAGAAGCCTGACCCCCTCCCCCGACCCTTCCCTGCCCGTGGCCGACATCCTCCCACGCGCTCTTGCTCCAGGCGCGGCCCTTCGCCCCGGAGGCAGCGTCCCGCCCCAGATCGATCTTTGTTTTGCATGCCCGCGGCGCCCGATGCTGGGCCCCAGAGGCCGAAAGCGAAGAAAAGAATGTTCCGATCGGGAGAACAAACAACACAAATCCTCGGATTCAACCCTGAGATCCGACGTTGCAAAAACTTGTTTCGTCGGCGGCTAGGCAGGGGTCGTCTGCGCTGGCGGAGAAAGCTAACTAAATGGCGGCACCGTTGTAGCGAATTGACCACCGTGCAGGAGGGGGGAAGGCGGAAAAGCGGGCGGCCGCGGGGAAGGAGGAAAACGGACGCTGCAATACCATGCAGCATTTCAAAAAGATCACGACTGGAGCGCCACGGGATCCCGTCTCTCCGTCTCGCTTCTCGGGGAGACTGTCGATCTGAAGGGTCCGGGGGCCCGAAGCCGGGCGAACACGCATGTTGTTAAAAACAATGCAGCGCCAGGATGTCCGAGAAGGCCAAGCGCTGCCGCCGCCGCTGGCAGCCGCCGCTGGCGGCGGCGGCCCGTCGTCGGCGGTCGCCGCCGGGGGGCGGCGCCGGGAGCGGCTGCCACCGCGCAGCGGGACGTGACCGCCTGCCCCCCCGCGCGCGCGAGCGGGCGCCGAGGGCGCAGGCGGCTCGGGGGGGGGGGACCTCCGAAGTGTATTGATGGGCCTGTTTTCCACCACCACCACCAGAAGTTGGAGGGGGGAAGGAGGAGGAGGAGGACGAGCAGCAGGAGGACGAAGAGGAGGAGGAGGAGGAGGAGGAGGTGGAGGAGGAGGAGGACCACCTCACCCTCAACTTATGGTGGTGGTGGTGGAAAACAGGCCCATCATGTATGGTTATGTCGATGGTGGAATCCCTTGTAGACCTCCGCGGCCCTATCACAAAGGTGACTGCGACCGGATGTCGTCCAGATTTCGACGCTGCTCTGCACCCTTGCGTCCAAATTTCGTCAAATGATCGTCCAGAGTTCGTCCAGATGTCGACCAGATCCGACAAAACCTGGACAAATCTCCCCAACCCACAAGGAATATTGGGACCCCCTGAGGCTCTCATGAAAGACCACAATCAATGCTTGTTCATTTCTCAATGCGAAGCATGGGCTCGTTGGGAAGCTCTGTGGAAGTCTGGCTCACTTCGGGGGGGCGCAAAGGTGGGGTAGGGGTAGAGATGGGGTTACAGCAAAATCGCTCAAAACGACCCGTGCAAAAAGGAAACGCGAGTATCCAGCTGGGTACGTTCCCTAACCCCACCTTGGGAGACCCCCCCCTCATGGGGAAACCAAAGGTACCGACACCGCTACTTCCCGGACCTCTCCTGGGGTGCGTTCTCACCAGAAGTTCGAGGCGAATCCAGCGGTGGCGACGAGGGCCTCCCAGGAGGCCAAAAAAAGAGGAAAACGGGTGAAGGATAGCGGTGAGGGCACCCCTTCCCTCCTCTGAGATCACTGCTCTGCCTTGCTCTTCCCGGCTTGGCCGGGACATTCGCGGAATTCACACATCGGCCACATCTGCCGAGGCGTCGGGCCCGGCAGCCGGCGCTCGCCTCGGCGGGCCAAAGGGCTTCCCCCCAGCGGGCCCTCGAGGCGGCAGCGGGCGGGGCAGAGGGAGCGGGCCGCAGGAACTCCAACGGCGTCGAGGGAGTCGCTACTGCACAAGACAGCACGCGACGAGGGGCGCCCGCCGCCGTGCCGTGGGCACTGAGAAGAGTGCTGAACACTGCAGAATCAACCAGGATCAAGTCGGGCCGGTCCCCCTACAGGGGATTTTGGGCGAGAAATTAAAAATACCCAAAAAATATTCAACTGACACTCAAAAATAGGCAAAAAAACGTCCCCAGACTATTTGTTTAACTACTTTTTGAATATTCCTCCTGTAGAGGAACAGGCCCGACTTAAAACCAGGATCAAGTCGGGACGTGCGTCGGATCGGGCCGCGGCGGCTCGGACTCGGGATCGGATCGGGTCGGCCGCGCCAGGAGGCACAGCAGCGCCACGCAAGCATCGGGTCGCAGCGGATCCGTCGGGAAATCGAGGTCGACGACCGGCTCGGGGACGGGAGGGCTGGGGCGAGGGGGGGGGGGGGGGGGCGAAGGAGGAGGAGGGAGAAGGAGGGGGGGAGGGAGGGGGGGGGGAGGGGGAGGAGGGGGAGGAGGAGGGAGGAGGAGGAGGAGGAGGAGGAGGAGGAAGAGGAGGAGGAGGAGGAGGAGGAGGGAGGAGGAGGATGAGGAGGAGGAGGAGGAGGAGGGGAAGGAGGAGGGGGGAGGAGGAAGGGGAGGAGGGAAGGGGGAGGCTGGGGCAGGAGGGGGAGGAAGAGGGAGGAGGGGGAAGCAAAAGGAGGCAGCAGAAGCGGGGCCCTCTCCTCCCCTGGCCCGGCCAGGGAGGCACAGCACACGCCGCTCCTGGGCCGAGGCCCGGGCCTGGCCCCGGGGCGGTGGGCGGCCTGACGGTTCTGATGCTCGTGCCGCCGACGGTCGAACTTCGGATTACTCGCGCATGGAGACCTTGATCAGATCGCGCCCGAGACCTGGGGCCTGGGGCCACGCGGCATACAGTCAACCCGTATAGTAAGGATGCACGGTGAGGATGCGAGGGCCTCAAAAGGCGATGTTGACGTTTTTCGGACGAGGACGGCCAGCGAACGCCGCCAAGGATGGGCCGACGGGGCAAGGATGCCAGGGCACCCTTGGAAAGTTGCTCATCCTTGCTATGCGGGTTGACTGTACTGCTGCGAGCCGAGCCAGGCCCCGAAGAGCTGGCAAGACAAGGCGCGCGAGGGGCACGAAGGGCCACGAGGGCCGCGGGCGCGGCGAGAGAGCGCCCGCCCAAGAAACAGGAGCTATGCTCAGCGCTTTTTTCAGAAGGGGGGGAGCCGCTGGATCTTGGAGGATTGCCTCGGGATGCCTTGCCAGCAGCTGCGCCTCGCCGAGAGCGCTCCGCCGGAGCCCGAACCGTCCCGAACCAGCCGCCGGGGGCACGCCCTGTGGCTCGAAAACCGAGCTGGCAGCGCGCACACGCAGGTGGCGCGAGGAGGGAGCGGCCTTCTAGAAGGCGGGGGGGCCTCCAACAAGGCGAGGAGCCTCCGGGCCCTCCTAAGCAGTCCCCTGCCTCCTCAGAAGCCCCCGCTTGTTGATGCTCTGTCTGGCGGGTGAGGCGTGCAGAGATAAAAAGCACGGACAGGCAATGCAGACACACCGTTCGCCTGGACAGGAAAAAAGGCACTGCTGAGCTCCGCAGGTGGCACAGGGGCCCAACGCAACGTGGTGCGAGCAGGGACGAGCGTGCTGGCTTGGCGAATATCACAGTGGTAACCAGCCTCGAAGGTATCTTTATCATTAAGGTCGGCAAGCCCAAAGCGATGACAATCTTGGGGATGTGCCCTCACAAACTGAGGGAATCCTTAAGATCGGCGCCGAGGTAAGGTGGTGCCAAACATGAGGATAGGACTATGTATCAAGCTGGTAAGCTGGGGGGGATGCAGGAGGAAGGAGCAGGCACGGTAGGAGGGAGGAGGAAGAGCGGCGGCGGGGACGAGAGGAACCGTGCACGCACTAAACCCCGTCCTCCTCGACCTTCCGGCGGCCAAACTTGGAGACGAATGCCGTCACGGCGGATCTCAGTGAAGACCGGACGCTCCCCAGCTTCTCTTCCGCTTGCCGGAGCTTCCCAGTGCGCTCTGCCAGTAGAGCGTCCAGCGTCTCGGCCCTCCCCTCGGCTCTCTCGAGGCCATGCCGTGCCTCGTCACGCTCGCGCCGTGTCCGCTCCTGGAGTGTCTCGGAGGCCTCCAGCTTGTCGCCCAAGCTGGAATACGATTCCTGCAAGTCAGCCACTTGCGCCCTGAGCTCCTCGATGACCAGTCGGTACGACTCGATCTCTTTCCTCCTCTCGGACAGATCCGCCGCAAAATGTTTGGCACGCTGGGGCGTGTCAGAATGCTCGCGGGTTGTCCGGCAACAGAAACGCTTGTGATGCTCCAAGTCGCCCCACCCACAAAAGGGTTGCATCTGGCCACGGCGAGCCTGGGCCACGAGTGGGCTCCGAACGGCCCGAAGCCAGACCCCCTCAAGAACCAAGAAAAGCCCCTTATTCAGCGCATCGGCTGTGCTCTCTGAAGTCCCGTGAAAGCGGCTGCCTTAGAAACGGGCCGACACTGGCCCCAGGACAACGGCCGATCGCAACCATTTCGGGCCGACCGTCGACCATTTCGGTTTAATCACAGCTGTTTGTGACCTGGCCGGAAAATTGCGATGTTGTTCGGAATTTGTAGCACCATTTCGATTACAAGTTTATTGTACGTTACTGGGATCATTGAAAACCTCCCACTAAATCCACCAGAAAATGTCGCAAAATCGGTTGTGATCGGGCCGATGACCCACGGTCCATTACATCTACATTGCGGAATCGTGTTAAGCAAGGCGCGTTGTGCAATATACGAAGTGCAACATATGTGGTGCGGAATTTGAACCGTGCAATCGACGTGGTGCGCTCCATGTGGTGCAAGTTCTGTTGTGTGATCTACGTGGCGCAAACTGTGGTTTACAGACAACGGTACGCATTCTACTGGTGCAGCCTACGATGCGTCATCTACCCTGTGCGATCCACGTGGCGAAACAAAAACAGCAAGTGAAAACTCCACTGTCCGCGGAAGCACACCATCCATCTCGCGATCTGGTTTGCAAAACCAATGCTGCAGCAACTGCGATGACTAGCTGGCGCTGGCTGGCGCATCGCTGAAACCGCACTACCGCGCGCAAGCTCGCGCGCAGAACGGCCAAACAGGCGGTCGCGACCGCCGCGGTCGCGGTGGGTTTGGGGGGGTGATCCAAAACCATTTCAATACTGTTGTTCGCAATGAATTGCCAGACCCACTGCTCGCGCAATCACCCCACCCACCCACCCGCAATGACTCCCAACCCCACTGCGGCGGCAACTGCGATGACTACTCGGCGCTGGCTGGCGCATCGCTGCAGCCGCGCTAGCGCGCGCAAACTCGCGCGCAAAGCGGCCAGGCAGGTCGGCGCGACCACCGAGGCCGAGGTGGCGCGGACCGCTGGGAACTGCACGGCGCGTCTCGCAGGCCGCGCTGACGCGCGGGCACTTCCGCGCGAGTCGGTGACTCAGGCGGGCGCGGAATCACGACGACGACGACGACAACAGCAGACACGATGATGAGTGCAGCGAAGAGAATGACGATGGTGACGATGACGACGGCAAAACTAATCACGGCGCCGATGATGGCCACGCCGACGACGGCGATGGTGTCCACGTGTCGGCGATGATGGTTTTGGAGCGATTTCGACATGTGCAAGTGGCCGACGCGCGCGAATAGCCCTCACGGTATCATGCGACAGGGCTCACGCCATCTCCCCACCCCCAGCGCGCGCGCGCAAGGGCGCCCAAACGACTTCGACACGCGCGCGCGCGAGAGGCCCTCCTGGTCGACTTTGACAACTCTCGAGAACGCCCTGTGGCGCCCGTAAAAATTCGCGCTAACGCGCGCGCGCATTTAGACACCCCCACGTTGCAAGAACCCGTGTGCTTGTTCATGTTTCCAAAAACCTAGATCTTGATATCCGCGCGACACCCACGGCTTTCACGCGATTCCAGAACGCGTGGACTGCGTCAAATCCGTTGGCACGGAATTGTCGACAACTCAATGGTTTCTTATCGTCGAGCGCGCGCACAATTAGATTTGACTAGGATGGCGCGGCGGGGGAACGATGCCGCTCGGCTGGGATGATACGAGCGAATATCCAACATGAACGACGGACAGAACCACACGTCAATTGCATTGCCCAAAAGGGAGTGGGGAAAAAACGCGGGGGGGCTGAAACTCTTTTCATAACGGCAAACAGGTAAATGCCATCCACGCGGGGCAGTCGACGCGGCGCAGTTCATCCTGCCGAACTCTAAGTCGTCAGCTCCAGTGCTCGAGCAATCATCCCACCCACCCACCCGAAACGTGGCCTGCTAAACATGCGGCGGCGATGGCGATGACGGCTCGGCGCTCGCTGGCTCGCGCGCAGAGCGGCCAGCAAGTCTGGCTCGACCGACGCAACCGCGGCGGCGCTGACCGCTGGGAACCTCGCGGCGCGTCTTGCAGATCGCGCCGACGCGCGAGCTCTTCCTTGCGAGTCGACGACTCAGGCGGGCGCGGCATCGCGGCGATGTCGACAACGGCAGACGCGATGCTGTCAATAGCGATACGGGCGACGATGATGACGAGGACGAAGGCAAGGCCAATGACGGCGCCGACGCCGGCCACGCTGACGACGGCGATGGCGCCCACGCGTCGGCAAAGAAGGTTTGGGAGAGATTTCGACACGACACGCGCGCGCGGACGACGGACTCGAATGGCCCGACAGGGATCGCGACCCCCCCCGGCGCTCGAATGATGCTGACGCGCCCGCGCGAGAGGCCCGCTTGGTCGCGTCTGATGAACACGTTGAACAACTCTTGCCCCCGTTAAAAATCGCAAAAGCGCGCGTGGATATTCTTGGAAAAAACCACGTTGCCGAACACTTGGGGTTGAAAATGTTTCTGCGAAAGCCGCGGTTTGTGAAGCAATGCGGCACGCGCGCGCGACAATGCGCGCGCGTCGACGTTGCCCCAACTGTTGCAAAGGACCCTTGCAAATAGAAAATGATCGGCGCCGATCGCGCAGACGACGGCGACAGAGCCCACGCGTCGGCGACGAAGGTTTCGAACGAACTTCGACGCGCGCGCGCGGCCAACGGAAGCGAACGGCCCGCGCGGCACCATCTGACGGGGGCCCCCCCCCCGCGCGCGCGCGCGCCAGGGCGCCGACGCGATTTCGACCCGCGCGCGCGAGAGGCCCGATTCATCGCATGCGATGCACATTTTCTTTTGTATGTCAAAAATTGGATTTGCGCCAGGCGCTGCAAGAACGCGCGCGCATTCTTGAATGTCATGTGCGTTCGAGCACCCCGATCTTGGAATCCACGCAAACCCTGCGGTTTCCGATGGGTCTCGGAGCTCGCGCGCGACGACGCGCGCGCGCGGTTTCTTGTCCACTGCGCGCCTCGCGCCGCTGGAAAGCAACGGCGCACGATAAACGAGCGCGCGCGCACTCTTCACTAAACACAGATGAGGGGGGACCGGGGGGGGGGGGCGCCGACTGGGTCGGGATGCAATGAATTCACGCCCAACACCGACGACGGGACAGACTCTCGCGAAAAATGCAAGATCGAGAAGAGACGGGATAGAACCTGAAGGGGGGGTAGATCCGAATCCCCGCGCAAGGAAAGCATCTCGCCCGCGGGAAATTGCAAACCCCACTGCTCGCGCAACTACCCAAACCGCACACCCGCAACTTGGCCTGCAAAACCAACGCGGAGGCAACAGACTACTCGGCAACGGCTCGCGCGTCGCCGCGGCCGCGCCAGCGCGCGCAAGCTCGCGCAATGCACCTCGCACGAACTCGACGTTGCCCGCTCCGCCGCTCGCGGCATCGCCCCGCCCGCCACCCCGCAACTTGGCCTGCTACACACATGCGGCTGCGATCGCGATGACTGCTTTGCGCCGGCTGGCACGCCGCCACGACCGCGCTGTTGCGCGCCGGTTGTCGCGCGGGGAGGCCGGCTAGCCCGGCGCGACCGACGCGGCCGCGGCGGCACTGACCACTGGGAACTTCCCAGCGCATCTCGCACGCGCCGCCGACGAGCGGGCACTTCAGCGCGACTCGGCAACTCGGGCGGGCGCGGCGCCATGGCTGGCAAAGCCGACAACGGCAGACGCGACGCTGATAGTGGCGACACTGGCGACGACGACGACGACGAAGATGGCAAAGCCAACCACGGCGCCGACGCGGGCCGCGCCGACGACGGCCACAGCGCCCACGCGTCGGCGAAGAAGGCGCTGACTGAATTTCGACATGCGCACGCGGCCGACGGACGCGAACGGTCAGCACGGCGCCATTCGACGGGGGTTCGCGCCCCCCAGCCGCCCCGGAACACGCGCGCAGAGGCCCTCGAATGATTCTAACGCGCCCGCGCGAGAGGCCCGCCCGGTCGCACCTAGCGAACGCTTTCAAAATCTCCTGCCCCCCGTGGATATCCCTCAAAACCACGCTGCTAGACCATTGGCTTTGAAAATGTTTTCGCGGCAGTCAACAGTGGAGCCCTTGCACCAGCGGCGATTTTCGAAGGAATGCGGCACGCGCGCGCGCGTTGATGCTGCCCCAGCTGTTGCAGAGGATTCGTGGAACTGAGTAGTGATAGATGCCGATCGCGCCGACGACGGCGACGGCAACCGCGCGCCCGAACGAACTTCGACGCGCGCGCGGAACGGAAGAGAACAGCCCGCATGACATCGTTCGACGCCCCCACACACACACACACACACACACACACACACACGCGCCCCAGGGCGCCCTGGCGATTGCGACGCGCGCGAGAGGTCCGAATCATCGCATGCGGTGGAGATGTTGAAGAAAGCCACGTGGACTGCGTCAGATCTCGCGCGTGCAAGCGCGCATTTCGGGGGAAACCTCATTGCCGAACCAGCGTTCTATATGCGTTCGGGCACCTCGATTTTGAAATCCACGCGAACCCTGAAGTCCTCGATGGGTCTCGGAGCGCGCACGACGACTTGCGCGCGGATGTTTGCCCGCCGTGCGCAACGGGCCTCTGGCAAGTAATGGCGCACGATACGCGAGCGCGCGCGCACTCTTCATTCAACAGAGATGACGGGATGGAACGGGAGGCGGGGCGCCACTGAGCTGGGATGCCACGCAATCACGTCCAAAATCAACCATGGGGCACACTCCCATGAAAATTGCAAGATCCAAAATAAACGAGGTCAACCCGGACGGGGCGGAAGATCCGCAAAGGAAACAAACGTTGTCCGCAATAGATGTCAAACTTCACTGCTCGCGCAATTACCCCCACCCACGCACCCGCCACTTGGCTTGCAAAACCAATGCGGCGGCAACTGCGGCAATTACTCGGCGCTGGCTCGCGCGTCGCCGCGGCCGCGCCAGCGCGCGCTAGCTCGCGCAATTCACCTCGCAGAACATGAAGCTGACAACTCCGCTGCTCGCGCAGTCACCCCGCAAACCACCCCGCAACTTGGCCTGCTGAACACATGAGGAGACGATTGCGACAACTGCTTTGCTGGCTGGCACGCCGCCGCGGCCGCGCTAGCGCGCGCTGGTTCAAGCCCAGAGAGGCCAGCTAGTCTGGCGCGACCGACGCGGCCGCGGGGACTTCCCAGCGCGTCTCGCACGCCGCGCTGACGAGCGGGCACGTCAGTGCGAATCGCTGACTCAGGCGGGCACGGTATCATGGCGAAGACGACAACGGCAGAAACGACGCTGATAGTAGCGAAACTGGGGCTTGCGGTGACGACGACGACGACGGCAAGGCCAATGATGGCGCCGACGCTGGTCACGCCGACGACGGCCACGGTGTCCACGCGTCGGCGAAAAAGGTGTTAACTGAATTTCGACATGCGCGCGCGGCCGACGAACGCGAACGTCACGCGCGGCGGCGAGAATCCCCCCCCCCCCCCACACACACACACCCAGCACGCGCACAACGGCGCCCCGAATGATTCTGACACGCCCGCGCGGGAGGCCCGCTTGTTCGCATTTAATGAACAGGTTGAAAAGCTCATGCTTCCCGTAAGAATTCGCAAGGTCGCGCGCGCATCTGTTTGAAAAACCACGTTGCTAAACCACTGGCGTTGAATATGTTGTCGGGGAGCTCGGAAATGAAGCTCGCGAAAGCCACAATTTGCTAAGGAATGCTACATGCGCGCTCGACGACGCGCGCGTGCCGATGCTGTCCTATCTGACGCAGAGGGTTCTTGAAACTTGATAAATGCGGATCAACGAGTGCGCTCGCATAGTATCATATATCAGGGATGAGAAGGGGGGGGCGATACGGATCCCCCAAGGGAAGATACGATCTCATGTTCAAAAGGATCGATTGTACATGATCAGTGTGTAGATCCTACTATCCCAAGAGTGGCTGGGATACCTGGATTTGTTTCTCGAATGGAGAACCTACGTGGTGCAACGTATGCGGCGCAATATGTTGGTTTAATCTGCGGTGTGAACTTACGGCGACCCAGTCCTTTTGAACAGAAGGAAGACGCCTAAGTACAAGCACTGTTTGCAGCTTCACCACCGTCGAGATACCAGCTGCGCCTGCTCGGCAACCCGAGTGGATGGGAAACAGTTCCGACGATCGCCGTCGTCACATAGTCGTCGCCGTCGTATCTTGGACACGCAAGTTGCCAGCGGGCTCGAGGCATGCGCGCATCTGTCTCCCATGCCGGCGGCGAAAGCCCAGGGCCCCTGCGCTCAGGAACCTTCAGAAATCCATTGGACTGCTGGGGAATCCCTTGGAAATTCTTCTGGAACTCTTCAAAAAAAAAACCCGCAGGACCCCCCCAGAATCCTAAGGAATCTTCGAAAATCCCTTTCGGGATTCCTCAGCAATCTCCAGGAATCCATCCGTGGGCATCTTCGTGCCCCAGCCCCGTCCAGGGCCGGTCCTCCTCGGACCCCGGGACAGCGAGTGCAGCCAGCACGAGGGTTCATCGGGGACCCCCAGGGATGCAGTGACCTTACCGCGTGGTGAGTCCGTGGAGGTCTGGGGTCACCGCACGCTTTTGAGATTGGGGTCGTTCTCGGAGGATGTCTCGGACGACTGGGGCCTCCGGGGTTCCTAAACCACGAGGTGGCGGACCGCGCGGTGAGGTAGTTGGGGATTCCGAGGTCACAGCGCGGTCCGTCACCACACAGTGTTTGGGCCCCGAAGTCAAGGACAGCCCTGGCTTTGGAGGGTCACCCTTCGTTACTTTATGTCCTTAGGAAGATTGATCTTGCAGGCTCCTGGCCCCCTGGGGGCCTGCAAGCGCCAGTGCCGCGCCGCGATCGCTCTCGAGTGCCCCGAATCGTCTCAACGGCCGCTGGAGGCCCGAGCCAGGGTCCGAAGCCCGGCCCCTTCGCGCGGTGACAAAAAATCACGACCGAAGGCTTTTGGATGTTCGGGGGTCTGAGCTTGATTGCTCACTCGAAACAAGGCCACAACAAGCGCGGGTCCAGAACAGCAGCCCCGTCGCCGAAGGCCTAAGGCCCCCGTGAAAATGTCCCAAGCGAAGAGCACTGCAGGTTGGAGGGCCTGAGATGGAACCCACTGAAACCCTTCACGAAGCCGAGAAGGCGCCTCTTAGTAGACGCTTTCTAGGAGGCGCCTATGAAGCGCCCATGAGACGCTAACGAAGCGTCAAAGAGGCGCCTCAAGCGCTGGGAAGCTAATTAAGCCTCCCTGGCTGTAAGATTGTTATATACGTTTTTAATCTTTATTTTTTAAATAAAAAACTGACATTTGGGACCAGTGCGATTCCAGTGGTGATAATCAAGACCAAGTGGTTCGTGAACGGCCCGATGTGGTTAGGATCGGCTTCAGCTGAAAGGGGGTGGTGCAATAGATTTGAGGCAACTGTATTGCAAATGTATTGCGCTGGAGAGTTGCATTGCATTGTTTTGCAAGTAATGTATTGCAGGCGAACGTCCAGCAATGCATTTGCGCCCTGGAATATATTGCATGCCCAAAATATATTGCAACCCCATAAATCTATTGCACCAAATCTATTGCACCACCCCCTTGTCGCTGGACCCCCTTTGGGTCAACCCGATCAATCTCGCCTGGCCCCCCTCGAGAGGCTGTTCGGTAGGGGGCCCCAGAACGGTGTGGTGGCACACCGTTTGCCCACCTCGAAGCCCCCAAACACCTCACCGCACGGTCTGGGACCCTGGAGGCCCCGATCGCCCGAGAGCTCCTCGGAGAACGACCCGAGACGCCCCCACGGACTCACCGCACGGCGTGGTCACCACACACCGTGCGGGGGCCCTCGACCTGCGGCTCGGGAGAGGGCCCCGGAGGCCCCGGGAAGGCCTCAGGACGGCCCTCGAGAGAACAGGCGTCCTCCTGCCTCAAAGTGACGGGCCTGTATTCTACCACCACCACCACCACCACCATGAGTTGGAGGGGGGAAGGAGGAGGAGGAGGAGGACGAGGAGGACGAGGAGGAGGAGGAGGAGGAGGACCCCCTCCCCCTCCAACTTATGGTGGTGGTGGTGGAAAACAGGCCCATCATCAAGGTGGACCACATCCGCGGCGACACCGACAGCGAGCCATGCTCAGGATGGACAAGAGCTGCCGTCGGTCTTCGCCACCCTCCCTTCCGAAACAACAGTCTCGATCGTGCCGATCGGCGGCGAGCCCAGAGGAAGTCAGAGGGGGCGAGCCTTCCCCGAGGGCTCGGAAGGCCTCCGGTCCTCTGGGAAGTGCGCTGAGCCTTGCCCGAAGGCGCCGAGAACCTCTGGGAGGAGGCGGAGGGCTTCGGAGAAGCCCCGCCGCCTTCTGAGAAGACCTGCCCCCTTTCGCTTCCCCCCTGGCTGGGCGCGCCGCCGAGTCGAGAGACTGGCCCCCCCGCCCTCGAGAGGCTCTTGGGCCCAGGGTGGGCCCCAGGCCTTGCTGGGCGGCCCCAGAGGGCCCAACGGGGGCGCGAGGGCGGGCTCCAGGTGGCCGGCAGGAACCAGCGGAGGCAACCCCAAGACCGCCCCTGGAGCGCTCCAAAGCAACAATCAACAGAGAGCAGAGAGCAGGATAACTACCCTGGTAAGAAGAGCCTGGGTTACCTGGTGTGGTGGGGAGGTGCTGGCCGCTAACCTGGCCGTTTCGCTCTGGGCAGGCCCACATATGCTCGCGCACACCGATACTGCGCGCCCCCTTCGGACCTGCGCAACTGACACGGTCAGGTTATGCGGGGCGGGGGGGTCGGGCGGGTCCGATAACCCGTGTTAGCGCCCGACTCCAAAAAACGCTTCTAGCCCTTAGGAAACGCACCTCAAGAAGGGATCGAACAGGGCAGGGACATTTAGCAAACACCAATTGCGGGGGTCGGTGTGATTCTTGGTTCTTCCCCCCCTTCACGGGGGGGGGGGGGGAAACAAACAACAACAAAAAACAAAAACAAAAAACATGACGAAAAAAACAACAACAACAACAACAACAACAACAACAACAACAACAACAACAACAACAACAACAACAACAACAATCATTTTACCCGAACGCTCAGTGTTCTCACCAGTGCCAGGGTTTTCATGCGACGCGAGACAATACCCCCACTTCGTGGGGGGGCAGTTCAAGCTCTACCAAATATCCAAACGACTCTTCGCGACCACCCAAACCCAGCTTCCCGCCCTATGACGTTGGGACACTTCACTTCGTGGCGTGCGGACGACCGTGGCTACTACACTGGCGTGGGGTACACACCCACAGAACTTGGTCACTTATTCGGGGCGCGCGTGTGCCCAGCATCCTGCAATTGTGACATACAATACATGACACAGACAGACAGAGAGAGAGACAGAGAGCAGACAGAGAGAGAGACAGAGAGAGCGGAGTTGGTCACATTTTTGGGGCAAGTTCCTGAGATCGTCGTGTTTTTTGTTGGTCTTGCGCGCGCGAATGTCCACTTTACATTTTTTTGCAAGGGATTATTGAAATTTGATTATGTTAGAACAAGAAAAAGTAGCTCGCGCGAGCTCATGTAACACAAATGTTGAAAAACCATTGATTTTGTGGGAGTCGGACAGCGCGCGCGGGATGAAATTTGGACATTTTTTTTTGAAAAACCATTGGGTTTTTGATGTTTTTATGTTGAAATCGTTACGAAACCTAAGGTTCTGGAAGGATTTCGTCTTGCGCGCGCGAATGTCCACTTTACCTTATTTTTTGCAAGGGATTATTGAAATTTGATTATGTTAGAACAAGAAAAAGTAGCTCGCGCGAGCTCATGTAACATAAATGTTGAAAAACCATTGGTTTTGTGGGATTCGGACAGCGCGCGCGGAAGGACATTTTGACAATTTTTTCTTAAAAAACCATTGGGTTTTTGATGTTTTTATGTTAAAATCGTTACGAAACCTAAGGTTTTGGAAGGATTTCGTCTTGCGCGCACGAATGTCCACTTTACCTTATTTTTTGCAAGGGATTCTTGCAATTTGATCAAGTAAGAACAAGAATTTTCATTTTATAGTGTTTTTTGCAAGGGAAAACGGATTACAACAAAACAACCGGATCCGGACACAATCCACTTTTCTGAAGCTTTCGCTAGAAAATGAAGGAAATGAGGCTGCGGCCTAGGTTTTGGAGGGGGGTCGCGCACCAGGGGTCTCAACAATAATATTTCTTTAGAAGTAATAATGTTCAACAACAACAACAACAACAACAACAACAACAACAACAACAACAACAACAACAACAACAACAACAACAACAAAAACACCAAGCCCCGCCCGCTCTGGGAAAGCTTGGCAGAGCAGTTCCCGCCCAAGACGGCCCCAGGACGCCCAACGGCTCCGCACAGACCCCCAGTCGGACCCGCGGGGGCCCCCGAAGGGCCCAAAAAGGCCCCTACGAGGCCCCCGATCCAGGCCAAGAAGAAGCCTTCAAGGAGGAGGGACGAAACATGACATAGAGAAAACGGAGCTGTGGACAAGGAGGAGGTGTTCCCTTCGACATGCTGCGCTGCTGCGCTGGCACAGAGCGGCGCGCACAATGGGGTTGCGCGAGGGGGGCGGCCTTCTCAGAAGGCGGAGGGCGTCCAAGAAGGCAGATGGCTTCCTACAAGCCCTCACGGCCTCTGAGAAGCATTCTTGCAAGCCTCCAGGCCCCTCTACTGATAAGCAATGATAATACCCCTAAATCCTTTGGGAGGGGACCTGAGTTAGGAGGGCCAGGAATATTTGGGGTAGGGGGTAATGTTGAAGATGTGCCAGGCGACCCAGATGTTCAGGGATATCCCTCAAACCGCGGACCGAAGTAGGCCACGAGTGTATGGTGCTCATCAGGGGATCCAAAAACGCTTCATGATGTATGAGAGCCTCCGCCCTGTACGAAAAGCACCCCCCGACTTCTGAGAAGACCGCCCCCCCTCCGCACCACGCCCTCTGCTGGGACCGCCAAGGCACGGCGGAGGGCCTGCCACAGGCAGCCAGCTACGACTCCACCTTCTCCTTGGCGGCGAGCAGGGAGGCCATCCGCTCGACCTGCGCCCTCAGCCTGCTGCACGCGCTCTTCTCGTCCGCCAGCTCCTCCCTCGCCCCCGCCAGCTCGGCCCGGAGCGCTGCCGCTTCCCCGCGAGCCGCAGCCAGCTCCGCCTCCAGCTCGCCCTCCCGCCCGCCGAGCGTATCCCGGGCACCCCGCAACCAGTCTTCGGGCAGGGGAAGCGCCGCAACACCGACTTGCCACCCAAAGTAAGCGCGCAATGAACCCATGCCTATACACACTCACGCATACTCAGACATGTACGCATGCATGGTTACACCGCATGGTAAATATTCGGGGGTGCTAACTTAGATGTTAGCCAGCGGGGACCCCAAGCAGCGTGTCTAAGTATGTGGTGTGCGACATACGTGGTGCCATCTATGTTGTGACATCAAAGTTTCGCAACATATACTGTGCAGTGTATGTGGTGCCAGATTCGTGGAGCAACGTATATCGTGCAACGGATGTGGTGCAATGTACGATTTGCAATGTAGGTTGTGCAATGTATGCGGAGCAAGCTATGCTGTGGAATATGTCTTGTGTGACATATGCTGTGCCATCTATGTGGTGGAGCCTATGGAATGCAATCAATGTGGTGCAAGATGTGTTGTGCAATCTATGCTACTGTGTTACAAGATTCGCGTGGTGCAATATATGTGGTGCAAGACATGTGCAAAACATGTGTGGCAATATATGTGGTGCCATCCATATGGTGCAAATATGTTGTGCAATTGACTACCCTGCACCGCGCTTGACCACTCCACTGCTCGCGCAAACATCCCACCCACCCACCCGTAACTTGGTTCGCAAAATCTCTTAAGACCGTGACGGTGGGTACCAAATGGCACTTGCCAACGACAGCGACGCCGAAGACGACAGCGACAACGACGACGACGACGCCGCCGACAAAGACTACGACGACACCGGCGACGTCTCCAACGACTTCGACGACACCGACAACGACGACGACGACGACGACGACGACGACGACGACGACGACTACACCGACGACGACGACGACGCCGACGCCGACGACGACGACGACGATGACAACGACGACGACGATGACGACGCCGACGACGACGACGACAACGACGACGCCGACGACGACGACGACGACGTCAACGACGCCGACGACGACGACGACGACGACGACGACGACGACGACGACGACGGCGGCGACGACGACGACGCCGAGAACGACGACGAAGACGACGACGCCGCCGACGCCGACGACGACGAAGACGACGACGACGTCGCAAACGAAGACGACGACGAGGGAGGAGGGAGGACGACGACGGCGACAACGGCGACAACGACGACAACGACGAGGGAGGAGGGAGGACGGCGACGACGCGAACGACGAAGAAGGAGGAAGGACGGCGACGCCGACGACGGCAACGACGAGGGAGGAGGGAAGACGACGACAACGACAACGACGACGACGACGGCGACGAAATAGGAGGGACGACGACAAGACGCCGACGACGGACGATGACGACGACGAGGGAGGAGGAGGAAGGACGACCACGGCGACAACGACGACGGAAACAACCACGACGCCAAAGAGGACGACGACGACGAACACGAGGAAAGACAGAGGACGACGTAGGCAACGACGACGACGACAACGACGCGGGAGGAGGGAGGACGGCTCCGACGACGACGACGACGACGCAAGAGCGCGCGCGCACGCTTTTGTTGAAAATACGTGTTGCGAAACCTTGGGTTGTTGTAGGTTTTTTGGACGCGCGATTTCAAAATCCTTCCGAAACCGACGGGTTCCGAAACCTTCGGCGTACGCGCGCGACCACGCGCGCGTCTGCACTTCGTCCCATTCTTTGCAGAGGATTCTCGCGACGGCACACGCGCAAGGGCGTTCGACAGATTTCGACATGCGCGCGCGAAGCCCGTTTGGTAGCATTTTGTGAAAATCTTGAAAAACCTATGGATTTCTTAAGATTTCGCAAGAGCTCGCGCGGAAGCTTTTTTAGCACATCAGTGTTGCGAAACCATGTGTTTTATTTTTTTTTGAAACTCGATTGCGAAATCCTTCCGGCGCCGAAGGTTTTTGAAGGATTTTGGCATGCGCGCGCGACGACGCGCGCGTGTGCACTTCGTCTCATTTTTTGCAAGGGATTCGTGAAAAAGTGCTATGTTAGAACAAAAAATGTCACCGCATAGTGTTTTTTAACCAGGGACCGTCAGTGGGGGGAAACCGGCCTGCCTGGGATGGTATGATTTCATATTTGGGATGGACGAGTGTGCAGAATATATATGAAATTATACTATCCCAGGGGGAGCTGATAAGTCCGGGGGGGGGGGGGGAGAGACTATTCTCTTTTTAGAAAAGAGAATCTATGTCGGGGTGGCGACGGCGACAACATCGACGCCAGAGCGACAGACAGGCTCAGATACGGGCGCCGACGATGCGGCGACGGGGAACACATAGCCGCCAGACCGACAGACAGGCCCAGGTACGGGCGGCGACGAGGCGGCGACGGGGCGACCGGCCACAACATAGCGGCCAGACCGACAGACAGAGCCCAGTTCTATATAAAAGAAATAAGAACCCAAAAAGTGGAAGCACTGCTTGGGGAATACATATATATATATATATATACATGATATGATATATATATATATATATACATATGTGTGTATACTGCGAGTAAATATATATTATTACACACGCACACACTGGAGCCATCGCACTTGCTACGGGCGCGCTCAGATTATAGCGCAGTCCAGGGGCGCAACGGAAGAGCTTGGACAGACTTATCAAGCACAAGCGCGTGCCATAGTCCCAGCAACCCTCGTAGTCAGTACCGTTCGTGGCGTCGTTCTCCTCATCATCATTCCTCATCATGAGCACCGTCGCCACGCCAAGACTCATGGTCCTAGTCGTCATCGTCTTCTTCATGTGGTCACATCATTGGCCTGTTTGTTGCTGGTGATGCTGCATGTCACACGCGCGCATCGCAATCATCGTCAACATCGACAACAGCAGAGTCCGCATTATAATCATAATCGTCGCCATCATCGCCGTCGTCGGGAAGATGTTCCTGGAGAGCCCTCCAGGAGCATTTTGCCTTCGTGGGGTCCTCTTGATACTCTCCTTGTTTCCTCGTCCTCAGAAGTACTCGGCATCACCTTGATTGTAATGCTCATGTTCGTCATGGCCATCAAAAATGTCAAAAATCATCTCATCAACACCGCCATCATGGCTAGCATCATCGGTTCACTGCTGTTGTTGATGCGGCGACGTCAAAGCCGCGCGTCGTTATTGTCACAATCATCGTCCACACCCGAATGATCATCTCCATTCGCTTTCCCATCATCGTCATCACCGCCATCATTGTGGAAACACCATTCTAGCCGTTTAGGTCGACTCAGCCGTCGTTGCACCCATCAACCCCCTCATCACCACCAGGGTCATCAACTTCGATCTCATGGTCGTCGTCGGCGACATGTTTCTGGAGAGGCCTCCGGGAACGTCTTGCATTCGTGGGGTCCTCTTGATTTGAGGCTCTCCTGGGCCGTCGTCTGGGCCTTCAGTGGGACTCTTGGGTTGTTTCGAGGCGACTTTGCGGTCCTCAACTGCAGTTTGAGTCCCAGAAGCTCCACAATCCGAATACCAGAAAACATGGAACAGCTTAAAGGGAGAGATGCTGCTTGCCTCTTGTCGCTCTAGCCTTTGTGAAATTCACACCTTCGACTTCGAAGATGTTCTGCTCTCGACTGTGTAGCCGTGGCAACGAATGCACGGGTCCGTTCCAGGTAAGCACCCAAGGGTATGGAATACCCGCCGACCCCTTGCGGTCATCGGCGTGTGAAATGCTTCCCCCTCCCCAAACCCCTCCCCCAAGGGGCCCTTTCCTGTCGGTTTGGAGGGGGGGGAAGGCCCTGGGTGAACGCGCCACGGGCCCCAAGAGGCCCACAGGATGGTCCAAGAGGGCCCCGAGTCGCCGATGGATCGTTCCAAGACGCCCAAGATGGCCCCCAGACGGCCCAAGAGGCCCCCGAGACGCCCCAAGAGGCCCCCAAGAGGCGCCCCAAGAGGGCGCCCAGAAGCAAAAATCGTCTCATCCCCTGAAGGAAACGTATGATTTTAGCTCATTCGCCTCTTGGGCTTTCACAACGTCCAAGACGGCCCAAGAGGCCTCCAAGATCGCCCCAAGACGGCCCAGGAGAAGGCTCCAAGAGGCCCAAGAGGGCCCCAAGACGGCCCGGCCCACAAGGCCACCAAGACGGCTCCAGGAGAGGGCCCAGGCGGGGGACCCGAACAGAAATTTCGAGCCCTCGGCCCCAAGAAGCCTCCAGGAGGGCCCAAGAGGCCCCCAAGAAGCCCCCAAGAGGCTCCAAGAGGCCCACCAGAGGCCCCAAAGAGGCTCCAAGAGGCCCCAAAAGGCATCGAAAGTGCTGCCAGGAGGCCCCCGAGAGATCTACCAGGAGCCCCCCAAGGGGTCGGCGGTGCGACGTAAGCCCAAGAATCATAACAGAGACGCAATGGTTGGCCCTCCCCTGCGGAAGGAGGAGAAGGATGAGTCGCAGGAGGAGGAGGAGGAGGAAGAGAGGGAGAGGGAGAGGAGGAGGAGTTGGAGGAGGTGGAGGCGGAGGCGGAAGAGGAGGGATGGAGGAGTCGATCTGCGAGTAGCTTCCTGGTGGTCTCTGGGAAGCCTCTTGAGGGCATGTTTCAGGCGGCCTGTTAGTCTCGGAGGGCCCCCCGCGAGGCCTCTCGGGAGATTTGTTGGCGAACTCTAAGGAAGGACGGGGGAGACGATGTTCCCGGAAGCCTGTCCAGGAACATCTGGACGACGACGGCGACGAGGAGTGTCATGATGAAGAGCACTATTCGGATGTTCCAAAGGGCCTCTTCGGAGCGTCTCCGGGGCTCCATGGGCCCTCTCGGGGCCTCTTGGGGGCTCGAGCCTGCCAGAAGCGTCTCTGGAGCTACCTGAGACCTGGAAGCCTCTTTGGACGTGTCTGGAGGCCCTCTGGGGCCATCTCTGTACTATCCCGAAGCCTCATGAGGCCCCTCGGAAGCAGAAAAGCGGAATCTTCAAAATTGTACGGTTTTCCCGAGGTTTCTTGTGGGATCTGGCCTCGTGGAAGCCTCTTAGAAGCCTCTTGCGAGCCGCTCGGGAACATATTCAGGCAATGTTGAGCTGTCTTGAGCCGTCTGGACGCAATGTGGTGCCGTCTTGGCGGCCCCGACAGCCGCATGGAGGCCCTCTTGGCCCGTCTTGGCGCTCTCTGTGAGCGCTCCCAGGGCTCGGGCTCCCCCCCCATGCAGGCGTACCAGATATATATATATATATATATATATATATATATACATATATATATATGTATATTTATATTAGAGAGAGAGAGAGAGAGAGAGAGAGAGAGAGAGAGACATGTAGATATCTAGATTATAGAGAGAGGAACAACATATAGACAACAACACAAACATGATCACCAACGAAAACAACATAACATAACAACAAACAAAAACAACAACAAACAAAACGCCGTGCCTCGAGGCACGAAGTGGAGATACCCCCAGGATTTCATGTGTTATCTGTTCTCTGCAGTCTGGACTGTGATATTCTAGTATTCTAAGGGCTGAGGCCCCAGAGTCTCAAATTTCATAGGCGCTCCCGCGCGCTCCTGGGCTGCCTCGCGTGATTTTTTCAGAAGACAGAGAGCCCCAAGACTGGCCAAGAGGGCCCCAGAAAGCCTTCAAGACAGGCCAAGAGCCCTCCAAGAAGCCCAAGATGGCCTCAAGACAGCCCAAGAGGCCCCAAAGAAGTCCCAAGAGCGCTCCAAGAGGACCCCCCAAGAGGGCCGAAAGAGGCAACAATCAATAATATTCCTTGTGTGTTCGATGTGTTTCGCGTTCTCGCGTTTTCGGCCTTCCGACGCTCCTAGTTGGCCCCAGAGGCCACCAAGGCCGCCCCAAGATGGCACAAGAGGGCCCCAAAACGGCCCAAGAGGCGCCCAAGATCGCCAAAGAGGGCCCCGAGACGGCCCCAAGAGGGGCCCAAGAGGGGGAACACGAACCGACACTTCAAGCCTTCCGCCCCAAGCGGATCCCAGGAGACCCCAAGAGGCCCAGCAGAGAGCCCAAGAGGCCCCCTAGGGGCCCAAGGAGGACCTCAAAAGGCCCAAACAAACAACAGCCCCCCAAACGGCCCCTAAGAGGCCTTCAAACTACCTCCAAGAGGCCCACGAGACGCCTCCCACGATATCCAAACGTCCATCCAAGAGGCCTCTAACCCACAACCCAGGCACGGTGGCGGGATGGGCCGAATGCCACGATACCTCTATGTGTATATATATGCATGCATACATACACATGTACATAGTGATATATATATATATATACACACACATATCTGTGTATACATATATATACTGCCTGTCGGCCTACCTGTCGACCTGCCTGTATGCATTCATGCATGCATGCATGCATGCACGCATACATGCATACCTACCTGGCGATCCACCTTCCTGCATACAGACATACCGACATACCTGGTTAAATAGACTTACATGCATGCGTACATGCATGCATACACACACAAATGCACGTACACGTGCACGTGCATGCACGCATACACATACACCTACACATTTACCTACACGTACGCATATACATACACGCATGCAGACATACATGCATACATGCACACAGCCGTGCATGCATACATCTGCTTTTGTGTATAAATACTTGCATACATTGATGCATTTGTACATACATGTATGAACACATACATTCATATACACATACATGCATGTATACATATATATATATATATACATAGCTATACGTGTACTATAACCATCGCGCGCTTCGCCGCGCTCAACTCATGATTGGCTAATTCATGGAATATCCTGTTGGTCGTTTCTTGCATGCAAGGACTCTGTTGGAGGCCCTGCGCAAGCCTCGGAATCCTACAGAAAGGGAACTGCGGAAACGCAGAAATCATTAATTCCCGTGCGGTATTCAACGATTTGGGGCCCTCAAAGGCTTCCTGGATTCTTTTTGGGGAGCTGAGGTGGGCCTCAAATGGTGATCTGTTGTGCAAGAGTAGACAGGGGGGCGAAATTGAAAAAACAATGAATTGTGGGATTCCTTGTTTTCCAAGTTGCCGTGCCTGGGCTGTGGGTTCGAAATGTTATGGATGCAGGCCACGGTCTGTTGGGATGGCACTCTTGGCTTCCGTGCAAAAACTCTAAATTCCTTTTTGTCAGCTGATGGGAAAATGGGATCTCGACTTCTACGGTGGTTTACGGGGCAGCCAAGAGGACACGAAGACGATCCAAGAGAGTGCCACGACAGCGTCAGAGAGTTCAACAGCATTCCCGAAAAATCGTTGCATGTGACCCCAAAGTTTTGATGGGGCAGGAGGAAGAGGATATGGAGTAGGAGTAACAGGTTGGAAAAAAGGGAATCTCTGGAGTTCCTTTTTTTTTTGCGTTCCTCGGTCTTTGAGGTCTATTGGAGGCTTTCTGGCAGCCTGGAGAGCCAAGCAAGGCTACCTTGGGTTGCTTGGGAGCGTCTTGGGTCGTTCTTTTACGTTATGGAAGCTTCTTGGGGTCGTCTTGGGCTGTCCTTGGGCGTTTGGGGGGTCCCCTGAGGCCAAAACGCGCGGTACCGGGAGCGTTCCGCAGATGTTCCGGGAAGGTGTGTGGGACCCACGGAAGGGGGGGGGGGAGTATTTGTTGAACTTGAAAAAAAGGGAATCTATAGAATCCCCTGTTTTTGCTCAAGTTCCTCAGTCTTTGAGCGTTGGAAACGGGAAACGTGAGAAGGCGAAAAACGTCGAAAAAAACACCGGAAATCAACGATGTTACCCTTTTCGGGCTCTCTCTCTCTCTGTGGACGGCTCTCGAAGCTCTCTTGGGCTGCTTTTGGGGCCTCGTCGAGGCTTCTTTGGGGCATCTCAGGGGTCTGGGGTGTGTTGGGGGCCTCTGGGGGGTCCCGGAGCCCTCACTTGGGCCCATCTTGGGCCTGTGCTGGCGTGGTCTGGAGCTGTCCTGGGCGCCTCTTCGGCAGTCTTGGAGCCTTCTTGGCCCGTCTTGGGGCCGTCTTGAGGGCCTCTTGCGCGATCTTGGGGCGGTCTTGAGGGCCTCTTCGGCCGTCTTGGAGCGTTGGAAGCATGAAATGGTGAGAAGGCCAAAAACCTTAGAACAACACATGAAAATAAACGCTCTTAGGTTCTCCGGGCGCTCTCGGGAGGCCTCTCGGAGCTCTCTTGAGGTCTCTTGGAGGCCTCCTGGGAGCCTGGAGAGCCGCCCGAAAGTTACCTTGGGTTGCTTGGGAGCGTCTTGGGCAATTCTTTTACGTTCTGGGGGCTTCTTGGGGTCGTCTTGGGCTGTCCTTGGGCGTTTTGCGAGGCTCGCCATGAGGCCGGGAAGCGCGGTACCGGGAGCGAAATCCAAATGTGATCGAGGTGGAGGACGCACCGGGAGGGGGCCCGGCCTATTTGTATATACATATTATATATAATATAATAGA
This sequence comes from Prorocentrum cordatum, assembly GCA_963575745.1. Lineage (NCBI taxonomy): Eukaryota > Dinophyceae > Prorocentrales > Prorocentraceae > Prorocentrum > Prorocentrum cordatum. The sequence goes on along the minus strand of CAUYUJ010005113.1, from coordinate 890,490 downwards.
TGTGTGTATACATATACATATATACATAAACTTATACCTATACATGCATACATGCATGCATGATTACATGCATACATACATGCATACATACATACATGCATGCATACATGCATGCATGCCTACATGCACATATACAATATATTATATTACATAGATATATGGAAATACCTACCTACCTACCTACCTACCTACCTACCTACCTACCTACCTACCTACCTACCTACCTATAGTTATACATACATGCATACATGCATGCATGCATGTACACATACATACATACATACATTCATACATACATACATGCATGCATGCATGCATGTATGCATACATGCACGTATGTCTTACATGCATGTATACATGTATACATACACACATGCATACATGCATGCATGCATGCATACATGCATGCATGCATGCATACAGACAGACAGACAGACAGACAGACAGACAGACAGACAGACAGACAGACAGACAGACAGACATGCATACGTACGTACGTACGTACACACACACATACATACATACATGTATGCGTACATGCATACAAACATACATGCATGCATGCACACCTGCATACATACATGCATACGCATATGCATCCATATATACATGCATACATACATACATGCATACGTGCATACACACATGTGTGCATGTATGCATGCATACATACACACCTATATATAAGCACGCATACACACGCATACATGCATACACACACGCATGCATGCCTACATACGTGAACGCATGCATGAATTCATGTATACATGTTTATAAAAATACATACATACATACATGCATGCATGCATATGCATTGTACACGCCATACCCACGGATGGCCAGAGCAACTAATAAGGATATCTGCTGAGACGTCGCGCGGCTTGTGGATACTTCTGCATGCAAGAGGGCGTACTAGGTGACCCACAAATAGACTCCCGCCATGCAGTCTGCCAAATATTGTGGCGACGTGAGGATGCGGGGCATTTCTCGGACCCGAACAAAGTCATCAATGCTGGGAACCTTGCAGAGTCTTGCTGACGACTGGCTCAGCCACCCCATCACCCACTGGAGACACTCAATCCATGGGGGGGGGACTTTCTGGAGCATTGGAAAAGAAAGTAGCTTCTGCCAAACTGCCCCAAACCACAGGAATCATTGTGCTTCCAGCGGGGTGTGGGCACTAGCCAGCAGTGGCCGCCTGCTGGCTAACTTTTGCCGCCCTCTCGATTATGGTGCAAGTCGGTGTTTTGGAAATGCCCCTGTTTCCCATACCTCCGACGGGTTGTTTTGTCAAAGCGGGGGCGGGCCTGAAGCATGTTTGCTCAATCCGCGGGCCTCACAGGGTCCTGGCTCCTTCCCAGGTGCGACTTTCCGTCTCCGATGCAGTGGTGACGGTCCAAGAGCCCGAAAACAGCACCCGAGCTCCGAAAAGGAAGAAGAAATGACGTGACCATGTGTGAGCACTACCCCTGCTGGTCAAATTTCTGAAAACCCCAGAGAACTCATCACTGCGGGGGGTCGGAATTCAGAGAACATCAGCAGCCACGTGAGCCCCTACAAGTGCCTGAGATGTTCCAGACCCGCAGCAGCACTGTTCGCAAGGGGTCGCAGAACACCCCCCCAGCCTTGATCTTTGTGTCAAGACTTCCGGCTGGAACAGACGGGGCCGCGAGGTCGCACCGCATCGGCGATGTACTGGGTCACGCATCCGCGACGCCGGGATGGAGGCACCTGCCGGCGGTGAGCGAGGGGGGGAGGCGAGAGGCAGGAGGCCTTCTCAGAAGGCGGCGGGGCTTCTCAGAAGCCCCCTGGCCTTCCGAGACAAGTCCTGCGACTTCGGGGAAGGCTCAGAGAGTTCCTCGGAAGGCCTGGGGGAGAGTCCCGAATCTTCTGAGAGGGCCCGCCCCCTCTCACCTCCCCCACGGGCTCAGCGACGGAACTGGGCTCCTGGTCGCGCTGCTTCGCCGATGCGTCGGCGACGGGGGAGATCTGGGCTTCGAGCCCCCCGGCCAACCCGCCACAGGTCTGGGCTCAGAGCCTCCGCCGCCCGCCGCGGCCCTCGCGGCGCCGCGGCGCCCTCGCCGCAGAGCGGCGTCTGGGGAGCAGTGTCCCCTCTGCGCCCCTGGGGTGGGAGGCAACGACGACGACGGCGACGACGACGACGACGACGACGACGACGACGACCACGACAACGACGACGACTACGACGACGACGACGACGACGACGCGGAAGACGACGACCTCAACCAAAAAATCCAACGCTGACGCCGATGCCGACGCCGACGACGATCACGACGTCGACGGCGACGACGAGCGGTAACTGGGGGAGCTGTCCCCTTTACACCCCTGCTGTGAGTGGCGACGAGAGGGGGGACCGAAACTCCGCAGCTCGAGGCTTGATCTTCGGACGGCTTCGTTGGCCCTCGGCAGCTTCCCGGCCTCGGAATGCCTTCCGGAGGCCGACACTCGCAGCAAGCGTTCCGGGGGGTCCCAGATCGTCCTGGACGGCCACCGGAGGCCCGAACGACGACCCCAAAGAACCACCAGGGACCAGCTCCGGGGTGAAGCAGCGAGCCTGAATCGGCGACACATCCCTCGCAGAGTCCCTCGATAGCGACAACGTACATTCCTGGGCGGGGTGGGCTATCGGGCCGCTATTGGCAATGAGTGGGCGGTCGGGGGTCGATGTACCCACCCCCCCCGAGTCTATCCACCCCCCTGACCCTGGTCGTCTGGTTCCGTGTCGTAGCTCGGGTCTCTGGCAGCCGTCCGGGGCGGTGCGGACCCCGCAGGAACGCGCTCGGCGAGGCGCAGCTGCTGGAGAGCAGCCCGAGGCCCGAATTGACGGCGAGCCCAGGGAGGAGTGAGACAGGGCAGGCCTTCTCAGAAGGCGGCGGGCCTTCTCAAAAGCCCTGGCACCTTCTGAGAAGTCTTCCAGTCCTTCTTCGAAAACGGACACGGCTTCCCAGAAGGCCAGAGCGCTTCTGAAAAGCCCCGCCGCCTTCTGAGAAGGCCTGCCCCCCCCTCACTTCCCTACTGGTCTCGCCGCCAATTCGAGCCTCAGAGTGCTCCCCAGCATCCGCGCCTCGCCGAGGCCATTCTGGGGGGTCCGGATCGTCCCGAACAGCCGACAGATGCGCGAGTTATGACAGGGAACCAGACGACCAGGACCACGGGGGCTGGACAGACTCGGGGGTGGGGGTGCATCGACCCCCAATCGCCCACTCATTGCCGACAGGGACCCGATCGCCGACCATCTCACTCTCCCCCTGGGCTCGCCGCCGATCGAAAACTGCCGAGAGCCATCGAACACTTCCGAAGTAGGCTTGGTCGTGAGGGGCTCAACAGCTTCTGCCGTCCCTCGACTCGCGCTGGACCGGCCACGAGTCGCGTCAGTGTTCCCTGGAGGTCCCTGGATGTATCTGGACTTACTGGGACCTACCTGGATTTGCCTCGACGTGTCTGCACTCACCCTGCCTCATCACGCCCGGCCTTCACGAGTCGATCGGCAAAAAGTCGTCAAACCCCTAGAGGTCTCGGGTCTTGGGCTCCCCCAGTTGAGTGACGAACAGAAGCGGGTCTTACGCGAGATGACACAGCGACCTTGCGCGATGGCTCACGCGGGCCGCCAGCGCGGCACGCTACACTGAAACGAGGGCGCTTACGCACGACCTTACGCGGGCAGCTAACGCGCCAGTCGGAGGAAGTGGATAGAGGCACGAAGTAGGAAGGCGCTGGAAATTGATTGGGCTCCCGCCCGCCCCCTGAAGAGGAGGGGAGAGGGACAACCGCTCGCCTCTTGAAGTAGGAAGGCGACTTAAAAGAGCTGGGATCTGGGAACCCACAACACCACCTCCCAACGGCCGGCGTGTGCGCGCGAATGTCGGCGCAGCCGACCCCGTTTTCTGTCGTCGCTCAGTTGCGGCTGCCCCGCCTCGCCGCGCCGCGGCCGCCGTGGCCACCGCGCCCGCGGCCGCCGCCGCCGCGGCGAGGCGCGCTGCGCGGGGGCGCCTGGCCCGCGAAGAAGCGCCGCGCGCGGGGCGCCGCGGCGAGGCCGCCGCGCGGCTTGGCGGCCTCCGGAGGGGCGCCCACCGGAGGAACGAGGTCTCGAGGCTCGAGGCTCGAGGCTCGAGGCTCGGGGATCGGGGATCGGGGCTCGACAATCGAAGATCGAGAATCGAGGACCGAAGATCGAGGTTCGAAGTCGAGGCTGTTGCACCGGCGACGGCAGGGCGCCGGTCGCTCGAACGTCCAAGGTCGCAGTTCGAACACGAAGGTGACGCTCGCTTTTTCGGAAGCCTACCTTGGTCGAGCTGTTGGCGGATCAGCGGCAACCAGCGTGAGACAGCAACAACCGATGAGCGGGAAACAGCAGCACACGCCGCGCGCACACCGTCCACCAACCACCCCCCATTCGCTGCCGATGGCCGCGGATCGAGGATCGAGAGATCGAGGGATCGAGGATCGAGGTTCCAGAATCGAGGTCGGGCTCCAGGATCTGGGATAGAGGACCGAAGAGCGAGGATCGAGAATCGAGGCTCGAGAGTCGAGGATCGAGGCTCGAGGACAGAAGATCGATAATCGAAGACCGAGATACGCATTTTGAACACGCATCTGGCCAATGCATCGGCGATGTATCGCCGATCCAGCTCGATGATTCACCCCCTGAGCTGGTCCACCTCTAGCGTTGCCCCTCATCTTGGACGGTTTCGGTGATCGAGGACCAAGGGCCGAGGTTCGAGATCGAAGCTGTTTCACCGCGTCCCTTTTCTGTTCGACGGGGCCCCTGTCTCCTGAAGACCGAATCCTGCACTTGGAACACGAAGGGTTGCGGAGGTTTCTCCTATCCGTTTTTAGGGCTCTGGGGCGGCTCTTCGACGCGTCGCCACGGCTGGACTCCCTCGGAGTTCGGCCCAGATGGCTCCGAAGGGGGGCCCCAAACTGCCATCAAGGATCGAGGGATCAAGGAATCGAGGAGTCCAGGATCGAGGCTCGAGGCTCGGGAGGCGAGGATCGAGGATCGAGGTTCCAGGATCGAGGATCCACGATCAAAGATCGCCGATTGAAGCTCGAGGATTGAGGATCGAGAATCGAGGATCGGAATTCGAGGATCGAAGATCGAAGATCGAGGATCGAGGTTCGCAGAAAAAGGTCGAAAATCGAGACTCGAGATGAAAACTGTTATACCGACGGCGAAGAAGCCACGCCTTGACGGCGCATCGGCAAACGGATTGAACCAACGCATCAATCGCGTGCCGGCATACGGGAAAACACACATGGCTGCACATTCCCTAGGAGAGCCGTCGTTGCAGTCTTTGCTTCCAGTGCGAGGGACGGCTGCGCAACATGTTACAGAGAGGAGGGAAAGTGAGGCGGGAGATGGAGGGAGACGGGCGGGGGCACGGCAATCATAACATTACGATACTACATTGCACAATGTTGGGCTACAGCTGCACGCCACCTTGAAGGGTTTGGCGGCAAAGCCTGTGACGTATCTTTGTTGCCGTGCGCCCCACAGACAATGCCTCGGCGCGAAGATATGTTGTCCGTTGCAGACGAGGCCTCCCTCTCAACCTGTGCGCGTTCCACTACCGAGGCAACAGGTCGTTGATTAGGCCACGGCCGAAAGCCATGGAACTTGGTAAACAGGTGGTGCTGTCCTGGACGAGTCTACCATAGACGTTGAGCTGTCGCTCACAAAGAACCACCGTTAGTGACCGGTTTTGCGCTTGCTCTCTAACTTCAGCGTCGCTCACACGAGATACGAAGACAGGTATCATCTCAGACATTTGTCGCAGACACCTCCCATCGAGCTGTCCTGTCTGCCTGGAGAAGCATGAATGAGTCCAGCCCGTACAGCAGTTCAGAGAATACACATGCTTCCAAGACTTGCTGCTTGTGAGAGTCGCTCCAAAACCGCGCGGTTCCAAGCAAGACGTGGCTTGCCTTTCAAACCCGACCGTTCTTGTCGACGGGGGCCGATCTCTACGATCTCGGAGGTCGGGCTTCGAGGATGGATCAGCTTGAGAGCGGCTCATCCCCACCTTGGGCTTCCCATCGGCTCCTCGTCGCCACGGCTGGATGCCCCTCAAAATTCTGGCCATACGTAATTCTCCCTGACACCCTCCCTTCCTCGCACACTCCAGCGCATCCCCCTCCGCTCGAGGATCGAAGATCGAGGCTCGAGACTCGAGGATCGAAGATAGAGGATTAGAAGAGCTGAGAACGAGATGGAAGCTTGGCGGCGCGCACAGGGGGGTTAGAGGGAGCTGGGAAGGCTTCTTGGGAGGCTGCTTCTTAGGAAGCGCTTGCCTTACATCCATGGACAAGGCCCGCGCCTCCTGAGAAGCAGGGGTGGTTCTAAGAAGCCATTCCCCCTCCCCCTGCCCCCCTGCTGGGCTTGGCCGACCCTGGCCTCCTCGCGCCCGGGGGGGGTCGGAAGATTGATCTTGCAGGCTCCTGGCCCCCTTGGGGCCTGCAAGCGCCAGTGCCGCGCCGCGATCGCTCTCGAGTGCCCCGAATCGTCTCAACGGCCGCTGGAGGCCCGAGCCAGGGTCCGAAGCCCGGCCTCTTCGCGCGGTGACAAAAAATCACGACCGAAGGCTTTTGGATGTCGCTCCTGGGGAGGGGTCCAGGCCACGAGGGGAGGGGGGCACGTGGTGAAAGAAGACGACATCGGGGGTCTGAGCTTGATTGCTCACTCGAAATAAGGCCACAACAAGCGCGGGTCCAGAACAGCAGCCCCATCGCCGAAGGCCTAAGGCCCCCGTGAAGATGTCCCAAGCGAAGAGCACTGCAGGTTGGAGGGCCTAAGGACACAAAGTAACGAAGGGTGGCCCTCCAAAGCCAGGGCTGTCCTTGACTTCGGGGCCCAAACACCGTGTGGTGACGGACCGCGCTGTGACCTCGGAATCCCCAACTACCTCACCGCGCGGTCCGTCACCTCGTGGTTTAGGAACCCCGGAGGCCCCAGTCGTCCGAGACATCCTCCGAGAACGACCCCAATCTCAAAACCGTGCGGTGACCCCAGACCTCCACGGACTCACCACGCGGTGAGGTCACTACATCCCTGGGGGTCCCCGATGAACCCTCGTGCTGGCTGCACTCGCTGTCCCGGGGTCCGAGGAGGGCCGGCCCTGGACGGGGCTGGGGCACGAAGATGCCCACCTGCCTTTGCTCGCTCTTCGTCGGGCATGGTGCTGATGTTGGCGCCGTCCACTCGGCGGTCCAGAGCCCCCCACACGAGACCTCTTGAGCCGAGAACGGTCGGCGGGGATTGTGAACGTCCAGAAGCACAACGGGCCGGCCCTTGGAGCCCGAGACCAGGAAGAGAAGGTCCCGGACCCACTCCCCTCAGGACCCCTCCCCAGGCACGAGGTCCGACCTCGCGAAATAGAAGGGCGCCCCGAAAATTCACGCCCGGAGCCAGGGGCCCGAAACTGGCCGACGCCGCCTGGCGCGAAGAGATCGACCCCCCCGCGCAAGCCCCCCCCGCGGTCATATCGGAGGAGGGCGTGCCGAGAAGTCGGTCCCCGGGGGCCCCTCCGGGGGGCCCCGGCGAACCACTGTCCCGAGACGCGTCCACCTGTGCCGACAGGGCGGCCCGCCCACGGCCGACCACCGCTGCCTCGGCTCGCCCTGCTCGGACCAGGAGATCCGGCGCTGCGAAAAAGTATAGATGCGGCGCAACGAGAAATCAGGACTGGAGCCCTGGGTTCCCATCTCTCTGCGGCATTCCTCGAGGCCGATCGATCTGTGAGAGCCCCCCGGCCCGGAAACCGAGCGAAGAAACGCCGGACTCAAACCAGAAGTACGAGCTCCCAGGAGACTCGCTCTCCCCCGAAGGTCTGCACCGCCTGCGTGCGGCGCGGCGCGGGCCTGGACGCCCTCGGAGTCGAGCCGAGGGCAGAAGTCCTCCCCTAGGCCGAGGGCTGCAAGGGCTCAGCGCCCCCTCCCGGGCCCCCCCCATCTGGGCCTCGCCGAGGCGCCGGGCCCCGCCAGGAGGGCGCACGGCGCCAGCGCGCCGGGCGCCCGCCACGCGCCCCAGCTGTGGACGCCGGAAGAGGGCACGGGAAGGAGGGGCACGGTGCCTCGGCCGCTCGGGGGCGTCCTCGGGGAACGGCCCAGGCCCCAAAACCATGCGGACACCGCGAATCCCCGCGGACTCCCCAGAGATTCCGTGTGAGCGACGATCCAAAAGGGATCTTACGAGAGATAGCACAGCGACCTTACGCGGCGGCTTAATTACGCGGGCCGCCAGCGCGGTACGCCACACTGGAGACGAGGGCGCTCACGCGCGACCTTTCGCGGGCAGCTTACGCGCCAATGTCTGCGCAGACGCCCCCGTATTTCTTCCGTCGCTCAAGCGTTGTCCAGAACTGACAGCGGCCGCTGGCGGTCAGGCGGCCTTCTGCCTCGAATGAGCCACGTCCGCGGCGACATCGACAGCGAATCCGGTCCAAAATGAACATGAACTGCTGCCGGTCTTTGTCGGGGGCGCGCAAACATGGATTAGCGATCCATGGATTTGCCGCGCGGTCGCCCAATCCATGGATCGGGGGAGGTGCCCTCCCCAAAATGCGGCCGGTGACGCCTCGCTCGGCGGCGGAAATCCGCGATTTCCGATGGAAACGAGACCCGTCGCTCATCCACGCCCCCTTGATCCATGTTTGCGATCGCCTGACTTTGTACCCATGCTTTCCGTACCCATGGCGATCGTACCGACCAGTGGCCCACGGGGCCCCGGCGCGCGGCGGCCGCCCCGAGGCCCGCGGCAGCAAGCCGCGGCGGCGCCCGCGGCGCCATGGCGTCCAGCGGCGCCAGCCCGGGCCCCGCGGCCCGCCGCCGCGCGGGGGCGACGGAGGCCACGCGCGGCGCTGGCGCGCTGGCGCGCGGGGGCTGGCGGGTGGGCCGCGGGGCAGCAGCTAAACTCGGCCAGGCTGAACTCGGCTGGCTCACCAAGGCCACGCCGAACACGGCCAAGCTGAACTCGGCCCGGGCCGAGTTCAGCGGTTGGCGGCGCACACAAAGGGTGCGGAGGGAGGAGGAAGGCTTCTTAAAAAGAGGCTGCTTCTTAGAAGGCGCCGGCCATACATCTATAGACAAGGCCCGCGCCTTCTAAGAAGCCTTCCCCCCTCGCCCCACCCCCCCGCTGGCCGAGGTGAGTCAGGAGGCCTCCCAAACGGGGTCGGAGTCCAGACATCGGGCGCCTCGGAAAAATCGGGGCGGCCATCTCATGAGTTGTCAATTCCACTGCTCGCGGAATGCAAAACCCACGCGGCGGCGACTTTGATGACTAATTGGCCATGGCTGGCCCATCTCTGCGGCCGCGCTGGCGCGCGCAAGCTCGCGAGCAGAGCGGCGAGCTGGTTTGGCACAACCGATGCGGCCACAATGGCGCTTACCAGTGGCAGCGTCCCAGCGCGTGTCACAGACCGCGCTAGCACGCGTGCACTTTGGGCGGGCGTGCTATCACGACGCTGTCGACACCAGCGGCAAGGACGATGATAGTAGCGACGGTGGAGGCGACGATGACGACGAAGACGACGACGGCAAGGCCAATGACGGCGCCGATGTTGGTAACGCCGATGACGAGGATGATCTCCATGTGTCGATGACGATGGTCCTTGCATGATGATGGCGACAAATGCGGCCACTGACGACGACGATGACGTGATGCGGCGGCACTGGTGAGGGTGATGGTGAAGAAGTGCGCCGCGCGCGCGAAGATCAAAGAACCCTGGCGAAATGTTGTCTAAAAACCATGTGGTCGTTCATACGTGGCTGAAGAGCTCTGCTTCGAAATGCTTCGAAAGCCAATGGCTTTAAGGCGTTCCGACACGCTCGCTCGGCGGCGGGCGCGTGGCCCCCGAATGGTATGTTTAGTACGGATTCGTGCACACGTGCTAGATCAACGCGGACGCACCGCGTGGCGAGACGAGGATGCGGGTTCTGGGCGAGATTGCCAAAATCACAAGGTTTCCCTGCGATTTCAGCACATGCTCCCGGGTGGACAATGTGCAAGACCTGCGATGGAAAACCTGAGGTGCTTGTACGCGTCGGTTTTGACATCCTTGCAAATCTCGTGCGTTGGCAACGAGTTCGACATGTGCGTGCGCGTGTGGACGTTAAGCAACTTTCTGCAATCGAGTACTGTATCGCTTGTGACAAAAGAAAAGAGTGCGCGCGCACAGTATCATCATTTGACAAGGAGGAGGGATGGTGTGGGGGGGGAGGGGGACGATACTCGGCCTGCCTTGGATGGACTGAACTCATATAGAAAATGCAGGACGAGGCAGACTCATATGATCTGCAATGACCCCGGGGGGAGTCTTTAAGCCAGGAGGGTTGTGGCGGTAGAAGCTATTCTGATATTGAAAAGGGAATGTATGTCGAGCAAGCTAAGTTGTCGATCGTCGCAAGACGGCCCATGATGCCTCCGAGAAGGCCTGAAGACGGCCCAAGACGGCTGAAAGACAGCCGCAGGGGCCCCCCAAAAGGCCTGAGACATCCCCTGGAGGGCCCAACAGGGCTCCAAGAAAGCCCCAAAGGGGGAATCCAAACTGACATCTCGAGCCTTCTCCTGCCAAGATGGCCCCCCAGAGGCCCCCGCCGAGGGCCCTCCAAGAGGCCCCAAAAGGCCTCCAAGACGCCTCCAAGAAGCCCCCGAGAGGCCCCCACGAGGCCACAAAAAGCCTCCCACTTGCCCCCAAGAGTTTTCCAAGAATCCCCAGAGAGGCATTTCAAGAGACCCTCATATTCATCCAGGAGACTCCTGACCCAAGATATAACTTCCACGGTCGTCGCAAACACTCACTCCTTGAAGGGGCTGGCGGAATGGCGTAAGCCACTTGGATATATGTCGTGGAAACTACGGTCTAAGATACGTGGTGTAAAGTATGAGATGGGTCGGTGAGCTATGAGATGTGAACTGGAGGTGAAAGCTATGCGATCTAAGCTACATGGTGTAAGATATGTGGTGTGAGCTGGAGGTGAAAGTTATGCGGCGTAAGCTAGGTTGTGCAATATGTGTCGTGTAAGCTATGTGTTGCGAGCTGGGAACAACGATGCGCCATACGCAGTGGTGTGTAAGCTGTGGCGTGCAAGTTCTGGAGTGCAAGCCATGTGCAAGCTAGGTCGTGGAAAGCTACGCGGTGTAAGTTATGTGGCGTGAGCTTCAGGTGGAAGCTACGCGGTCAAAGCTACGTGGTTTAAGCAATGGTGCGGAATATCCCGATGTAAACATACATACATACATGCATGCATGCATACATGCATACATACATACATACCTACCTACATACTTACCTATCTACATCCCTACCTGCCGACCTGCAAGCATACCTGCAAACCTGCCTACCTACCTATCTACTGATCTACCGACCTACCTACCTACCTACCTACATACATACATACATACATACATACGAGCAAACATAGATACATACATGCATATATACACACATATATACACACATACATATGATACCTTAGAAAAAAACTGTCCGGATATGTGTATGGGCTATAGGGCTATAGGGGCTATAGGGCCATAGGGCTGTAGGGCTATAAGGCTATGGGGGCATGGGGCTACAGGGCTATAGGGCTATAGGGCTATGAGGCTATAGGGCTATAGGGCTATAGGGCTATAGGGCTTTAGGACTATAAGGCTGAAAGGCTATAATGCTATTAGGGCTATAGGGCTATAGGCTATAAGGCTATAGGGCTATTAGCGCTATAGGGCTAATGGGCTATAGGGCTATAGCGCTTTAGGGCTATAGGGCTGTAAGGCTATGAAGCTATAGGGCTACAAGGCTATAGGGTTACCGGGAACCCGGGCACCCGGGCACCCGGGCGTGCCGCCGAAATCGGCGCAAGAGCTAACCTAAACATATAAATCCGCTAGGACCCCTACAAGGCAAGCCCTGATTGGGGAACATACATACATACCAACCTTGATACATACATACATACATGCGTACATGCATGCATGTATCCATACATACATACGTGCATGCATACATACGTGCATGTGTACATACATACATACATACACGTACATACATACATACATACACACATACATACATACATACATACATGCATACATACATGCATACATGCATACAGACAGACAGACAGACAGACAGACAGACAGACATACATGCATGCATGCATACATGCATGCATGTATGCATACACACATACTGACAGACAGACATATGTACATACAAACAGATACACAGACACACCTACATACATATATGTATGCATACATGCATACAAACATACACAAATACATACATACATGCATACAAACATACATACATACAATCATACATGCATACAAGTATACATATACGCATGCATACATGAAAATGCATATACGCATATATGCAAATACATATATATATATATATATGCATATATATATATATATATATATACATGCATCGCGTCAGCTATGTGTTGTGAGCTGAAAGTGGAAGCTATGCAGCCTAAGCTACGTGGTTCAAGCTAGCCTGTGTGGTGTATGCCGTGTGAGCTATGTTGTGCGAGCTAGCAGGGGAAGCTATGCGGGCTAAGCTGTGTTGTGTAAGCTATGCGGTGCAAACGATGTGTGAGATAGGTTGTGCAAGCTATGGGGTGTAAGCAATGTGGCATGAGCTCAGCCTACGACGCGCCCACGAGCGCCCAGGAGGCGGCACGGGCGGTACCGTGGCGCAACCTCGGCAAACCTCCCCAGCGCACGGACGCCCACGAGAGCCCACGAGGCGGCACGGACGACAACGTGGCGCAGCCTCCGCAACCCGTCCCAAATACACGGAGCGCCCACGAGCGCCCACAAGGCGGCATAGGCCACAACGTGGCGAAAACCCAGAATAGTCAAGACAAGAAAAACTTAAGTGCAAGCAGGTTTGGGGAAAAACGTTCCCAGCGCCGTGAGATCAACTAAGATCGGGGCTGTCCTCTGAGATCCGGGAGGGGCTTTTCCTTTCACGCCATTTTCGGACCCCCGGGGCCCTCATGGATCGAAGCGGCTAGAGAAGCTTCGCAGAAAGATAGGGCATAGGTTTTCGGTTGTGATTTCTGACGAGGCCTTATTTTGTTCGTGACGTCAGATATCAGTGTCGCCCGCCGTCCATCATGGAACGCGGCATGCCTGGGTCACCCAACTTCGCGCTTCGCGCCGCGCGCCGCGCGAGGCGACGTATGATTTTCGTGCACCTGGCACCGCCAACTCTCCAGAGCTCCGACGTCGCGCGTCTGCATTCAACCTGCGGTCCCCCCTGGTTCTTAGAAAGGTGCGGGGGGGCCAGAGAAACATTGGGGCGGAAGCTGCGCGCGGTCTTCGGCCAGTCGGGGGCCGACGAGCGCCCACGAGGCGGGCTCTCCGAAGAGGTCACGCGTGCGCGGTGGTCGTGCGCGAGCTGCGCGTCTTGGACCCAATACACAGGGTCTAAACTGGAGGCAACTCCTGGGAGGGCCTCGTCGAAAAAATCATAGGAAAATTGAGCCCCGCTGGGGGGCTGCTGCGCCGGATCGGGCCGCGGACGAAGCGAGAGCACGCCGGATGCAGCGGGATGGGGCTGGACGAGGCGGAAGCAAGCCGGATTGAGCGGGATTTCGGGCCAGGGCAACGTCAGAATTGGACCTCCCGGGAGTTGCATCCGAATAAGCTGGTGGGGCGGGCTCAGCAGGTACGAGTCGCAACGTAGCGAGGCCTACTGAGTGCAGTGCAGATGCGCGAGGTCCGAGTGAAGCCGAATTGGCGTGCTTGGAACGATCATCAGACAACGAGAATGCGAGACGATGAGGATCTCGCAGCACCCCGGAAGTCAAGCGGCAGTGCCTTCCCACCGGGCTTCAAGCCACCACATATTGGTTCCTGTCGCCCCATAGATGCATGTCCATCCTGCGCGTGCGCTGCGCGCGCGTGTGTAGTCAGGTCATGGCACTTGGAAGGTACTTGAAGCTCCCACATCGCTCAGTGATGTGACAATAGCTCACACCAACTGACAAGAACATAACGCCACAACACCACGAGCGACGGGTTCAAGAATTCGGGCCAGGCGGCCAATCTTTGTGACGGCGTCGACGAGTGTAAAGCATGTGTCGCCCCCGCAAATAGCATTCTCGTGCTGTCATGAAAAGATGTATGTATCAGGGCTTGGCACTGCATGGCTCAGCGAACATTTACCCTCCCTCCTCCGTTTGTGCCGGGGGCGGGAGATCGGTGGCGCCAAGCATCACCGAGACCGCCACCAGCTTCAGCTTCAGGAGGAGGGAGGAGGAGGAGCCAGAGGAGGAGGAGGAGCAAAAGAGGGAGGCATACTCAGAGATCCGACGCATGGTTTGTTCCATATGGGCCTCCCCGAAGTCCCGACCCTTTCCCCAGGGTCGGCTTTTCATCCCGAGCCACTTTCTGACAGTACTGCGCGGGCCCAGGCGAGGGCCCCAAGGAGGTTTGGAACGTCGTGAGCAAACTCCGCATCGGTTCCTTCAATACGTTCGGGGGGAGGAGGCCCGCCAGAGGCCGAATATCGCGAACAAAATCCCCATCGACTTCTTCAATCCGTTGCAGGCCTGGGGCGGGGCGGAGGAACGAGGGGAGGAGGCGGCGACTACCACCCTGTGGGGCACGACGCGAGCGCGACACACCTTTACACCACCTCGGCCCATCTGAACACGACGAAGACGAGGGCGCTGGTCATAATGACAGAACCACCCGCAGCATCGAACATTGAGAAAAGGGAGAAGGAGGCAGGGGGGAAAACGGGGAGAACAAATCCGCCGGCCCCCTTGTGGGGCCACCAGGCTGTAGGGCGAAGGTTCGCAGTTTCCTGTACCAGTTGCAGCTTCCAGTTTCCACTGTTACAATTCTGCTTCTTGCTGCTTACTGTTCCTTGTTACAGTTCTGCTTATTGCTGCTTACTGTTCCTTGTTGATGGACCGCGCGAGGAGGGGAGGCCCAAAACGGGCATTTTTACCACGGCCAAAACGTATGCTCTGAATTGCTGGGGTGGGTACACATTGACACCCCTCACGCAGATCGGCGGGGTCAGGGTGCAAAAACACATGGGATTTGCCACATTTCTGAAATTCGGTTGTACCCCTCACGCAGATCGGCGGGGTCAGGGTGCAAAAACACAAGGGATTTGCCACATTTCTGAAATTCGGCGGCACCCCTCACGCAGATCCGTAGGGTCAGGTTCCAAAAACACAAAGGATTTGCCACATTTCTGAAATTCGGCGGCACCCCTCACGCAGATCCGCAGGGTCAGGGTCCAAAAACACAAGGGATTTGCCACATTTCTGAAATTCGATGGCACCCGTGACGCAGATCGGCGGGGTCAGGGTCGAAAAACAAACAGGTCCCGATACTGCTTCACGGCCGCGCCCAGAGCTCATGATTTAGCTTTTGCATCTTTCATTATCCGAGACAGGGGGCCGGCGGCATGGGGCGAAGCCCTTACGGATTGTGGACTCGGAGCTTGGACTCGGGGGATGCGGAAGAGGAGGACGAGGACGAGGAGGAGGACACGGAGGAAGAGGAGCAGCAGACCAGGCTCTGGGGATTAGAATGAACCGACCCGCGGACCTGCGCGCCGAGGAGGACGAGTAATGCGAGGAGGACGAGGACAGCAAAGGACGCAAGGACGAGGAGGAGAAGAAGGAGGAGGAGGAGCAGGACATCAATGAGGGCGAGGACGAAGGCGAGGGGGACGAGGGCGAGGGATGACGAGGCTAGCGGGCAGGTCGAAGACGAACACGAGGACGCATCGCGGGCCGCACTTGGACCCGCCAGCCAAGGCCGCGCCGGCGCCCACGCGCGCACGGAGAGCGGCGCAGCGCGGTGCGGCGCGCGCTGGCGCGACTGGTCACAGGAAACGCCGGACTCGCCAGCCCCTCCGGCTGGCGGCGCAGGGCGGCCACCGCCCGCCGCCCTGCCTTTTTGCGCAGGGGGGAGGGGGGGCGCGCTCCGCCTCTGCCGCGGCCACCTCGCTGCTCATCCTCCGCCTCCTGCCCCTTTTGCTTTTGTTTTTCCTCCTCGTTGCGCCTCCCACTCGCTCGGTCTCCTCCTCGTCCTCCTCCTCCTCCTGCTCCTGCTCCTCCTCCTCCTCCTCCACCTCCTCCACCTCCTCCTCCTCCTCCTCTTCCTCCTCCTCTTCCTCCTGCTCTTCCTCCTCTTCCTCCTCTTCCTCTGTTTCCTCTTCCTCCTCCTATTCCTCCTCCTCCTCTGCCTCCTCGATCCGCCTCCTTTTTGTCTCATCCATTCGCATCCTCCCCCCGCCCCCACCGCCTCCCCGACCCCGATCTCCTCCTCCTCCTCCTCCCTCTCCTCTCCTCCTCCTTCTCCTGTTCCTCCTCCTCCCTCTCCTCCTCCTCTCCTCCTCCTCCTCTCCTCTCCTCCCCCTCCTCCTCTCCTCCTCTTCCCTCCTCCGCCTCCTCCTCCTTCTCCTCCTCCTGTTTTTCCTCCTCTTCCTCCTCTTCCTCCTCCTCCTTTTTCTCCTCTTCCTCTTCTCCTCCTCCCCTCCTCCTCCCCCTCCTCCTCCTCCTCCTCCTCCTCCCCTCCTCCCCTCCCCCCTCCTCCCTCCTCTTCCTCCTCCTGAAAAAAAAAAAAAAAAAAAAAAAAAAAAAAAAAAAAAAAAAAAAAAAAAAAAAAAAAAAAAAAAAAAAAAAACGGTTATGAGCCCCGGGAAGGCCACTGCAATGGAAACATGCGAAATGCCCTGGAAGAAATCACAAACACTTATTATTCAGTAGCGAGAGTTCAACAACAACAGCAACAACAACAACAACAACAACAACAACAACAACAACAACAACAACAACAACAACAATCATGTAAGACTGGGGACACTCCGTTCTCACCAGTGCCAGGGTTTTCATAGGAGGCGGGCAATACCCCCACTTTGTGGGGGGGCCGGTTCAAGCTCTACCAAATTTCCAAACGACTCTTCGCCACCACCCACACCCAGCTTCCCGCCCTATGACGTTCGGACACTTCACTTCGTGGCATGCGGACGACCGTGGCTACTATTCAGGGCCCCGCGGCCGACGACGACGGCGTGCGCGCGCGAAGAAAAAACGAATGTGTCCCGCATGGTATTATTTGACAGGGATGATGGCCCTGGCAGGTGCGCAACCGTTGTTGCAGAAGTTCGAAAAAGTTGCTCGCAAAAGCCCGTTTGACAGAAATGTTTAAAAAGTGTTGGGTTTCCTACGAATCCGCAAGAGCGCGCGGGATGAGATTTTGACATTTTTTTTTGAAAAACCATTGGTTTTTTGATGTTTTTATGTTAAAATCGCTACGAAAACTAAGGTTTTGGAAGGATTTCGTCTTGCGCGCGCGAATGTCCACTTTACCTTATTTTTTGCAAGGGATTCTTGAAGTTTGGTTATGTTAGAACAAGAGATGTCATTTTATAGTGTTTTTTGCAAGGGAAAGCGGGCGTCAACAAAACAACCGGATCTGGTATACCCCGTTTTGCCTGAGACTTCCTCACGAAAATGATGAAAATGAGGCTGCGGCCTAGGCGCGGCGGGGGGGTCGTGCACCAGGGGTCCCAACAATAATTATTCTTAAGAAGAAATAATGTTCAACAGCAGCAGCAGCAGCAGCAACAACAACAACAAAAACATGATCGACCCACGAACACGGAAAGGAACATAGAAATGTAACGTATGGCAAAAGTTTTCAAACACACCTGATTGGGTGACGGGCAAGTGCAATGCTGATTGTATCGATCTTGATGTACCGTGCCGAGGGCTGTGCTGTGCTACACCGTGCTGAATTGCGATGTGCCATGCCGCGGTTGTGCTCTATAGCGTCGTGGATCGAGTCTTCCTTTGCATCCGAGTCCTGACCGAACTGATCTGGATCTCTGGGTGTTGGGAGCGCGGCGCTTGGGCAAATTGCAGGAAATTCCAACGCAAGGATATTCTTCAGTATGTTGCAAGCAAGTCTCCAGCGAGAGCGCGACTCCAGAGCTCCGGGAGAGCGATTCCGAAATAAATTGTAAGGAAGTCCCAAGAGAGAGCGCGACTCCTGCATAAAATGCGAGGATGTCTCGGGCGGGAGCGGGGGTCCTGGCTAATTTGTGAAGAAGTCTCAGGCGGGAGCCGTTGTTGTTGTTGTTGTTGTAACCTGGGGGCCAGGGGGCCACTTTGAGCAGGAAGAATTCCCCTGTCAAAAAACACGGTGCGAGCGTCGAAGGGCACACTTTGATTGAGAAAAAACTGTATGCACCGGTGGGGGGATCAACAATAATTATTTTTCCGAAATGAGAACTCAGCAACAACAACAACAACAACAACAACAACAACAACAACAACAACAACAACAACAACAACAACAACAACATTAACAACATTTACAACATTAACGACGACGACGACGACGACGACGACGACGACAAGACATGACAAGACAAGAGCCCATGGAGGCCTCTGATGTCAGTCCCACACGTGAAACTACAGAACTCTAGGTAGGCAACTACACCGCCAACTACTGAAAGTTACGTAGCGCAGAGACAGCCACGCTCTGCTCAGGGCAGCACTGGCCCTGGCTGGAGGTCCCCCCAAGGCACGCAGCCTCGGATCGGGGTCCCAGCTCTTAGGCGCCAGGTCGTCCACCTCTCCCCCGCCCCGACCCCCCCCCGACTCCCGCCCCGACCTCTTGCTCTGTATGGATTTTGCCGCGGAAGCAGCATAACTGGTATGGATGGCAGATCAGCGGCGCAACCCTGCGCGACGGTGCTAGTCGCACCACTGATCATGTTTTGTGAAATCACCCTTCTCTCAAGCAAACAGGCAAACCGCTCGCTCTGCGCAACGACGACAACAACAGCAGCAGCAGCAGCATCATAAACAACGTCAACAGCATCAGCAGCAACAACATCGACAATATAAGTTTATGACTGTTCGCTCTCAGATGCTCGATTGTCATTCAACGTGTATTCCCCAAACAGTTGATACCCGCCCTCTTGGTCTTCGATCGCACCCCCTTTCGGGGGGGGGGTATATCGCTCCCCCTTTGCAGCCTGGGCCCAAGCAAGCGGCGGGGCGGCCACGGACCGTCGGCTTGGCCAGCGGCAGCGCTGACCGGTGGCAACCCGACCCCAAGAGGGACGGACAGGGGACCGACGACGACGACGACCACGAGGAAGAGGAGGGGGGAAGGAGGAGGACAAGGAGGACGAGGACGAGAAAGACGAAGAGGAAAAAGAGGACGAGGCGGAGGAGGAGGAGGAGAAGGAGGAAAGAGGAACGGAGGGAGGTAGGAGGAAGGAGAGAAAAAAGGAGGAGAGCGCTGAGGGGCTGACAGACTGGCACCGGCAAGAAGCGAGGCAGTCGCACGGACTATCGGCCTGGCTGGCTGAAGGGCCAGCGTGCTGGGCCCCAGGCAGCAGGCGGGCCCAAGGGGGTCACGAAGGGCGACAGCGGGGCCACGAAGAGCACACGTACGGGGCCACGAAGGGCGCGAGCGAACGGGGCCGACGAAAGGCATAGAATGCGGGGCCGAAGAGGGCAAAGACGGGACCACTGAGGGCAGCAACGGGGCCACGAATGGCAGCGAGGGGGCCACTAAAGGCGACAGCGGGGCCACGAAGGGCATGCATATGGGGCCACGCAGGGCGGGATCGAGCGGGGGCCATGAATAACATAAGTATATGGGGCCGAAGAGGGCAAAGACGGGGCCACTGAGGGCAGCAACGGGGCCACGAAGGGCAGCGAGGGGGACACGAAGGGCGACAGCGGGGCCACGGAGGGCATGCACATGGGGCCACGACGGGCGCGAACGACCGGGAGCCACGAAGGGCATACATATACGGGGCCACAAAAGGCGACAGCGGGGCCACGAAGGGCATGCACATGGGGCCGCGATAGGCGCAAACGAGCGGGGGCCACGAAGAGCAGACGCATATGGGGCCACAAAAAGCGACACCGGGGCCACGAAGGGCAGTAATGGGACCACGAAGGCAGCGACGGGGCCGCGAAGGGCGACAGCAGGACCACGAAGGGCATGTGGGGCCACGACGGGCGCGTGCAAGCGGGGGCAATGAACAGAATATGATGCGGGGCAACAAAGGGCAGCGACGGGGCCACTGAGGGCGGCAACGGGGCCACGAAGGGCGCGGGCGAAAGCGACCACGGAACCACTACGGGCAGCGATGGGCATCGAGAGCGGGCGAAGAGCAGCGAGAGGCGACTGCAAATCCTGACGGGCGTGTCGGGCGGGCGGGCCCCGACGGGCGGGTCGAGCGGGCGGGTCGCTAATCGCAAAAAAAAAATATAGCGGAAGCGCAACTCCCAGAAATCTGGAGGAACTCCAAAACGAAAACGCGATTCCTGACTGCCGATGGGGCGGCAACTGGATAATTTGCGGAGGAGTTGCATGCGAGAGGGCGACTCCTGATCTGATTGCACGGAAGTCCCAAGCGGAAAATAAATGTCTCAATGATGTGTGAAGAAATATCAGGCGGGTGACGCGGTTGTTGCAGCGCTGGGGCCCGCCGCCCGCGTCGAGGAGCGGCATCTGAACAAATCGCAAAAATCTGAAGCGAGAGCGCGATTCCTGAATACATCGCGAGGAAATCTAAGGCAAAAACCGGATGCCTCCATATTTCGCGAGGAAATATCAGGCGGCGGCCCGCCGCCCAGTTCGACGTCCAAGACTTTCCCGGATCAACAAAAATGGGTGCGATCCCCGGGAGACGCACTTCAATCGGAAAAATAAAACGGCGACCGGGGGGATCAACAATAGTTACGCTGTAGAAACGAGAGCGCCACACCAACGACAACAATCACTTTACCATTACGCGCCATGCTTTCACACGTCACAAGCATCCTTCTGGGCACCACACCCCAGCGCGGGGGATTGTTATGGCAGGCGGGGCCCGACGCTCCCCCGCCCACACCCCCCGCCCCAGAAAGCATTGCCATCACCTCATCCGAGAAACTTTGATCTCCACACCTCGGACGGCACATCGCCTTCTCAATCGCCTCGCGCACGCCCCGCCTCTCGAAGAAAGAGAAAGAAGACGAGGAAGGGAGGGAAGATGAAGGAGCGGAGGAGGGAGAGGAAGCGGAAGAGGAGGATGGAGGAGGAGGAGGGAGGAGGAAGAACACGTAGTTGTGACCCTGAACGTTCACGCCCCAAGGCGCCGCCGCTCCCATGTTCGCAGCCCGCACCTGCCCCATCCACACCCTCTCAAGGAATCCCTGAAGTCAACCCTTCGACCCTCGATCCTTGCAGCCCCTGGAAATCATCCGTCCTCCTGCTTCTCCTCCTGCTCCAAATGATCGATGCTCCCCGAAAGCGATGGGAATCTAATGAGTAAGGTTCAACAGGGACTTTTGAAACCCCCCATAGGCGATGCCGAAACGAAGGCCCCAGTCTTTAGTAAAAGGTGGGGAAATATCAAACGGGAGCGACGAGGGAGGACGGAAAAAAAAGGGTGGAGGGAGGAGGAAGGAGGGAGGCGGGAGGAGGGAGGAGACAAGGGGGACGAAAACGGAAAGGAGGAGGGAGGAGGAGGGAGGAGGAGGGAGGAAAGAGGGACGGGAGAGGGGGGAGGGAGGAGGGAGAACAGGAGTGGGTGGAGGGAGGAAGAAAGAGGCAGAGAGAGGAGGGGAAAAAGGGAGGGGAGGAGGAAGACGAGGAAAAGGAGGAGGAGGACCAGGAGGAGGAGGAGGATGAGGAGGAGGAGGAGGGAGGACGAAGAGGAAAAGGAGGAGGAGAGGGAGGAGAAGGGGGGGAGGGAGGAGGAGGGATGAAAGAGGGACGGAGGGAGGAGAAGAGGAGGGGGTGGAGGAAGGAAAGAGGAGGAAGAGGGAGGGGAAAGAAGGGAGGAGGAGGAGGAGGAGGACCAGGACGAGGAGGAGGAGGAGGAGGAGGAGGAGAAAAAGGCGCCAGCCCAGCGCAAAACGGGAGGAGATCTCGGGCGGGAACGCTGGTTTTGTCGGGACGGGGGCTGCCGGCGGCGACCAAGAGCACCGCCTTCAATAGAAAAAGGAGGACGCCTCGAGCGGGAGCGTCGTTGTTGCTGGGGGGGCGGCGCCGATGAGAGAAAGAGTAGCGCGCCTGTCCGAGGTAAAACGGGAGGAAATCTCAAGCGGGAGCATTGGTTTTGTTGAGACGGCCGTTGTCGGCGGCGAACAAGAGCACCGTCCCTGAGCAAAAAAGGAAGAAGTCCCGAACGGGAGCGTTGTTGTCGTTGGGGGGCCGGTTTTGGCGGCCCCCCAATCCGCTTGAGAGCGACCCTCATTTCCGATGAAAATGCAGCCGGCGCCTCGGCGAGAGCGCCAGGGCACCATTGAGGGGTCTAACAATAATAACGGTTTAGTATGTAACATTCAACAACAATCATTGTAAGACTGATCGCTCCTATCTGCTCGCGTGCCAATTGATACGTATCTTCCACAAAGTCGGTACCCGCCCTCGTCGTCTTCGATCGTACCCCCTTGAGGCTTGGGGGTATATCTTCCTTACCTGCCACGCGCTTTGATAGGCCCACCCCATCACTGAGCCTAACATCCGGAAGGACGCGCGGGCAGAAGAGTGCACGATTGGTAACTCCTCGCAGAAATACACGGCACACCCCGCAGAGTGAATGCGCGCGCTCAGAGACTCGACTGCGAAGAAGAAAAGCGGAAAGCATCAAAACTGTGAGTCGGAAGACAAGAGTAGTCGGGGGAAGCGGAACGACGGGAAAGGAAGGTAAGAGGCAGACCACTCAGACCAGAACGTTGTTCAGAGGAACTGCGTCGCCCTGCGCGCTTCCGATGCCCATTGCTGCCGGGGCCGACCGCGACGACGATTGACCGCCCAATTATTCGGTGCACCGTCGTCTTGACATCAGGGTCTCCGCGCCAGCGAGTGGTTCTCACATGTTGAAATTATTCCATGCATTTTTACTTGTTGCGCGAGTAGGACGGCAGATAAATGCGATTCGCGCGCTCTCTCCAAAAACTTCCTGGACGCCCGCTCTGCATACGCGCGGATGTGGCATGCCAAGAACTTCCCGAATGCATTTGCAGCGAAAATCATATGTTTCTGTCTGCTGTTAAAGCCACAGCGAGCCCACGGAATACAGAAGCACGCTAACCACGCAGCTAGAATAAATACGCAGCCCCTGGCGCCCCCCAATTGAAGCACGAGACCAAAACCTCTGCAACTTTCGCCCAACCTCCGAGAGAATTCGCCCCCGACCTTGCCGTCGCAGGATAGCCGGCCTGCCAAGTAAACCGACCCCCGCACCTTCTTGGCGGGTTCGCCAGCGGGGCCCCTGATCTCCGCGCCAGGGGAGAATCAGCAGGGCCTCGCCCCGATTCATCTCTAAGCACGATCGCGCCCAACGTGCGTGCCAGATTGCGCGGGCGCCGAGACGCAAAGAATGCGTCGTCGGCGCAAAGGACACCCTGGGCGTTGGCCCGGCCCGGCTCAGCTTGCAGAGCCAATCCGGCCACGGCGTCGCGAAGCATGACCGTCTGAACAGCAATGAACAGGCATGGGCTCAGTGGGCAGCCTCGGGCAGCCCCTGCATACTGTTTCCTCTCGGTTGATTTTCCACGGTGATCAAGCATCGCAAAGTAGCGCTCTGCGCAAGCGCCCCGCACCACGTCAAAGACGCCGTGGCCCAACCCATCAATGCCAACGCAAGTCCCCCACCATTGTCCACGCGGGCTGCGCCCACCGCCCGCCGGACTAACATCGAAGCATCGGCTGGACACCGAACTGGAGCCCCCGCATTCTTCCTTCGCACCCCACCTTCGATAAGTCCCTGGTGGGTCATTGCCGCGAGCGTCTTGCACCCAACGGCCAGTGGAGATATCGGCCTGAAATTGCTTTGCAGAGAAGCGTCGCCTTTCTCAAAGAGCAAGATTAAATTGGCTCGCCCCCACGTTGCGGGACTCTCTTTGGTCGCCCAACATTTGTTGCACGCGTTTTACAGCAGTCCACATGCTTCCGAATATTCGGCGAGAGTCTGCCAGGACTCCGGCGGCGCGTCGCCTGGCCCCGCGTGCTTCTTGCCCCCCCCCATATTCTCGATTGCCGCCCCGGGTGCGAAAATGCATCCGTCATGATTGGGCGAGCACTTCCAATCATCCGCGTGTATGTCGGCGCCAGCTCAGGAAACTGCACTCGCCACTGTACCTTTTCAATACTCACCGAAAGCAGCAGGCCTGGCCGCTGCGTCCGCGAGGTCCCCGTCTAAATATTTCACGCCGGCGCGCTTGCGAGGCGCCGTCTCCC
Source organism: Prorocentrum cordatum (assembly GCA_963575745.1). Lineage (NCBI taxonomy): Eukaryota > Dinophyceae > Prorocentrales > Prorocentraceae > Prorocentrum > Prorocentrum cordatum. The sequence continues at coordinate 866,231 of CAUYUJ010005113.1, read as the reverse complement.
GCGGCAGTCGAACTACCTGCCGCCCCCAAAGCTCCGAGGGGGAATTTAGCCGATTGACGCGGTCCTTCTGATCAGACCGTCGCACCAGCTAGTTGTAGTTCTTCTCTGCGCCGTGGCCCCCGCTTCGGCGCAGAGAAGTTCCGATGGGTTCCGGCGCGCCTGAAGATGTCCACCGACGGCGGGCTGGGCGAGGGCGAGCAGGTAGATGCGCCGAAGCGTCTTCGAATGCCGCCCCCAATCCCCGAGCGGCGCCGTCGAGCGAGACCGCGGGAGACCCCAGAGCAAGAGAAGACGCCTCGAAGACACTCGTAAAAGCTTCCTTCGCGGCAGGCCGCAATAAGGCGGACGCGCCAAACACGGCGGCGCGCCCCCCCCCCCTTCCTCCACGAAGAAAGTATAAAGATGCGTCTGCACTCGTCAGAAGATGGAGGCTGTCCAGCCCGCCGGATTGCCTTGCACCCATCAACCAATGGAGGAACTGAGCAATGGCAGAGCACGTGGTCAATTTGCGAGGAACCCTCTGGAGATACAGCATCCATTGGCGCCGTGCCCAATCCTCTGCACGCAACGCGCCCCTCGACGGGAACGTCGAAATATGCATTCGCAATTTCCATGCCACGCGCGACACGACGCCCCAACACGAGCTCCCGGTTCGCCGCCCCATTGACCCCCAGGCTTTGCAGGAAAGACGCGATGTCCAATGCAAAGAAAGTCCCCCCCCGGCCCCTCGGTGCAATTATTTAGCGCTGTAATCTCCCATTGCAACCGCAGTGCTGCGAGGCGCTGTGCTTGATCGTTTTCTGGAGACAACCGCGAAACTCCCGCCCGTCGTTCAGGTCGCGCCCGCCGCGGGGGGCGCAGGCGGTCACGGGCGAAAGCATACCTCCAACGACTTTGATACGGAGCGTCGCCAATCTAGAACTGCGTGCTCTGAAAGCAACAACGGTATTCCGGGCCGACGGGGCCGCGATGAAGCCGCCCCCAGCCACCGATTGTTTGGTTGCCTGCGGCTCCCCAAATAAACAAATCAAGAATCCCCCATTGTCGTCGAACTCTGCCCCGTGTAGTTGCGTCTCCTGGATACAAGGTATGCCCATGCATCTGGGCCCCAGGGCTTGAAACAATTCCACGCGTTTGATGGCAGAATGGCCCCCGGCACCCGCCACGCTCCAAGAGCCAGAGGTTTGCGAGAACGTCGGGGATTGCCCCGACATGTCTGGATATCCTGAGAAGAGGAAGTGCCCTGTGAAACAGCGTCGCCACGGGGCGTTCCCTGTAGAACATCTCCTGGACACGGAGCACATGATGAACTAGCTTTTGAAGTAGTTGAAAAAGATGCACAAGTTGGGGTGGACGCGGAGGTGGCATTGCCCGCCGCGGCGTCCAGTACCAAACGGAGTAGCCGAATATGAAAGGCTCGCGGTCGTGGCATCTTTGCCCATCTCAGGAGCCGAACCCAAAATATGACAAGACGGCAACGAAGATTGGTGTAAGAGGTCTGCAACAGCATCGGCTTGTGCCTGCGGAGACTGGTGCAATCCATGAGGTAGCTGAGGCGGGCTGGTATATTTGCCCAATCCTGCCGTCGTCGCCGGACATACTGATAGGTCAACATCGGTGCCAGTCCCGGCCTCCAGCGGCACCGGTCGTATTTATTTAATGTTTCGCAACTCTTTTGGATTGGCCCTTAGGCCCTCCTTTCAAACCTGTCGTAGCTCTGCTCACCAAGCCGTCACATTTCCTTACCAGTTCTTTCAAGTCGCTGCGTTGGTGGAGTTCTTCCCGGTTTGCCCACTCCTCGGCCCTTTTTCGCTGGAGGTTCGCGCCGTCGGTCGTGACAGCAAGCGCTAACTCACCGCCAACTCGAACCTGACACGGCGATTCGTCTGAAATTTTAAATGTAGGTGGGAGTTCCATTGTGTCCTTCAGCATGCACTTGAGCCCGAAACAAAAGCTCCGAACGGCCCGTTCCAACGGGCGCCGATCACGCGTCGCCCAAATCGTGTCCCCATTGCGCTGTAGTTTTGCGCTCCTGATATCAGGGCCACGGCGGCGTCTCTGTCCAGTGTGGAATCAAATTCATCGTATAATATTATCACCGTGTTGCCATTGATGTTCGCATTGTTTGGGAGTGGGCCAGAGAGACTTGAAAGTTGATCGCGGAGCCACGCCGATGCAGTATTGAATATGGTAAAACCATCCAAATTACCAAAGACACCTGTCAATGCACGCTTCTCATCTCCATCGTGCTTGGAATGCTCAGTACGTTTGCCAGAAGAAACGCACTGTTGCCTTAAGATTTCCATCTCAGATTCCAAATGTTGAATTGTTGCTTGTGCAGCTGTGTCCAATGATGCTTCGGAAGTCCTTGGTGAAGCCGGTCTCGAAGTGTAGTTCGACTCCAACAGTCCGATACGTGCTGTAAGTTTGTCGATGTTCTGCTGCAGCTGCTCGGTGGCTTTGCGAAGGTCCTGTGGAGAAACCCCATGTGTTTTGGATTGCCTAAATATCACTCTTGAGGGGTCCAGGTGGTAGTTCAAGGTTGTTTCGAAAATCTTCGCGGTGAGGGGTTGGTTCGAAGCCTTCTCCATGTACTATTGGAATTGTTGCTGCCGAGCTGCTACTACACCTAGGTATTCCTCCACAGGACGCGGCACCTGAGGAGGACTGCTCCCAGTCCTAACATGTTTGAGCGTGCTTTTGATGGGAGTTCCACCTTCAAAGCTTTCTGGTCGTTTTGCATTCGCCGCCGAAGAAGCTCCGCCCCCGGGATGCTGCAACACGTCCTTGACGGGAGTGCCGGCCCTGCGGGTTGTCATGATTGACGTCCAATGTCAGCACAAGAGGCCGCGAGAGAGAGAGAACAATGAAGGATATGTGAGTGAGGCGGTAGGGAAGTGGATTGTAAGATACTCGGATATGTCGAGCCCACTTGAGCCCTCCTTTGAGCCAAACCTCACTAGAGCCCTCCATCGTGCATTTAGTGCAGCCCCTAAAAAAGGAGGAGACGACGGGTGGAAGGGGGAGGAAGAAGAATGGAGCACGAGAGAAATTAGCAGGAGGGGGCAAGGCGCAGAAAACAAGTAGTAGAACCAGACGGGCAGATCGGGTGGGCAGACCCCTAGCGGGCAAGTCGGGAAGGCGGGCCCAGGCGACCAGGTCGAGCAGGCGGGTTGCTGAAGCGTAGGTCCTGAAAGAATCGCGAGGAAGTCTCGAGCGATAGCGCGAGTCCCAAGTAAATCGTGAGAAAAGCCAAGGCGAGAGCGTGATTCCTGAGCACCGAGGGCGCATCGTCTGAACAAATTGCGAGGGAGTCCCACGCGAGAGCACGATGCGTACATGAGTTGTGCGGAACTCCCGCGCGAGAGCGCGATGTCGGAATAAGCAATGAGGACGTATCAGGCGGGAGCCGTTGTTTTTGTAACTCGGGGGCCCGCCGCCCAGTTTGAGGCTCAAGACTTTCCCTGATCAGAAAACCAGGTGCGAGCCCCGGGGGAAGCACTTCAATTGAAAAAACACCATGGTCACCCGAGGGGGAACAACAATAATTCGTCTTCAGTAATGAGAGTTCAACCACAACAACACCAAAGACATAACAAAAACAAAAGAACTATTACCACACCAACAACGAGAACAACAACAACCACCACCACAACAACAACAACAGCAACAACAACAACAACAACAACAACAACAACAACAACAACAACGATAACAACAACAACAACAACAACAACAACAACAACAACAACAACCACAACGTCAACAGCAACAGCGACGACGACGACAACAGCAACAGCAAACATAGCAACAACAACTCAAACAAACCGAACAACGCAAACAGTAACCAACACAATATCAGCAACAACAACACTGACGACAATAACAACAACAACAACAACAACAACAACAACAACACCAACAACAACAACAACAACAACAACAACAACAACAACAACAACAACAATAGCGAAAGCAGCAGCAACAACAACACTAGCAGCAACAAGGACAACGACAGCAACAGCAACAACAGCAGCAACATCAACAAGCGCAACACCAACAGCAATCACAACAACAATAACAACAGCAACAACAACAACAACCGCAACAACAACCACAACAACAATCACGACGACGACGACGAAAGCAACATCAGCCACAACCGCAACAATAAACACAACAACAACGACAACAGCAACAATCAGTTTAAGACTGCTCGCACCTATCTGAGCACGTGCCAATCGATACGTATATCTCAAACCTCGTCGTCTTCGATCGTACCCCCTTGGGGGTATATCTTCCTTACCTGCCACGTGCAAGGGAGGAGAGGACGGGTGGAAGGGTGAGGAAGAGAAAAATTAACAGGAGGGGGACAAGGCGCAAAACAAGTGGTAGAACCAGACGGGCAGATCGGGTGGGCAGACCCCTAGCGGGCAAGTCGGGAAGGCGGGCCCAGGCGACCAGGTCGAGCAGGCGGGTTGCTGAAGCGTAGGTCCTGAAAGAATCGCGAGGAAGTCTCGAGCGATAGCGCGAGTCCCAAGTAAATCGTGAGAAAAGCCAAGGCGAGAGCGTGATTCCTGAGCACCGAGGGCGCATCGTCTGAACAAATTGCGAGGGAGTCCCACGCGAGAGCGCGATGCATACATGAATTGTGCGGAACTCCCGCGCGAGAGCGCGATGTGGGAATAAACAATGAGGACGTATCAGGCGGGAGCCGTTGTTGTTGTAATCCGGGGGCCGACAACGTTGCGTAAGCCCCGTGATTCTCCCTAATAAAAACAAGGTGCGACCCTCGGGGAAGAAATTCATTTGAAACAACACAATGGTCACCGGAGGGGGGGATCAACAAAAAACTATTATTTAGCAATGAGAGTTCCAAAACAACAACGACAACAACCGCAGCAGCAGCAGCAGCAACAGCAGCAGCAGCAACAGCAATGGAAGGAGAATGAGTAGAAGGAGGGGGAGAGAAAGGGAGGTATGGAGGGAGGAGGGAGGGAGGAAGGGGGGGGGAGGGAGGGACGGGAAGGAAGGAGGAGCAGGAGATGGAGGGAGGAGGAGGAGGAACCGAGGGAGGCAGGCTCTTCGCAAGGGCCCAGAGGAGCCTCGCCGTCCGCGCCAAGGATAGGGCCACCACGCCGAGGCCCGCGGCGGCCTCCAGCGCGTCAACGGGAGCCCCTCATCCTACTCCTCCTTCTCCTCCTCTTCCTTTTCCTTCTCCTTCTCCTCCGCCTCCTCCTCCTCCTTCTCCTCCTCCTTCTCCTCCTCCTCCTTCTCCTTCTCCTTCTCCTCCGCCTCCTCCTCCTCTTTCTCCTCCTCCTTCTCCTCCTCCCTTCTCCTTCTCCTTCTCCTTCTCCTTCTCCTCCTCCTCCTCTCCTCCTCCTCCGCCTCCACCTCCTCCTCCTCCCTCCTCCTCCTCCTCCTCCTCCTCCTCCTCCTCCTCCTCCTCTCCTCCTCCTCCTCCTCCTCCTCCTCCTCCTCCTCCTCCTCCTCCCTTCTTTCCCTCAACTCTCTCCCCCTCCGCCACCGCCGCCTCCGCCTCCGCCTCCTCCTCCGTCTCCGCCTCCGCCGCTGCCGCCGCCGCAACCGCCTCCTGCTCCTCCTCCTCCTCCTCCTCCTCCTCCTCCTCCTCCTCCCTCCTCCTCCTCCTCCTCCTCCTCTCCTCCTCCTCCTCCTCCTCCTCCTCCTCCTCCTCCTCTCCTCCTCCTCCTCCTCCTCCTCCTCCTCCCCCTCCTCCTCTTGTCATTAGAACCGTTGTGGCTCGAGTTCCTCGTGCTGCAGGCCCCGCCGCCGCGCGTCCTGATGCTGGGTTCGTCCGTGGCTGCCTGCGCTGCTGCGCCGCTGGAGGCCGTGCGTGGCGCGGTCCTGGCGGCGCACGCCGCTGCAGGGCTGCCCAGCAGCGCTGAGGTTCGAGAAGTGGCTCGACTCGCTCGTGCAGCTGAAGGTCTACTCATTACGGAGGTGGCCGTGCCGGCCAGGCCCACCCCTCCCGCGCCCGCTGCGGCGCCCTCGGCTGAGCCCTCGGCGGAGCCCGCGGCTGCCCCTCGGCGGCGGCGTCGGCCTCGTGGCCGCGGTGGCGTGCTGCGCATGGAGGTGGATGGCAAGCAGGGCGTCGCACCTGGAAGTATGGGCGTGGATCATGGGTCGGTTGGGGCAACAACGCAGTGGCGTCGCATAGCTTGGAGACCTCAGTGTGTGAGGCGCTGGATGCAGCGTCGGCAAAGACGGCGGCCAGGCCGCTCTCGTCTTTCACGTGGTCGCCCTGAACCACAACGCGTCCCTTGTACTGTTGTACTTCCGGTGGTAACTCGGCGTGATTGAGAGAAGAGTAGTCCAGGATGTTGGCGAAGTGAACCGCTTTGTACTCCTTCTGAGGGACTGCAGCTCCGATGGCTTCTGCATTTGCCAGGCCGATGCTGGAGGACGACAGCCGGGCTGGCAATCTGCCGCAGGTAGCGGCAGGTCGCCCGCCTTCCAGCACAGCCTCGCGCGCTAGGGCAGGGGCAGGAGCACGGGCAGAAGCGACGAGAGCGGTGGCAAGGGCAGGCATGCCGGATTGGAGATTCGGCAGCCTGAACCGCTCGTCGACCGCCCCCCCTTCGGCCGCGAGGAGCTGGTCGCAATGGCCTGCAGCTTCGAGGAGATGCAGTCCGCGCCAGACCACCCCAACCCAACCCGAAGACCCGAATTTCGCCCGAATTTCGGGATGGGAGGGGTACGGGAGTCGTAGGCTTTTTCTATGTCCCCCCCCCCCCCCCCCCCCCCCCCCCGGAAATTGAGGGCAAATCGGGGCCTTCGGGTTGGGTTGGGGTGGCTCGGTGGGCGGTGACGCACGGCGGCTCCAGCGTGGGCCTCGGCTCTGGCACGCGATAGTCGAGCTGTGTTGGTGCCTGTTCGGCGGGGCGCCGGCTGCCTGTGCCAAATTCTCTCTGCCAGCTGCGTGCCGCAGTGTGCTGACAAGCTGTGTGTGCTTCATCCGCGGCGCAGTCCGAAACTCCTCCTCCACCCTCGCTGCGCTCTCCGCGGCCACCCCTCCGCGCACGGTGAGACCCGGCCCGCCAGTCGAGGGGGGGGGGGGGCGGGCCTCGGCCGGGGGCCCAGCTTCGGGCGGCGGCTCGGCCCTGGCGCGGGAGGGGTGGAGGGCAAGAGAGAGAGAGAAGGGAGAAGAGAGGAGGGAGGGAGGGAGGGAGGGAGGGAGGGTGGGCAAGAGAGGGCAGAGAGACGAGGAGAGGAGAGGAGGGAGGAGAGAAGAGGAGGGAGGGCAAGAGAGAGAAGGGAGGAAAGAGGAGGGAGGGAGGGAGGGTTGGGTGAGTCTTTTTGAAAGCTCATTCCAGCATATACCGCCTCCTCCTCCTCCGCCCCCTACTCTTCCTGGTCCTCCTTCTCGTAGGTCGTTCTTGTTTTGGATTCGCGTCGCAAAAGGGTTCATTCATCCATTCATTCAGTCCTCCTGTTCCGCCTCCTCGTCATCCTCATATATCTCATATTCCCTCTCCTCCTCTTCCCCTTCCCCTCTTCCTCATATATCTCTCCTCCGCCCTCCACCCTCCGTCCTCCCAACTCCTCCCAGCTCCTCCGCCATTCCCCTAAAACACCCAAGACTGTGTTGCCTCTAGCGATCCACACCAGCTGCTTCCGACGGTTCGAAGCCTCTCGCGTGTGACTCTACAGCGTGAAGTGCTATACACGTGCTAAGTGGTGATCCTTGGTGTGATCGTGTGATGGTTCATGTGTTATGCACGTGAGTGGGGTATACGTATGACGCGTACATGCTGGTATGAGGTTGAGTGTGTCATGTGTGTTTGCGCGCGCGTTGCGAGTACGTGTAGTATTAGACGCTGTTGCTGCGTGGTGGATCCAAAGTGTGCCATGCCCTGACGTACGTGGGTGATGAACAATTGCTACTCCTGTGCGGTTAAGAGGTTCACGATTGGCTCAAGCTCGTTCTCCATAACCTGGGTAGACGGCACTGGTGTGTGGTATTGCAAACTGGGCGTGATGTATGCACTGAGCTCTGGTATCCGCGTGCGCAGTCTGGGATTGCTAGTGTGCTGCTCGTGTGCCTTAGAAGGGTGTGGTCGCGATGGTCTGGATGCCTATGAGTGCTGCGTCGGACTGCGGTCTCATGGTGATGCTTCGTGTATGGAATGCTGTGGAATGCACGGCCATGCTGCGTACTGCTGTTGCCGCATGTTGATGCTGTCGTGCTGGCCGTTGCTTCTAGCATATCCCAATGATGTGTGTGGCTGGTGTATGTTAGTGCTGCATATGTGTAGTACTGGTGCCCGTTACCCGCGACTGATGTGGTATTCACATATGCTCTGATTAATTGAGCATTGCATATTTGTCAGATGTGTGATGGGTGTCACGGTGTCTGTAGTGGACGCTTGGCATGTGTGGTCTGGAGCGGATGCATAGTAAGTTGTAAGATGATCGCATGCTGGTTTTGTGTGTGGTGTATGTTGTATGGCATCGGTGTGTGGGATAGATGCGTTGTAGTGATGCCAGGTGCTGATGGTTGGTATCGATGTATGCCATTGATGTACGGTATGCGTGTGTGCGGCTAATGCGTATTGCCGATGCCTATTACTGATATGTGTTGCATGTAGGTGTTTGGTAAACTGACGTATGCCAGTGGTGTATGCTGTTGATGTGCTGTGTTGATGCGTGTCCTTGGCGCATGTGCTCGACGCACGTGACCGGTGCATGCTCTTCCTATGAAATTTGTATAGGTGATTGATGCCTGCTTCTGAAATATGTTCCCAGGAGGAGGAACACGAACGGACATGTCGAGCCTTCCGCCCAAGGACGGCCAAAGGGCCCCCCCGGAGGCTCCCGAGGCCGCCCCAGGACACCCCAAGACGCTCCAAGAGGCCCCCAAGAAGACGCCCCCAGATGCTCCCAAGAGGCCCCCAGAAGTCTCCAAGAGCCCTCCATGAGCCCCCCGAGAGGCAAGAGGCCCCCATATGTGCATCCAGGATGCCTCGGAACCATAGCCCAGGCACGCTGGCTGGATGGGCCGAAGGCCACTAGACATGATCTGGGGGTCTACTCTGGGTGTCCGTGTACGGCGTGACGTCGTGACACCCTGGACGGCACGGCTCCTCTCCGATGAACCCCGGCGAGGCGGGATACTCAGGGACACTCGGGGATTAGTTCGCTCTGGCGGCCGCGGTATCGATGAAAGCACAACACGCCATCAAACCTACAGAGAGGAGGAATGGGGAAGGGCACGGAGATGAAGGCGCTACAGGTATGGGCGCGCGTTGTCGGACCCCGAGGGGGACTCCCACTCGAGCTGGGACCCCCATCCGACGCCACACGCACCGCCGCCACCAGACTCCACGCCCGAGAAGTCCGGGGGTCGCACACAAGCAGGGGTGCCAGCTGTCAGCTCAGGAGGGAAGCATGGCGAGGCGTGGCATCCCCGGGGACCGCCCGGGACTCCTGGGGCCCGGCTGCCGCAGAAGGGATGCCGGGCGGACGAAGAGCACCCCCAGGATGCCCGGGGAGCACCGGGGACACTTGGGGCCTGACGGCCGCGGCACGGTCAGAACTGATAGCGAGGATGCGCGGTGAGGGTGCACAGGGTGATGGGCCTGTTTTCCACCACCACCACCATAAGTTGGAGTGGGGAAGGAGATGGAGGAGGAGGAGGAGGAGGAGGAGGAAGAAGAGGGTGAGGAGGACCCCCTCCCCCCACAACTTATGGTGGTGGTGGTGGTGGTGGAAAACAGGCCCATCACAGGGGGGGGCCTTGGACGCCCGTGCCAAGGCTTCTCGAGCGGCGCTGGCCATCGAAGGTGGTCAAGGATGGGCGGGAGAGGCAAGGATGCCAAGGGCACCTCTGGGAAGGTGACCCAGCCTTTACCATCGGTTTCCACTGCATCCTGGGTGGGCGAGGCGGATCGGGAGCTCCTTCTTAACGATCTCACAGCCCCAAACCTGGGGAAAACAAAAGGACTTCTCCATGGTCGCGTTCTGACCAGCATTTCGATGCGAATCCAGCTGTGGCGACGAGGGCCTCCCAGGAGGCCCAGAAAGGCGCAAACGAGGGGAGGGTAGCAGTATGGGTATGGATATGCTTCCCTCCTACGAAACCTGTCGAGCGGGAACATTTCGGCAAGCCTGCCTGGGGAAGTCCTACCCACGGCACGAAACCTGCACGAGACATGGGGCCACGGGCTCCAGAACCGCCGTAATGTGCGCGCACATACCAGGACGTCGGAAGCCTGGGAGAGACAAGAGAGGGAGAGAGGGAGGGGGAGGAGGAGGGGGAGGAGGAGGAGGAGGAGGAGGAGGAGGAGGAGGAGGAGGAGGAGGAGGAGGAGGAGGAGGAGGAGGAGAAGGAGGAGGAAGGAGGAGGAGGAGCAGGAGGAGCAGGAAGAGGAGAGGCAGGAGGAGCAGGAAGGAGGAGGAGAAGGGCACGAGGAGGGGCAGGACCGGGAAGGGCAGGAGGGGCAGGGGGAGGAAGGACGAGAAGGGAGGAAGGAGCAAGCAGGCAGAGTAGGGAGGCAGAGGAAGAAGCAAGGGAGGCGGAGGAGAAGAGGGACGAGGGAGGGAGCAGAAGACGACGACGACGACGACGACGACGACGACGACGACGACGACGACGACGACGACGACGACGACGACGACGACGACGACGACTGCTCGATCCTGGGGAGCCCGCCGGAGCGGCAGTTGCAATCGGCCCCGCCCGTCGCGTCCACGAAGCGCCTCACGCACACCTGGCGGCCCTTCACCTCTCGGAGGGAGGGCGTCAATCGGCGGCGGGCCCCGGGGGGGGGGGCGGCGAGCCCAGCTGCGCGAGGCCCTCGCTCGAGGTCTCTGGGCGGCTTTGCGCGAGCTCTCGGCAGGCTCTCCGGCCTCGGGATGCGCTCCGGCGGCTGCGCCTCGCCGAGAGCGCTGCGGGGGCGACCGGCTCGTTCCAGACGGCCACGGGGGAGCCGAAGGATGGCCCGAAGACCACCAGGCGTCCGAGCGGTCCGCATCAGATCGGGAGGTTGGATCGGACGGGAGTGCGCGTCGGATCGGGCCGCATCGGGAGGGAGCCGGAATCGAGTCGCATCGGCCGCAACAGGATGCACAACAGCTCCGCGCAAGCTTCGGGCCCTATCGGATCGTCGGCAAATCGGAATCGAGTCGGATCGAGCAAGCCAGAAAAGAGAATCGACGTCGATCAGATCAAATCCGCCGACCCTGTGTCGGCGTGTGTGAGGGGCTTGTCCGTTCCCGTCGTTCGCTCGTCGTCGTCTCCGTCGTCTCCTGTCCCTGCGCCCACCCTTTCCCTGGGCCAGTCGTCTCCTGTCCCTGCGCTCCCCCATTTCCCTGGGCCCGTCTCCCCTCCTCCCCTTTCCCCCTCTTCCCTGGGCCCGTCGCCGCTCCCCCCCGGCTTTTCCAGGGCCTCCCCCTCAGGAGCAACGTTGCCATTGAGTCGAAGGGAAGCCCCTTCCCTTTGATCCCTTCCCTGCCGAAGGGGGGGGGAGGCCGGGGGGTCTCGGGGGGGGTCCCTGGGGGAGTCGAGTCCCGAGGGGGGGGGTCCAGGGGGGTCCCGCGTCAGACACGACTCCCCCCTGGGGGTCCCGGAGCCCACACAAAGTCTCAGACGAGCCAAGAGCCGAGGCATTCTACCACGCACTCTCCTCCCTCCCCCCTCCTCCCTCCATCCTCATCTCTCCTCTTTCCTCTGCCCCCCTCCAGAACCGAACCGGCCGCCTGGACGCTCGGCCACGGGACACCCCAGGACCCAGAATTCCGAGGTCCCAGGGAGCCTCCAGGACCCAGCCCCGAAGACCTCCTCCCAGGACCAGGCACCAGGAGCCAGCCCCCCAAAAAGTCCAGGACTCCCTGGCCTCAGGCCCTGGTCGCCTCGTCCTGCTCCTGTTCGTTTCCCCCCTCTCCTCCAGCCTCCCCCGATGATTGCGCCCAGAAAGACGCAGGGAGCTCCGCTAACTCCGACTCAGAGGTTGTCTCTCTCTCTCTCTCTCTCTCTCTTTCTCTGTCTCTCCACGGACGGGCTCCAGAAACAGCTGCGCAGCTACCCCCGCCTCGACCACAACGTCTAGGCCTAGAAATGCCGCCGCCGCTGCAGAACCTGACTCCACGGCTCCTTCCTCTTCGCCCCCCCTCTTCCGCTCAATAGCATCCTGGGACTTCTCGGAATCAGGAGGTCTCCTAGATGAATATCGGTTCCAAATGTCGTGCCTTGGCCCTGAGTGGGCCGTAGTCGGCCTAGGTTTCTTTCGACTTCAATGTATGATTCGAGTTGGGGAATTTTTCGCCTGGTTTAAGGCTGTCCCCCTCTCGGCGTCTTGGGACCCCGTGGCCTCGCCTCTTTCTCGGCCTCCTTCCTTGGGCCGTTGGGGGCCCTGGTCCTTCCCCTGCTCTTCCCCGCTCTCCCGCGGCCTCGCCTCTTCGGGGTCCCGACTCGCTGGGGGTTAGTTGCTGCTTTTTATCCCCGAGTCGTGCCCCTGACCCTACGGCCCTGCCCTGCCTTCAAAGCACGGGGCTGTCAGCCGTGGTAGGGGGTGGGCGGGAGCACAAGTGCACCGAGTGCCACGCGTGATGAGTATGACACACATCACGGCGCCCTCTAGAAGCGAGCCAACCCTGGAATCGTCTCCCTCAGGTTTCGAATGCCACGAGTCGGTGCAGGATCTGATGACGCGCCTCTGCAGAGTCGTTCGTTCGTTCTCTCCCTCCTCTTCCTCCTCCTCCTCCTCCTCCTCCTCCTCCTCCTCCTCCTCCTCCTCCTCCTCCTCCTCCTCCTCCTGCTCCCCTCCTCCTCCTCCTCCTCCTCCACCTCCTCCTCCGCCACCTCCTCCTCCTCCCCCCTCCTGCTCCCTGACGTCCTCCGCCTCCTGCTCCTCAACGTCCTTGTCCTGCTCGTCGTCTCCGTCTGCAGGGTCGGCGGCACCGGCCGTAAGGCCTTCGCAATCAAATCGGATCGAAGCGATCGGATCGATCGGATCAGGGTCACCAATAGGAAAATCATCAAATCCTCCTGAGAATCGAGGTGCCAGGATCGAAGTTTGAGATTCTTGGACATTCGTGATTGTTTGCGGGGAAGTGTCCTGGAGAGTTCTGCGGTAGGGGCACAGGTCAGAAGAAGGAGACGCGCTGATTTCTTGGATCGGCGCTGGACCCCCCGGGCGACACCCCTGGCGGAGCCCCTGGGGGCGCCTCTTGCGGCGCCTCTTGCGCGCCAGGGCAGGGCAGCGGTGGGGGAGCACGTGACGGGGAGGCAGGGGCAGACCCAGATCTCTGGCGACATGATTCGGTTCCGCCGCGGCGTCTTTGCTCGATTGCGGCCTCCTGGGCCCGTTACAGCCGGACCGAGGACAGAAGAGCATCATTCAAGAGCATGAGACCTTCCGCCGGCCCAAACTGAAGAGCATTCGAGGGTGCCCTCCTCCAGGATGCACAGGAACATCCAACAAGCACGAAGAACACTAGGGCACCCTCCCCGAGCCGACATCGATCTTACACCTCGGTCTGGTCGCATCGAGCTGCAAGATCACCAGTAGTGGATCCGGGACAGAGAACCACCCCCAGGAAAGAAGGCAGGACCAATGGGGCCGCGGGTTGAACAAAAACACATCGGAGGATGCGTGGAGAGGTGGGGCCAGAGGAAAACCGCTCTGAACGGCCCCTGAAGGAGGAAACGTGAGCATCCGGCGGGGCTCGCTCCCTGACCCCCACCTCAGAACACAACCCTTCCTCTACGGACGACCCGAGCCCAGAGGTGTGGTCAGAAGAAAAGGACTCCAATCGCCCCCCAGAGGAAGCAGGTGTGAGCATCCAGCCGGGTTCGCTCCCTAACCCCCACCGTGGGACAGAATCCCCCATCTACCAGCGCCCGAGCCTTGCAGCAGTGCAGCTGGACCTCCCTGGTCGTCAGGCCGTCGCACGCCCAGGAGGCGTACCTCTGCGGCGCAGAAAGGCGGGGCGAATGGCCTGCCAGCGGCCTTCTCAAAAATGGGAGGATGTCAGCAATGCAGGGTGACGAGTGGGCGAAAACACATGCGGAGCGATTGGAACAAATGCTGTCTTAGAAAACGAAAGAACGGCATAAACACAAACGTTTGGCGCTCCGCGCGGATTTCTGGGATCTGCGCTGACCCCCCTCCCTGGAGCGCGAAGCGCGCCACGGGCGGCGCCGGAGGAGGCACCGCCGGGGGGGGCCTGGCGCGGACCCAAGAAATCCGCGCGGAGGGCCAAAAGTTCATGCTTGTGGCGTTTTTCTCTTCTTCGATATTGGACAAGGAAAAGAAAACACATGCGGAACGAGTGGAAGAAAGGCTGCCTGCCGCAGGGAAAACTAAGGCAGAGGGAGAGACTCTGTACAGGACGATCAAAGAACCCCAATGGCGGCGCCGATGCCAAAGAGCAGGTCTGGAACCGCATGTGTCAATCGCCGCCCAGGGCGCTGCCGCGTGACGGCCGCCCTCGGCAGTCTCTTGACCGTCGCCCTGCGCCAGAGGAACAAAGCCACTGCACCAAGACGAAGCCAGGACGAGGACAAAATCGGGCGAGGATAAACCGAGAAACCCCCTCTCCCCCCCCTCTGCGCAGTGGCACAAAGCTCGCTCACTCGTCGTGCACGTCCTTCACATCATGCATGCAGGTCGCACTGCTATTGATTTTCCACATCGTGCCCGTCCCGTTCACGGGCCAACCTGTTGGTTTGACCGGGCCTCCGCCCGAGGATAAAACGAGAATCTCTGAGATCCGGCGGCTCTGGAGGATGTATCGGCCGCCGCGGCCTTCTCAGAGCGTTCCAGAACGCTCTGAGAGAGTTCCAGAAGGCTCTGGAATAGAATATCCTCGTCCTAGCCCCGTCCGATGCACGAGCACAACCTCCTGGAGGACCGCGCGGACTTTTTGACTCGGCGCCGGACACCCTCCCAGAAGAGCGGTGGGGGCGGCTCCGGCGGCCCCGCAGGGAAAGCCCGACGCCGACCCATGGAATCCGCGCGGACCTCCGAGAGGCTATGCCTATGCCGCTCTTTGCTTTTCGGGTCAGCTATCCACCTCACCGATCCTCGCCAGGCATGGATCGGTTCATGACGCAGTTCTGGCCTGGCCAGGGAGGTAAAGTCACCGACCCTAGGTCCAGGATCGGCCCAGCCAAAATGCGCGATGTGGATACAGTCGAGCTTGATTGCAGAGGACACGCGAGAAGACACGAGACCCTTCCGAGAGTCACTGCCCCAGGAATGCAGACACGAGACGCGAGGCACAGGGCAACAAGGGCACCCTCGATTTGAAAACATCGACCCACTGATCGAGCCCAACTTAGACGAGCGCGTTCCACTACTCGCAGAGTGACTACTCGCAAATGGCCTGGACCCGCCGCGGGGGATCTACGATAAACTACGTCGAAGCAGACATGTGCTTTTCGGACGTTTGCGAGTAGGCGCTTTGCGAGTAGTGGAACGCGCTCGGTGACAACTGTGGCTCACGTCCCAGAGCCAGACTCCTCCGACAGGGCTCCCGATTCCCAAAAGCCCCTGAAGCCCAGGAGCACTCCATTGGATCTTGGATGGGTGTCTGTGTACTTTTTGTGTGGCAGAAAAGAGAGCAGAGCGACAACCAGAGCTACCTGAGCAAAGACTGCCGGAGGGCCCGCGCGCAGCTCTCGGACCGGCGCTGGGCTCCCCTCCCCGAAGCACGCGAGGGGCGGCGTCCGAGGCGCCGCCAGAGGAGGGGTCCTCCTGATAGTCCTCCTCCTCCTCCTCCTCCTCCTCCCCTCCTCCTCCTCCTCCTCCTCCTCCTCCTCCTCCTCCTCCTCCTCCTCCTCCCTCCTCCTCCTCCTCCTCCTCTCCTCCTCCTCCACCTCCCCTCCTCCTCCTCCTCCTTCCTCCTCCTCCTCCTCCTCCTCCTCCTCCTCCTCCTCCTCCTCCTCCTCCTCCTCCTCTCCTCCTCCTCCTCCTCCTCCTCCTCCTCCTCCTCCTCCTCCTCCTCCTCCTCCTCCTCCTCCTCCTCCTCCTCCTCCTCCTCCTCCTCCTCCTCCTCCTCCTCCTCCTCCTCCTCCTCCTCCTCCTCCTCCTCCTCCTCCTCCTCCTCCTCTCCTCCTCTCCTCCTCCTCCTCCTCCTCCTCCTCCTCCTCCTCCTCCTCCTCCTCCTCCTCCTCCGCCTCCTCCTCCTCCTCCTCCTCCTCCTCCTCCTCCTCCTCCTCCCACCTCCTCCTCCTCCTCCTCCTCCTCCTCCTCCTCCTCCTCCTCCTCCTCCTCCTCCTCCTCCACCTCCTCTCCTCCTCCTCCTCCTCCTCCTCCTCCTCCTCCTCCTCCTCCTCCTCCTCCTCCTCCTCCTCCTCCACTCCTCCTCCTCCTCCTCCTCCTCCTCCTCCTCCCCTCCTCCTCCTCCTCCTCCTCCTCCCTCCTCCTCCTCTCTCCTCCTCCTCCTCCTCCTCCTCCTCCTCCTCCTCCTCCTCCTCCTCCTCCTCCTCCTCCCCTCCTCCTCCTCCTCCTCCTCCGAACGTGGGTCCTGAGTGACACGTGCCCTGGACCCTGGGTATTTTTCCCCGCAGGGTCAGCATTCTCACCCTGAATATCATCTTGGCGGGCCCCTGGACTGTGAAGGAGCCCCCAGGAGGCCGAAAATCGCACCAGGAGGCGGCGCGAGGGGGGCGGCATTCTGAGGAGACAAACGGCGTCTTAGAAGAAAGGCGAGCTTCTCAGAAGAGAGCCGAGGGATCTGAGAAGGACTCATAAAAGCAGGGAGGGCTCCTGAGAAGCCCCCCCCGCCCCCCCCTTCTCAGAGGCCCCCCGCCTTGAAGGCCGCCTCCCCCCCCCGCGCCACGCCCCAACCCGAATCCGCTCAAAACGGGTGCTCGGACCCCGCCAGGGGCCTTTTCCGGTCAGTGTTCCGAGCGGCGGCCAGCCGTGGCCACGGGAGCGCTCCCAGAGGGCCCAAAACGTCCATCCTGTTTTCTCTATCATTCGACCCCTCTTGGCGCGCACTGCCAACATTGCCAAGGACAGGTTGTTGCCCTCCCAAAAACACTTGTTCAGCGGCCCGGCAAGAACTCTCCAAGGGCCGAAAACGCCTGCGGACGGCGGGTCAAATGGCAGTCGTCCTGATTATGCCCAAGATGTCGGAGATCTGGGCTCACGACCCCCCTGGGGCGACGAGACCTGTACACATCCACCGCCCGCCGCCATGCCCATCCTGGGCCCGCGCGCGGTGTCAACGCCCCCCCCCTTGCTTCCCCAGGGAAGCACGCAACTACCTCGATATCCTTGTTCGCCCCCCTGGCTTGTCCAGTCCAGGGGCGCATGTAACTACGTCGATTCTGGGCCTGGGATAGGCCTGGCCAGGGGCGGTGAGCATGTGCAGATATATACATATACTAGAACCACGCGCGCGCTTCGCGCGCGCTTAGGTTCTAGCTAGGAGGCGAGCTTGAGTCAACGAAAGTCGCAGGGAAGGGGGCAGGGGGAAGAAGGCCAGAGAGCGCTGAAGGATACAAATACTGGAACCCTCTTGTGATTTTGTGGGGGGCCTCGTCCGGCCGCTCGCTGGGAGTTTGACGTAGCTTCTCGGGAGCCTCTGAACCTGTCGGGGGCCTCCTGGAAGCAGGTTCGAAGCATTTTGGGGGCCGATTTGGGGCTTCTCGGGGCCTCCTTTGGGCCTCTTGGGGGTCTCCTGGGGCCTCTTGAGGGGCCTCCTTGGGGCCTCCTGGCGGCCTCTTGGGGCGGAAGGCTCGAGCTTGCGGTTCGTGGTCCCCCTCTGGGCCCCCTCTTGGGCCCGTCTTGGGGCCCTCTTGGGCCATCTTGGGCGCCTCTTGGGCCGTCTTGGGGCCCTCTTGGGCTGTTCTGGGGCCCTCTTGGAAGCTTCTTGGCTCTCGAAGTCGTCTTGGGGTTCTCTTGGGCCGTCTTGGGGCCGTCCTGAGCCACTCGTGCGCAGCCTTGGAGCGCTCCCCGAGGCCTCCTAGGCCGTCTTGGAGGCCTCTTGGGCCGTCTTGGACGCGGTGAAAGCCCAAGATGCGAACATGCGAAAAATATACGTTTTCCCATAGGAATGGCACGATTTTTGTTTCTTGGACCTCTCTTGGGGTGCCTCTCGGAACGTCTTGGGGTGCTTTGGGGAGCCTTTTGGCGCCTCTTGGCGGCATTTTGGCGCCTCCTGGAGCCTCTTGGGCCGGAAGCTCGGAATTCGAGGTTGGCTTTCTCCGTCTGGGACCCCTCTCGAACTCGTCTTGGGGCTCTCTTCGGCCGTCTTGGGGCCGTCCTGGGCCACTCGTGCGCAGCCTTGGAGCGCTCCCGGAGGCCTCGTAGACCGTCTTGGGCGCCTCTTGGGCCGTCTTGGACGCGGTGAAAGCCCAAGAGGCGAACATGCGAAAAATATACGTTTTCCCATAGGAATGGCACGATTTTTGCTTCTTGGGCCTCTCTTGGGCTGCCTCTCGGAGCGTCTTGGAGGCTTCTGGGACCTTCTTGGTGTCATGACAGGCGTCTTGGAAGGCATCTGGAGCCATCGGAGCGCGTTCCGAAGCCGCCTGCGAACGATCTTGGACGGCGTCCGGCGGTCCGACGAGCCTCCGGGCCCCCCGGGGCCCACATTTGTGGTCGGGGTCCCGGCCCCGGGCCCCCGGACCCGGTGCGCCGTTATATGTATACATCTACATATGTATACACATATTATATATATATATATCAAGAGTATACATTTATATATATATAGAGAGAGAGAAAGACAAAAAAAGAGAGAGATACGCAAGATGTTAAGGATAGCTGCGCTTCGCCTTCGCACATACATGTTTCATTGACTCTGCGGTCAGCATGTTGATGTAGCCGCAATGTTGCTACAACCCATCCCCGAACCTGACGTCGGGGAGGCTTACCTGGCGCAGCCCCGATTGGCAACGGACCCGACGCGTTTCGTCCAAAAGCCCCCGTTTCAGCACTCGCCCAGCATGAAGGGAAGGCAGCTGCGGTCGTCAGTTGTCTCGCGCTGGAGGTGGCACTCGCAAAAGGCGGATGTAGCCGAGGCTCAGACGAGAGCACCATTCTCTCTCACGAATGCGGCCGTCGCTGAGGCGGTAGCACGTATCTTGGAAATGGATGTGGCTGGCGCTTGGGAGGAGCACCATTCTCCCATGAGGGCCGTGGGAACCGTGCGAGTGGAGCGGCATCACAATAGTTAATCAGGGATGTGGCTGGCGCTGCGGAAAGAGTACCACACTCCATGAAGGATTTGGCCAGCGCGAAGACGGCAGCATGACACCCAGACAGGGATGTGGCCAGCGCTCAGGCAAGAGCGCCAGTTCCAACCAGGAATGGGGCCTGGGCACGACTGGCAGCATCATCTGCAATGAGGGGTGTGGCCGGCTCTGAGGCGACCCGCTCATATTGGAGAGTGTGGCCAGTGCCGGGGCAGCTGCGCCAATCCTGGATCAGGATGCGGCCACGGATGGGCGAGAGCACCATTGCCGAAGTATTGCAAACCGCGCCAGCGAAGCGGCAGCGTCATGCTGAATGAGGGATGTGGCTGGCGCCGCGGCGAGAGCACCTGTCCCACTGAAATCCGTCCTCTTCCTTCTGCGTGTCGCCCACCTCCTCCTCCTCTCCTTTCTCCGTTTCTTTTGCCCCCTCCGCCTGCCCTTCCTGAACCTCTCCTTTTCTGCCGGCCAAGGATGACGAGGAGGAGGTGGAGAACGAGGAAGCAGCTTGAAGGGAAACTGAGCATCAGATTTTGATTCCCAAGGGCCCATAGGAGGGCAGGGTTCACATTGCGTCCCCTCGCCAATTTCGACACGCCCCTCACACGGATCGTGCCTCCTTGGATATATATATATATATATATATATGATATATATATATATATATATTATATATATGTATGTGTGTTATATATACTTATGTGTATATATATATATATATATATATATATGTGTGTGCGTATGTATGCAATTGCGTAGGTGTGCATGTGTGCATCCTGGATTGTATATGTACACACGATAAGGCAACAAAAACAAAGCAACAAAAAGCAGCGCCAGCAAAAACAAGACAGCACAACAAACACGTATGTATGTGACGGTCGCCCAGCACCCTCCATCACAGCGACTTCTGCTCCCCGCCGGGCACCCCGCGCCGCCCACGGGAGTGGTGCCTGGGGGGCAGAGCTCCTGGAGGGAAGGCCAGAACAAAACCGCTCGGGGGGGGCTGAAGGTGCCCCTGGCCCAAGGTGCCCCCAGCTTCTCGCTCCAGTTTGGAGCCCCCTGGGGCTCTCTGGGCCTCGTGAGGGGTGCTCTGGAGGCCGTGAGGGGCCTCCGTGGAAATCCTGGGGGCACCTTGGAAATCCAAGGGCACTTCTGGCAACACCCGAACCAGCCGCTGCGCACACCAGAAAGAGAGGAGGAGGAGGAGGAGGAGGAGGAGGAGGAGGAGGAGGAGGAGGAGGAGGAGGGAGGAGGAGGAGGAGTGGGGGAGGGAGGAGGGGGAGGAGGGAGGAGGAGGAGGAGGAGGCCGAGTCGGGGGCGCTCGGGGCAGCGGCGACGGCCTGGGCGGGCGGAGCGCACACGAGGGCCGCCCGTGTCCTCTCGCCCCGGATCGGCAGCTCGGGTCGAAGCTGAACTGGGGGAACTATCTTCGCGCTTCCGCGCTCCGCGAAGCGCGAAGCGCGACTCTCGTCGCGCTTGCGCGCCGCCCCCCCCCCCCGGAACCGGATGAGGGACTCGCGCTTCGCTCAGAAATCGCCCAGACCGCGAAGCGCGAGGCGCGACGAACTTCGCACCTTCATGGTGGCCCTAGCCAACTGTGCATCGGACTGGGCTGCACCGGCAAGGAATCGACATCGAATTGGATCGGGGACGCCAGGAGGCATGCAAGAGCTATGCAAGCGCATGGCATCGTCGGATCGCCCTAAAATCGGAATCGAGTCGGATCGGGCCCCCGAATCCGATATCAAATCGGATCGATCCAATCGAAACGGAACCTGGAGGGCAGCTGGCCCCCTGCCAGCCCAGGCCGCGAGGTCAGCGGGGGCGTGAGCAGATTTTCGCGCCCCTTCGGGTTGCCCGTGGCTCCCTCTCGGCGGAGCGCCCAAAGGGGGGCCGCCGTGGAAAATCAAGGGGGCGGGGGAGCCTCTAGAGGGGCCTTGCTGCCTCTGGGAGCCCTCTCCCGAGGAGGCTTTTCTGATTCTTAGGGGACCCTCCTGCTTCTGTGGGGGAAGGGGCTTCTCGGAGGCCCTCCCTGCTTCTCGGAGCCCTTCTTCCCGGAGGCTTCCAGGTCCTTCTGAGAGTCCTGCCTTCTGAGAAGCCCCCCCGCCTGCTCGGAAGGCGCCCCCCTCGTGCAACCCCTCGTGCGAGCCGCCAGTGCATCTCAGCAAAAAGCCTCGCGGAAGCCTCACAAAAGCCAGAGCCCATCGCGCCGTGAACGGAGGATGACGGAAGGGCTGCGGCCGCCTTCGGCTTCCTGGGGCCCTCACTGGGCCCTGGCACCGTAAAAAATCAATGCTCTGGATGGCACAATTGACCCCAGGGAAGGGGATGAGTTCTCCTGGGGGCCCACGCTGTGACTACGTGGACCCCAGGAGGTCTTGGCGCATTCCCTTGGACTGGCGTTTCATCCCGACACGTTTTTACTGACGGCCCCCAGAGCCGGCGTGGGACCCCAGAGGCCGAGATGAATGAGACATTTACGCATCTGAATTACGACCCGAACCCTAGACTCGGACCCAATCTTTCTGCGATCTTTCTTGAGCAAGATCCGAATGTGAGGGCCACGGAGCCCAGAACAGAGCGGAAACTGAGAAGAAGGTAGGATGAGGACATATTCGGACGCGGGCAAATCGGAAATCTCTGAGAGTCAGCGCCAGGGCCATTCCAAAGGGTTCAGGAACTCCCTGGAACGAACGCTTCGGAGCGATTCTGACCAAGGTCAATCCAAACCCGGGTCAATCGGGCTTTGCAGAATCCTGCAAAATCCTGCAGAGTCCTGCATGATCAGGATCCTGCGCGCTAACCTGGGTCAGTGCAACCTTTTGCAGGATCCTGCAAGATCCAGCGCTCTGGCTGATCACCGTTTACATTGGCCCCCGTCTCAAGGCTCCCGAGCGATGCGTCCTCAACCCAAGCCTGCCGGCAAAACGCCCAGACCGAACAGAAATGCAGGGGCCCCCAGATGCCGAGAATTGCCTGCTCGTGTTTTTTCCCCTGATACGGCTCGACTTAAACGGTGATTTTCGTGTTCGTGTTGCTCCCGTTTTCCCTCGGTTTGTCTTCGATCCTCCATCGCTGCAAAACGGAAACAAAACCAAAAACGGCCCACGAATTCGCAAAAACTCTGTTCAGGTCGAGCCCTGGCCGTAACAGCAATCAAAAAAATAGCCTGAGGCGTCCTCACAATTCATTCAGGATTCGCGCACTCGCCTCAATGCTGAAGGCTGAAAGGTGCGCAGGCAAGATGCCTCGCTGCGACGCGTCTGGCCCGAGTTACGAGGCGGTCTCCTCTTCGGGGAGAGACCAAAGCTCGGCAGCCTCGGCCTTAGCGAGCTGCGCTCTCGCCTCCGCGCCAGCCACAAGTTTGACCTGGACGGCCACGACACCCTTGCACAAAAGCGCACCGAGGGCGGACATGGCCGTGCGTTTCCCAGGCGCCTCCCTGGGAATGCCCAGGAATGCATGCTCTCACTGGCCAACCTCCTCTACAGTCGGACCTAGGCCGGAAGAACAGCCCTCAAGAAAATGTGACCCTCCGTCGGCCAGAACGAACAGAACATCCCAGGGCACCCTCCGCAGGATGCACCAGAACACCAAGCAAACACGAAGAACACTATGGGGCACCCTCCCCGAACCGACCTCGACCTTACACCTCGGTCCGACTGCACTCCTCGACACGCCTCTGCACCCCTGCTGCCGCGAGAGTGCCCTGGCGGGGTGATTCCACTCGGCGCCTCGACCCCCTCGGGGCGGCGAGGGGCTCAGGACACGGCGCCCGGGCACAGGCCGGGCCAGGAGGCCACATCGCCGCCCCGCCGTGCTGCCCGTTCGGCGGGGGGGGAGGCCACCTGCCGACATGGGCTACGGAGAGGCACGGGTCTCACGCGAGAAGACACGGCGGCCTTGCGCGGTGGCCGACGCGGGCCGCCAGCGCGGCACGCCACACTGGGAACGACGGCGCTTACGCGCGACCTTACGCGGACAGCTTACGCGCGAATGTCCGCGCAGTCGAACCCGTTTTTTCTGCGTCGCGCAAGTGGAGAGGAGAGGGAGCAGGAGGAGGAGGAGGAGGAGGAGGAGGAGGACATCGAGAAGGAGGGGCAGGGAGAGGAGCCGGAGGAGGGGGAAGAGCAGGAGGAGCAGGAGGAGCATGTCTGGGTGTTCTCTCGTCACCCCCCAGGCTCCGCGCGCCCCGGCGGGGTGCTGTGCAGCCACCGCACGGCCGTGCCGTCCACCCCCTTGCACTTGACGTTCAGCAGGGGCTGCCATATGTCCCTCTCTGGCGGCACGCCCCGAAAGGGTCGAGGACCGAGGGCCGGGAAACGGGTTGGGGCGTTTAGGGGCCCTCTGGGGGCGCCATCGTGGCCACGGCTGGACGCGGCTCGCAAAACTGGGCAGGATGGACCCTGGGAGTCCAGAGACCCGTTTCGAGCGGATTTGGGACTGGGCGTGGCGCGAGCGGAGCGGCCTTCTGAGCAGGCGGGGGGGGCTTCTTGGACGGAGCAGGCCCTCTGGGAGGGTCCTGGAGGCGTCTGAGAAGGCCACTTGGAAGTCGTGGAGGCTCTTCGAAGGGCCTGGCGGGCGGCGTCTGCTTGGAAGTTGGGGAGGCCTCGTAGAAGCCCCCTTGTCTTCTCCGTCGAAGCTACCCCGCTCCCTAGAAGGCCGCCCCCCTCGCGCCACACCCTGGTGAGCGCCGCCAACCTCTTCTTCAGCGCGTCGAACGCGAGGGGGGACGGCACCATGTGGCCGTACCTTGAAGAAGATAAAACGGCGCAGCCATCAACGTTCGGAGGTCCGCGCGAACCTCCTGGGTTGGCGCTGGAGACTCCTTACCGTCGTGCTCGCGGCGCCAGGGGCGCCGCTGGAGGGGTCTCGCTCCAATCCAAGAAATCCGCGTGACCTCCGAAAATGTTGTCCCCCCCGACGTCGTGACTTCTTCACAGCGTGATCCCCCAAAAGTCTCGACCACTTCCCTGGGACGGTTTTTCATCCCGAGTCGTTCTCTGACGGTCCTGGGGCCCGGGATCAAAAACAGAAACGCCGAAAAGTGCGAAAATAAGTTGATATCTACTTGTTCAAGCCGTTGGGGGCCTGGGCTTGCTTCTTCGTAATCGGATGTTACATGCTCAGATGTTTTTGAGTGTGGCCCCCCTTCTAGTATGATAAGCATTACTGACATCTATGCTGTTGGGAAAGTATTACGATTACTATCCGAGCAAAGTGTATGACTACCACCACCAAGATCGAGAATAATATACGATGCGATTTGCTGTAGTGTTGCTCTGGTGAAAAGCCCGCAGTCCCTCTCCCGCCGCCAACGGCAAACGAGCTGCCCCCTCCCTCTCAAGGACCGAAACAGAATTCATCAAAGCACGCGCGGTGGTGGTGTATAAAATTTTGGTTGCCAAGAGGCGCGATTCTTATACACCACCACCAAGAAGTGATGTTTCTGCTCCCGGAACTCCCCATGCCACGGCGCCTGCGAGCTGCGCCGCGCTCCTTATCGCCGTGGCGTCGCAGCGTCGTCTGGCATGACCCTGCCCCTACCCCTTTTTGCGGTAAATTACTGTTACGGGCGGTGGAGGTGTATAGAAATTGGCCTCGCATACTATGATTACTCTCCTTCGGATACCCCGCCGCGTCCAGCGCTGCCATCTGCTCCTTCGACCCCGTCGTGGTCGGACCGCGCACCACCCGGATCTGCTGGGCCTCTTCGTCGAACTCCGACAGCACGTCGCCGCAGACCTCGTTGACGGCCTGGCCCTTTGTGCCCTCGCCCCTGATGAGAGAAACCAAAAACGACCAAGAGAAAAAATGGCCCCACAAATGCTGGCCTCGTAACAAATCACAACTGGAGATGTTGTCCGTTCTCGGCCTCCAAGACCTCGCGCTGGGCCCCAGGATCGCGAAAAAAAATACTCGGGGTGAAAACACGTTTCCGAGGATGGGGTCCCGACTTCTGGGGGAACACGTTGTGAATAAATAACGACGTCGGGGTCTGGGGCTGCATAAACAGAAACTTTCTGAAGTCCGCGCGGAGTTCTTCGACAGGCGCAAGACGCCCCTCCTTGGCGCGCGCACGGGGCGTGCCAGGGGCGGCGCGAGGCGCCGCCAGGCGGGGGCCCAGCGCCGACCCAAAAAATCCGCGCGGAGCTCCGAAAGTATAGATTTATGCTGTTGTTCCTTCTTCGCCTGAGCTCTATGCGAGGTTTCCTGCAGCAGAACTTCGGGGCCTCGACCATGAAATCCGCCGGCCACATCGGGTTCGCCGCGGCAGTGTGAGACGACCATGTGCCAGGAGGGAGTCGCCAGCTGCGCACCGCTACGAAGTCCCTGGCCAGGCCAGCCCAGAGCCCAGGAGTCGGTGCCCGTTACACCTGATGCCTTGTTTTCTCAGATACGGGTGGGGAAAAGAAATCGCACTACCGACACTACCTAGAGGGCGGAGGCAGAGGTGGTGGTGGTGGTGGTGGTGGTGGTGGTGGTGGTGGTGGTGGTGGTGGTGGTGGTGGTGGTGGTGGTGGTGGTGGTGGTGGTGGTGGTGGTGGTGGTGGTGGTGGTGGTGGTGGTGGTGGTGGTGGTGGTGCGGTGGTGGTGGTGGTGGTGGTGGTGGCGGTGGTGGTGGTGGTGTATACCGTTTCGGGCGCTCTCGCGAGACATCATGCACACCTGCATCCCGCAGATCAGCTCATCCTGCACCTCCCGCCAGGTAAAGGGGGTGGCGGTGGTGCCCTCCCTGTTCCCAGCACGGGGTTCCTTGGAAGTCCTGCCCGTTCCGTGAGGCCGGCTTCTCATCCTGGGTCGTGTCTTGACGGTCCTGGGGCCCGATAAGGGACCCCCCGAGGCCGGAAGCGGGGAAACAAACGCAGATACGATGGCATACGCAAGACGTAACATCCGCAATTGCAGCTGCTGTTGCGCAGTACGATGGAATCTCTAAAATCTGGGTGTGCACGGCTTCCCGGGGCGGCTGTGCCGGTCCTGGGCCTGGGATCGGCCCGGCTGGGGCCGGCGTCGCTGTATACAGATACTCAGCGTCCCGCCCCCCAGGGAGGCACGCGCGACGCCTTGGCGCGCGGTGGTGCAAAGTGTTCATTGCAGCATGCCGAACGACCTCAGCCCCGCGCCTGGAGGTGCCCCAGGTGCAAGCCCGAAACCGCTTTGCGGGTGGGGTCGTGGGGCTCGTGGGGGAGGAGGCGGAGGAGAAAGAGGAGGAGGAGGAGGAGGAGGACGAAGAGGAGGAGGAGGAGGAGGAGGAGGAGGAGGAGGAGGAGGAGTAGGAGGCGGAGGAGGAGGACAGGACGACGGCGACGATGACGATGACGACGCTCGTGGGAGACCAAAGGGTGCCTCATTTCACTCGTTCGCTCCGAAAAAGCGGCTTCTCCGTAGGGGAGGGTGCCACAACGGCAAGGGCCCACCCCAGGATGGCCAGAAGACGTCCCCAGGGACCGCCTCAAGAGACCCTCCAGCAGGAGGCTGGCCCCAAGAGGCCCGAATGGCTGCGAGAGGACCCAAGCGAGCCCCAGGGATGGCCCCAAAGAGCCCCCCTCTCCTCATTTTCGTCTTCGCCCTGTCTTCCGTCACGCCCTCGCGCCGAGGCACGCGGGCCCACCCAAGGATGGCCCGAAGATGCCCCCGAGGACAGCCCCATGAGGCCCTCCAACAGAGAAGGCCCCAAAAGGCCTAAACGAGCTACGAAGAAAAGAAACGGGTCTCACGCGAGACGGCATGGCGACCTTTCACGGTGGTTTACGCGGGCCGACTGCGTGGCACTCCACATTGCAAACGACGGCGCCTACGCGCGACCTGACGCGGGCGGTTTACGCACCATCGTCGGCGATGACGACCCCGTTTTCCTCCGTCGCCCAAACGGTCCCGAGAGGACCCGAGAGAGCCACAGATGGCCCCCGAAGAACCCGGGGATGGCCCCAAGGAGAGGGCCCCCCTTTTCCTCGCTCTCGTCCCCACCCTGTCTCTCGCCGCTCCCTCACGCTCGAGACGGGGACACGCGGGCACGCGGGCAAATTCTCGCCGAGTGTCCGAGAGAAACACGACACCCGAAGAAACTATCGCAGGTCCGCGCACACTGCTTGGATCGGCGCGCCGGACCCCCCTGGCATCGCCTCCGGCGCGGCCCCTGGCGCAGACCCACAAAATCCGCGCGAACGTTTATGCTGTTCTTACTTTCGATGTGTTACAGTCAACCAGTATCGTAAGGATACGCGATAAGGATGCAAGGGCCTTGGACGCCCATTTCGAAGCTTTTCGAGCGGGGCGCAGCGAAAGCAGCGAAGGATGGACCGAGGAGCCAAGGATGCAAGGGTACCCTTGGGAAGGCTGCCCATCCTTACTATGCGGGTTTACTGTACTTGCGGCGTCCGTCCTCCCCGCCCCCCCATCGAATCCAAATAGACCCATCGCGTCCGACACCGTGCCACTGACGCGGTGCCGGAACGCGGGGCACGCCAGGGGCGGCCCTCGAGGCATCGCCGGGGGGCCCCCGCGCCGATCCGAGAGACCCGCGCGGACGTCGAAAGTTTATGCTTACGCAGCTTTGTTCTATTCGAGAAGATAGAGGGCCACATGCGAACCCTACCCCTACCCCTCAGAAATCGCGGGGGGTAGGGGTAGAGTTCGCATGCGGCCCCCTAGAAGAGGGTGTCCTCAAGGTTCCAGCCGTCGCGTTTTCTGGCAACGCCCGAGCTGACGGCCCCGCGGCGGGGGAGGAGAGCGGGCGGGCGGGCGGGCGCGCGCAGGAGCGCCTCGGATACGAGCCCGCGTCGCACTTGAGGTTGCCCCCCGTGGGCCGAGACCCGCTCGAGACCTGTGGGCCTGTCCTGCCGCTTCCCCTGGGGGCCGCCCAGAAGCCCCTTGGAGTCCCCCACCCGGACTGTCGGGCGTCGTGCGGGAATCACGACGGGAGGCGCCTGGCCGGGTTCAGCCCCTGGAGGCCCTCGCCAGGCCGCGGTGCGGCATCGAGAAGCGGCCCTGGGGAAAGGGCCGGGACCTCTGGGGGCCCCACGTTGGAAAAGAGGAGGACATCGGATGTCTTGGCACGCAGGGCGACGAGATCTGCAAATATCCACCGAGCCTGGTCAAGCCCCGTCCTGGACCCAGGAGCGGTGTGCGTGCCCCCATGGCTTGGCTGGCTCTTGGGCCCAGAACGGAGCCTGGCCAGTGGCGATGGATATGTGTAGATCTCGTCACCCGACCACGACACCCCAAACCGACTGGAACATCCTGAGATCGCCCTCATGCACTTCCTCCTCCTCCTCCTCCTCCTCCTTCTCCTTCTCCGCATCCTCCTCCTCCGCATCCTCCTCCTCCGCATCCTCCTCCTCTTCCTCCTCCTCAGCATCATCTTGATGATCATGATCATGATCATGATCATCATCATCATCATCATCATCATCATCATCATCATCATCATCATCATCATCATCATCATCATCATCATCATCAGCATCATCATCATCATCATCATCATCATCATCATCATCATCATCATCATCATCTCACCACCACCACCACCACCACCACCACCATCATCATCATCATCATCATCATCATCATCATCATCATCATCATCATCATCATCAGTATCACCATCACCATCACCATCACCATCAACTCATCATCATCATCATCATCATCATCATCATCATCAACATCAACATCAACATCATCATTATCATCATGATCATCATCATCATCATCATCATCATCATCATCATCATCATCATCATCGTCATCGTCATCGTCATCGTCATCGTCATCATCAGCATCAGCATCAGCATCAGCATCAGCATCAGCATCATCATCACCATCACCATCACCAGAACCAGCATCAGCATCAGCATCAGCATCATCATCATGATCATCATCATCATCATCATCATCATCATCAGCATCATCATTGGCATCAACATCATCGCCATCAGCATCAGCAGCATGATCATAGTCATCACAATCATCGTCATCATCATCAGCAGCAGCATCATCATCGTCAACATCATAACCATCATCATCATCAGCATCATCATCAGCATCGTCGTCATCATCAGCAGCATCATAGTCATCATCGCCATCATCATCAGCAGCATCTGCGTCATCATCACCACCACCATCATCAGCAGCAGCAGCAGCATCGTGAGCATCAGCATCAAAAGATATCACCATCATCATCAAAAGTTATCAGCATCATCATCAGCAGCAGCATGATCATATATTCAGCATCATCATCATCATCATCATCATCATCATCATCATCAGCATCATCAGCATCAGCATCAGCATCAGCGACAGCATCATCATCATCAACATCATCATCGTCATCAGCATCACCATCATCTTCATCAACATCATCAAACAATCAGCATCATCATCACCATCACCATCAGCATCAGCATCAGCATAACAATCAGCATCAGCATCAGCATCATCATCATCATCGTCATCATCGTCGTCGGCATCGTCGTCATCATCAGCAGCAGCATTATGATCATCAGCAGCATTATCAGCATCAGCATCATCATCAGCAGCATCATCATATCAGCAGCAGCAGCATCAGCAGCATCACCATCATCAGCATCAACATCATCTTCGTCAGCAGCATCGTCATCATCAGCAGCATCTGCACGATCATCACCACCACCACCATCATCATCAGCATCGTCAGCACCAACATCATCAGCAGCATTATAATCATCATCAGCATAATCAGCATCATCATCTCATCATCACCATCATCAGCATCATCAGCATCAGCACCATCATCATCATCATCAGCATCATCGCCGTCATCGAAATCATGATCATCATCAGCATCATCATAATCGTGAGCGTCCTGATCATCATGAGCAGAAGAGGCAGCGTCATCATGATCAACAACATAATCATCATCATCAGCCTCAGCATCAGCATCATCATCATCACCCTCATCATCAACATCATCAGCAGCAGCATCATCAGCATCATCATCATCATCATCATACTCAGCATCTTCATTATCATCAGCAGCAGCAGCAACATCATCATCGCCATCACTACCAGCATCATCAGCATCATCAGCATCATCGTGAACGTCGCCATCATCAACATCAGCATCATCCTCAACATCATCCTCACCCTCAGCATCATCATCAGCAGTTTCATCATTATCATCAGCAGCATCATCATCACCATCAGCATCCTCATCGTCATCATCATCAGCAGCATCATAACCGTAATACGTATGATCATCAGCAGTATCAGCAGCATCAGCAGCGTTAGCATCATCATCATCAGCACCATCAACGTCGTCGTCATCGCCACCATCGTCAACATCAGCGTCATCGTCAGCATCGCCAGCATCATCATCAGCATCATCATCATATCAGCAGCAGCATCACCATCAGTTTCAGCATTTTCATCATCAGTATCCTCGTCATCATCATCAGCAGCATCAGCACCATCATCATCATCATCATCATCATCATCATCATCATCATCATCATCATCATCATCATCATCATTATCAACATCAACATCATCATCATCATCATCATCATCATGAGCATCATCATCATCATCATCATCATCATCATCATCATCATCACCCTCCGCTTGCTCCTCCGCCTCATCCTCGTCCTCCTCGTCCTCCTCCTCGTCGTCCTCGTCTTCCTCCTCGTCCTCGTCTTCGTCCTCCTCCTCCTCCTCCTCCTCCTCGTCCTTCTCCTCCTCCTCGCCCCACTCATTCCCACCCCCCCTGCGGGGGCATGGTAACGCGTCCTGGTAACAGCGCCTCCTTTCGCGAAGAACATCATGTCAGAGAGGCCCGTGAAGGCAAGGAGGCATGGAAATCAACTGGTTTCTGGTGGGGCGAGCATTATTACAACGGGTGCGGCACGTTGCCCTCCTGTTGCAGCGCAACCGGCCCGCAGTATCAGGGTCGGCGCAGCCGGGCTCGCAGTATCAGAGCCTGTGGCGGACACCACTGGGCATCACACCATCGCGGGACGGTGACCGCGAGTAGCCAGACGACGCGAACACCGTCTTGCATGGTGTTTCACGCTTTCTGTTGCCGCTCACTTGCACATTCCTGCACCTTCCTCGCCCTCCTCGCACCATAACCACATCAGCAGCAGCAGCATCCTCGTCGTCATCATCATCATCATCATCATCACCACCATCATCATCATCATCATCATCATCATCATCATCAGCATCATCAGCAGCAGCATCATCAGCATCATCATCATCATCATCATCATCATCATCATCATCATCATCATCATCATCATTATCATTATTATTATATCATCATCAGCATCAGCATCAGCATCAGCATCATCGTTAGCACAATCACCATCACCATCACCATCATCATCGTCTTCATCATCATCATCATTATCACCATCTGCATCATCATCATCATCATCATCATAATCATCTTCGCCACCATCATCAAATAATCAGCATCAGCATCATCACGATAGTCATCATAGTCATCATGATCATCACCATCATCAGCAGCATTATCATCAGCAGCAGCATCAGCATCAGCATCATCAGCATGATCAGCATAAGTATCACCATTACTCTCACCATCATCACCAGCATCATCGTTAGCATCAACCTCAGGATCATGATCATCATCATCATCATCATCATCATCATCATCATCATCATCATCATCATCATCATTATCATCAGCATCATCATAGTCATCATCTGCATCATCGTCATCGTCATCATCAACGCAGCATCAGCATCATCACAACCACCACCACTAGCAACGATGGTATCATCATGATAATCCTCAATGCCATCATCATCATCATCATCATCATCATCATCATCATCATCATCACCAGCAGCAACAGCAACAGCATCACCATCGCCGTCGCCATCACCATCAACGTCATCATCACAATCATCATGACCACTATCACCACCACCACAACCACCACCACCATCACCATCACCACCACCGTCATCAGCACCGTCACCATCACCATCACCACCACCATCACCACCATCGTCATCGTCATGAGCATCATCAGCGCCATCAGCATCAGCACCATCATCATCATCAGCATCATCCTCATCCTCATCCTCATCCTCATCATCATCATCATCATCATCTTTATCATCATCATCATCATCATCATCATCATCATCATCATCATCATCATCATCATCATCATCATCATCATCATCATCATCATCATCATCATCATCATCGTGGGCCGACGACGACGACGAACACAACGACGGACACGACATTGACGATTCGGAGCAGCGCGAGTCGATGCAACGGCAGCTTGGAATCTGTCCCCAGCGTACCAGTTTACTGAGCTAGCCGTGGAGACGAGGGAGCCCACCGCAAGCCTACTGTCGCCGTCTTCAACTCGCCCTCCTCCGACCCTGAGATGCGATGCTGCGAAAGAAAATGCACCATCGCGACAAATCCTGAACCGAGGCCAAGAGCCCATCTTCCTGCTGCACTTGTCGAGCCGGGTCGATCTGTGGTGGTGTCCTGGGGCCTGAAGAGCGGGGCGAACAAAAACGCCTGGCGTGAAGAGCCCGCAGCGCCCCGATCTCTCAGGGGAACGACGATCGTGGGCCTGCGTCGGCGCGTAGCAGAGCTCGTAGGTCGAGCTGCCGCCGGGCAACTTCTTCCACAGCATCTCGCCCTCCGCCGAGCATGTGCGGGAGCTGCCGGCGCCGATGGCCGGCGGCTGCGGCGCCGCCTCGGGTGGGGGTCGCGGTCTGCCTCGGCTCGGTTCTGTCGAGGAGTCGTGGCTGGCAACTCCCTCCTTGGCTTCGCTCGTCCCCCCCGTCCCCCATCTCCCTCGTCATCCTCCTCCTCATCTTCCTGCTTCTCCTCCTCCTCGTCTTCCTCCTTACCTCCTGCCATCTTTTTTGTGTACAAGCAACGCATGCGTTGTTAGATATATTTCCTGGGCGGGTGCCGATGCCACGGCACGCACGGGCAGAAAGCGCGCTGCCAGTCGTCGTCGCCTGCCTACGCGGCGTCACTGATGAGGCGCTGCAACCCCCTCCTTCCCCCCCCTCATCCTCCCTTCTGACCCCCTCCTTCCCCCCTCCTACCCTCCAACTCTTACCCCCTCCTCCTCCTTCCCCCCTCCTCACCCAACTCCTCCCCCCTCTCCTCCTCCTCCTCGTCCTCTGTCTCTTCCTCCGCCTCCTCCTCCTCACCCTCCTCATCCTACTCATTCACCTCCAACTCTTTCCCCTCCTTCCTTCCCCTCCTCCCTTCCCCCACCTCCTCCTCCTCCAACTTCTTTCCCTTCTCCCCCTCCTCCCCCTCCTACATCCCCCCCTCCTCCTCTCCATTACCATTCTCAGCCTACCCAACCCGAGATACCGTGGGGTGTGCCAGAATAGAATGTAAGGTACGCTTCCTGAGGTGTTGCACTGATGTGAGACGCGGTCCCTCCATTATCCTCCCTATTGTGGGCCACCGAGGGACGAGTGCGGCGCCGCCTCTGGCGAGGGTAGAGGTTTTGGCTCGGGGCTCGAGAACCTTGGCTGGCCACTCCACCGTCGCAGCTGCTATTCCCCTCCCTCCCCCTCCCCCTCCTCCTTCCTACTTCCTCCTCCTCCTCCTCCTCCTCCTCCTCCTCCTCCTCCTCCTCCTCCTCCTCCTCCTCCTCCTCCTCCTCCTCCTCCTCCTCCTCCTCCTCCTCCTCCTCCTCCTCCTCCTCCTCCTCCTCCTCCTCCCCCCTCTCCTCCTCCGCCTCCGCCTCCGCCTCCGCCTCCTCCTCCTCCTCCTCCTCCTCCTCCTCCTCCTCCTAGCGCCAAGGGACGAGCGCGGCGCCACCTTCGGCGAGAGTCGAGGTTCGGCACGGGGGCCGAGAGTCTTGGCTGGCGCCTCCACGGCTCCGAGATCTCCGACGACACCATTATTTCAGCCCCAGCGTTATTCCTTGCATTAGGGCCCGCTATAAGGCCCCAGGGCCATCAAAAACGAATCCCGGCACGAAAAGCTACCCCCACTGGGAAGTGGTCGAAAGACATCTGGGGCAGAGCTTGGAAAACACACACACACACACTTCTTCGCGTCGCGGCCCCGCGCACAGAGTCGAGGCATGCAAGGTTGAAAACAGCAAGCAAGCAAGCGTCTAACCGCCCGAGCCCTCAGTGACCAATTAGGGCCACGCAGCAGCCGGCCGCAACAAACATCTATGCGTGGATGGCGGGGGTCAGTGGATAAACAAGACTACGGTGAGGTGGAAGGTGACATAAGCCAACCTGGACTGAAGGCGGGGGGGGCGAGATAGCAGGGTGGACGACAAGGAAGCCAAGGAACGACCTGAAGACATAAGCGGCAACGTGCTGCAAAAGGTCGCAGGCCGAAAGTTCGCGAAAGTCAGCGAGGTTGGGTGGCGCAACTGAAACGGCGGCGGCCAAGAAGGCGGTCCCAAAGGGGCAGCCGACACACACACACACACACACACACACACCGTTGGAGGTCTGGGAACCCTGCTAACTGGCAGGGAACCCCTGACCAGACCAGGGAGGAGGTGGCGATAAAGTTTAGGCTTGGTTAGGGCTTCCTTGAGAAGACAACCCCCAATCAGTTCCCGAAAATGATCTGGTCAGGGCTCCATGTCCCTTGATCTGCCTCCCCGTCGTTCGCCGCCAAAGGGGGGCCCCGAGATGCGCTGTCGCCACGAAAAACACACGATCGCGAGGAACCACGACCGTGAGTACATACATACATACATACATACATACATACATACATACATACATACATGCATGCATGCATGCATGCATGCATGCATGCATGCAAACGTACATACAGACATGTATGCATGCATGAATGTATGCATGCACACGTGCACGCATGCAGTCATGCAATCATTCACGCATGCATACATACATGCATGCATACAAACATGAATATATGCATGCATGCATGCATACATACATGCATGCATGCACAGCGATATACATACATACATACATACATACATACATACATGCATGCATGCATGCATGTATGCATACATACATACATACATACATACATGCATACATACATGCATACATGTACATACACATGAACAATTACATATACATATACATCTGCAGTTACATCTACATATACACATTTGCACAAATACGCATATACACACATATATATATATATATATATACATAGACATGTATATATACCTATACATATACATGCACACATACTTATACTATAAATTTACATATACATGTACATATACATATACATACATATATATATATACATACATACATACATACATACATACATGCATGCATGCATGCATGCATGCATACATGCATACATGCATACATGCATACATGCATACATGCATACATGCAGACATACTTACACATAGACATACATACATACATACATACATACATGAATACATAGATACATACATACATACATACATACATGCATGCATACATACATACATACATACATACATGCATGTGTACGCATATGCATATGTGAAAACGTATGTGAGCGTAGCGTCACGCACAAAATATACACGTATACGGCCTGTTTGCATATATGTATGTGTATACCTACATACAGCATGCATGCATACATATACATACATGTATGGATATATGCACACACTCAGGTATGTATACGTGCGTGTGCCACTGAGGAGGAAGAGCGATGAGGAGCGAGGAGAAAGACCGGGAGCGAAGCGAGGAGGGGCCAGGGGGGCGAGGAGCGAGGAGGAGAGGCGCGGGGGAGCACGGATGCGAAAGGCGACGGAGCCGCGAGGCGCCCCAGGGGCGAGCCCCGGCACCGCCTCGAAGGACGTGGCGGCCGCCCACGCCGGCATGGCCCCCCGCGGAGCTCGGCCGGCCCGCGGCGGCCACAAGGCCTCCCAGAGGGGGTCCGAACAGGGCTCGCGCCGCACCGGCGATGCATCGGCGATGCATCTGGAGGAAGAAAAAACGGCATAGACATAAACTTCTGACGCTCCGCGCGGGTTTCATGGATGTGCGCTGGACCCCGCGCCAGGAGCGGCGCCAGAGGCGCCGCCGGAGGGGGCAGGCGCCGATCCAAGAAATCCGTGCGGAAGGCCACAAATGGTTATGTTTATGCCGTTTTCTTCCTCGAGCATCGGCGATGCACGGGTAGCGTAACCAGCCTCGCACTCATCCATATCCCCCAGATCGGCAAGCCCAAGGCGATGACAGTCTTGGGGAGGTGCCCTCAGCAACTGAGGGAACCCTTGGGGTCGGCACCGAGGCAATTCAAGTGATGCCAAGCATAGGGATAGGGATATGCTTCAAGCTGTTAATGATGCATCGGCGACGCCGGCATGGAGAAAATGAGGCTCCACGTCCAGCCGTGTCGGCGATGCATCGGCGAGGGCGGCGCGAGCTGCCGGCCCCATCTGCTCGGACCCCCCTCTGGGAGGCCTGTAAGCCAAAGGGGGGTGGGGTCCGTGGCGGGGCGGGCCAGGCCAGGCCGGAGGCCCGCGGGGGGGGCGGCCCCGCCGGACGCTCGAGGTCGGAGCGGCGAGCGGGGACCCACTGAGAGCCGGGCGCAGCGGCGGCGGCAGCGAAGCAGACGAGCTGCGGCTGCTCGCCGACGCAGGTCGGCGATCGCCTTCCCCCTTTGCAGCCGGGCGCTGCGGTCCGCTCCGCTCCGAGCGTGCTCGCCGGGGTGCGGACCCCGGGGAGCCGTCACGGCTCGATCTGGCGGGAGAACTGCCAGCGAGAGGTGGGGCCTGGGGCTCTGGTCGTGACTTCTCGCGGCCTGGCGTCAGATCTCAGGGCCTCGTGCGCCCTCGCCATCGCTCGGACGGACGCCCATGCCCGGTGCATTTTTCGGTCCCATGCGGATTTCTTCGGTTGCTCGATGACCTGGGATGCTCCTCGATAGTCCTCGCCGAGAAAAATGCCTCGTCGTCGGGCGCGCGGGGCCTGGTCTGGATCCTAGCCGCGGGGCCCAGGAAGGCGCAAGCCCTACATCTGCAATTGAGGCCCGCGCCTTCTAAGAAGCAGAAGCGCTTCTGAGAAGCCCTCCCCCCTACCTCCCTCTGCGCGTGGCTGGAGTACGGCAGCGACGGCACAGCAGCCGACAAGACCAGACCGACCGAACGCCGCCGACTGCGACGCTGCCGAGCCGACCGAACCGAGCAGAGCCTGCAACCGCAGATAACCTGCAACCGCAGGTGAGAACCTGCAACCGCTGATACTACTGTCAAAACTGATAAAAGGATGCACGATAAGGATGCAAGGGCCTTGGACGCCCATGCCGGAGCTTTTCGAGCGGGGCGGACCATCGAAAGTGGCTGAGGTTGAACCGAAGATGACCACAGAGGCAAGGATGCAAGGGTACCCTTGGGAAGTCAATCATCCTTGATATCGGTTTCGACTGTAGCTGCGCCCTCGCAGTCTGGGTACCAGGGCGCGACCACGCGGCTACGCGGTGGCGAATTGAGTAATTGTGGAGGGGGAGGAGGAGGGGAGGAGGAGGAGGAGGAGGAGGAGGAGGAAAAGGAGGAGGAGGAGGAGGAGGAGGAGGAGGAGGAGGAGGAGGAGGAGAAAGAGGAGGAGGAGGAGGCGGCGGAGAGGATGCGTTCCGCGCGTCACATCCGCGAGAAAGCGCCACGTATCCGCGGGGTCGCGGCACAGGGGCCCGGCCCGCGAGGCCGCGGCTACGGAGACGTTCTTCGCCCACGGCTCTCGGGGGAGCGGGGCCCGCTCGCCCCGAGCCCCCCGCCCTCGGCGGGGCCCTCGGCGCCGAGAACGGCGGAAGGGCCTCTGCCTCGATGCTGCTCAGGACGGTGGGGTTCTGAGGCTCGGGCGTGGCAAGAAGTGCCCCTGGCCCAACGTGCCCCCACGCTTTCCAGGGAGGCCCCCGCGGCCTCCAGGGCACCCCTCACGAGGCCCAGAGGGGGCCCAGGGGCTCCACCCGATAGGTGGCGACATCCGAACCCTTCCCCCACCAACCATCGATTATCCTGAATCGATGGGAGGCGGAGGTAGAGCTCGGATTTCGCCACGTGCTCGGCGCACTCTGAACCCTACCCCCGCCGCCCATCGAGCTGCCTGAATCGTGGATCGGCGAGGGCAAGGTTCGGATTTCGCCGCCGAAGTCTGGACCATGCTCCTTCTAGTCGGCGCGCGGCTGGCCAGACCTGGCGCGTTACCTTTAGGAGGCAACTACTGAGAGGTCTTCGTCGGAAGGATTGTTGTTCGTCGGAAGGATTAAGGGGGATTAAGCCCTATTTGGGGGCTGCTACGCCGGAGGGGGCTTCGGATTAAACGGGGATAAGCCAGATTTCCCGGGATTAAGCCGGACAAGTGGCACGTGTGCCATGGCTCTTGCACAAAAAGGAAGGGGGAGGAGGAGGAGGCGGAGGAGGAGGGGGGAAGAGGGGGCCAGACATCGCGGAAGGAGTGAACAAACAGGGCCGCAAGAGGAGGTTCAGAGGGCGAGCTCGAAGAGACGTCAAGGGGCGCTCCCCGCAAGATGGACCCAAAGACCTTTAACAGGTTCCCAGGAAGCCTCCATCCAACAGACACCCGAGAAGCCTACAGAGGGTTCCAAGAGGAGGCCTCCAGCGTCCAAGGAGGGCCGGAAGAAATTACTCTGGTGACCTAGCTGTTGGAGGCTCGCGGTGCAAAGCGCGTTGCGAAAAATAAAATCGTCGGGGCGCAGGGGGCACTGGGCGCGGCTGGGGAGGCCCCACTGGGGGGCGCTGGGGACCACTGGGGGGCGCTGGGGAGGTCCCACTGGGGCGCGTCGCGAAAAATAAAATCGCCGGGGCGGAGGGGGCACTGGGCACGGCTGGGGAGACCCCACTGGGGGGCGCTGGGGACCACTGGGGAGCGCTGGGGAGGTCCCACTGGGGGGAGGAGGGGTGCGTCGCGAAAAATAAAATCGCCGGGGCGGAGGGGGCACTGGGCGCGGCTGGGGAGGCCCCTGGGGGGCACTGGGGGGCGCTGGGGAGGCCACTGGGGGGCGCTGGGGACCACTGGGGGGCGCTGGGGAGGTCCCACTGGGGGGAGGAGGGGTGCGTCGCGAAAAATAAAATCGCCGGGGCGGAGGGGGCACTGGGCACGGCTGGGGAGACCCCACTGGGGGGCGCTGGGGACCACTGGGGAGCGCTGGGGAGGTCCCACTGGGGGGAGGAGGGGTGCGTCGCGAAAAATAAAATCGCCGGGGCGGAGGGGGCACTGGGCGCGGCTGGGGAGGCCCCACTCGGGGGCGCTGGGGACCACTGGGGGGCGCTGGGGAGGTCTGGGGGGGGGAGGGGTGCGTCGCGAAAAATAAAGTCGTCGGGGCGGAGGGGGCACTGGGCGCGGAGGAGGCACTGGGCAGAGGTCCCACTGGGGGGCGCTGGGGGCCACTGGGGGGCGCTGGGGAGGTCCCACTGGGGGGCGCTGTGGGCAGAGGTGGCGCTGGGGGGCGCTGGGGGCCACTGGGGGGCGCTGGGGAGGTCCCACTGGGGGGCGCTGTGGCAGAGGTCCCACTGGGGGAGGGGTGCGTCGCGAAAAATAAAGCGGTCGGAGCTCTAGACACCCTGTGCAAGATAATAACTCTTAGAGCTTCCCGTGGAGCGTTAGTGGCGAAGCTAGAAGAGTAATTCCGGAGCGCTGGAGGGTTAGTTGGCAAGAAGAATGAACTCGTAGAGCTTCCCCTAGCTAGTTGCTGGAAGCTTAAGAGTAATTTCCGGAGAGCCCTCTGAAAGCTATAAGGTTTTAGATTAGAAGCCGGACGGTGGTGTGGCCTGCCAGCAGCCCATCTTCGCCGCTCCAGAAAACCCGCAGCGACTCGCCGGAGGTCGCAGCCCGTCCGGGAGCGGTTCCGGCACGCGTCCACGCGTGCCTGCACGCGTGGAAGCGTGCTTGGCAGCGCTTGAGAAGCGCTTCAGGAGAGCCCCCCAGAGCGCGGCACGAAAGCTTTGCAGAGTTGCCTCTTCGCTCTTCGGGTTTTGGACGCTTCAATTCGAACGCGCTGGGGAGCTAGTTGGCAAGAAATTCCCGGACAGCTCTCTGAGAGCTATAGGTTTTGCATTAGAAGCCCGATAGTGGTGGTGCCCGCCAGCAGCCCATCTCCGCCGCTCCACGATCCCCGCAGCAACTCGCCTGAGCCAGCAGCGGGTCTGGAGGCGCTTCGGGCACGCGTCCTCGCGTGCCTGCACGCGTGCAGGCACGCGTGGAGGCGTGCCTGGCAGTGCTTCAGAAGCACTTCAGGGAATCTCTGCAGAGCACTGCAGGAAAGGTTTCCCGTGTGAGTGCCTCTTTGCTCTCCGGTTTTTGGGCGCTACCAAATCTCGACGGACCTTCTGGTGACTTCTGCTCTGTAACTCGTGGAGCTTCCCTTAGCTAGTTGCTGGAAGCTTAAGAGTAATGGCTTAAGAGTAATACCTCGTAGAGCTCTTCGGCATGATGAGCTAAGAG
Organism: Prorocentrum cordatum; assembly: GCA_963575745.1. Lineage (NCBI taxonomy): Eukaryota > Dinophyceae > Prorocentrales > Prorocentraceae > Prorocentrum > Prorocentrum cordatum. The sequence continues at coordinate 825,628 of CAUYUJ010005113.1, read as the reverse complement.
GAATTAGGGCGCAGGGTGGAGCTAGTAACTCGTAGAGCTTCCCTGAGCCAGTTGCTGGAAGCTCAAGAGTAATACCTCGTAGAGCTCTTCGGCAAGATGAGCTAAGAGGAATTCGGGCGCAGGGTGGAGCTAGTACCTCGTAGAGCTCGTCGTCATGAACTGGGATCCGGCGGTGAGCCGTCAACCAGGTAACCGCCGGGAGCCTCGCAGAGCTCTTCTCTCGCGCGGCGCTGCTCGAAACGCAAAGAAAAAGTTTTCTCAAGCGTGAAGAAAAAAGCTAAGACAAATCACGTTTTTCGGCTTCTTCCCAAAGTTAATTCCTGCAAGTCTTTTGATAGTAATATTGCAGCTACGGACCTGAGAATTGGACTGGCAGACGCGGCATAACCCATTACACGTGAAAAAATCTGGTTTCTCAAAATGAATTGTCAAATATCTTCCAAATCTTAGCAAAACCGACCCAAAGTCGCCACGTTGTCTCTTTGCGTCCGGTTTGCCAACTAGCTCCACTCTGCGCCCGAATTCCTCTTAGCTCATCTTGCCGAAGAGCTCTACGAGGTACTAGCTCCAGCTCGCCCAGGAATTCCTCTAGCTCATCGATGCCGAAGAGCTCTACGAGGTACATGTCCACTTGGTAGCGTCCCAAAACCGGAGAGCGAACAGGCAACTCTGCAAAGCTTTCGTGCCGAGCTCTGGGGAGCTCTCGTGGAGCGCTTCTCAAACGCTGCCTGGCACGCTTCCACGCGTGCCTGCGCGCGTGCAGGCACGCGTGGACGCGTGCCAGAAGCGCCCCCGGACCCGCTGCCGGGACAAACAACTTTCTGCGGCGATTCTGGACCGGCGAAGATGGGCTGCTGGCAGGCACCACCACCGTCCGGCTTCTGATCTAAAGCCCTATAGCTCTCAGAGAGCTCTCCGGGAATTTCGGCACACCCCTCACGCGCCGAAGAGCTTCTGAAGCACATCCAGGCACGCTTCCACGCGTGCCTGCGCGTGTGCAGGCACGCGTGGACGCGTGCCGGAAGCGCTCCCGGACCAGCTGCTGGGACCGGCGAGTCGCTGCGAGGATCGTGGAGCGGTGGAAATGGGCTGCTGGCTGGCACCACCACCGTCCGGCTTCTAATCTAAAACCCTGTACCTCTCAGAGACCTCGCCGGGAATGTTTCCTGGGGCCCGCTGCAACTTTGGACGCGTTCCTTCGGGGATTCTGCAGCGGCGGGGCTTGGCTGCTGGCTGGCGCACGCCACGCTCTGGTTTCTGTTTTGTAAACCTTACAGCTCTCGGAGAGCTATCTGGGAATATCAAACCCTGTAGCTCTCGGAGAGCTTGGTAGCGTCCCAAACCCGGAAAGCAAAGAGGCATGCTCTGGAAAGCTCTCCTGAAGAGCTCTGGGGAGCTCTCCTGAAGTGCTTCTGACGCGCTGCCGGGCACGCTTCCGCGCGTGCCTGCACGCGTGCAGGCGCGCGTAAACGCGTGCCCGAAGCGCCCCCGGACACGCTGCGACCTCCGACAGGTCGCTGCGACGATTCTGGACCGGCGAAGATGGGCTGCTGGCAGGCAACGCCACCGTCTGGCTTCTAATCTAAAACCCTATAGCTCTCAGAGAGCTCTCCGGGAATCTATCCGGGAACCTGCGAAGCCGGGAAACAAGACGCTTCGGAGAGTTTGGAAGCGGCACTTCGGGGAGCTGGCACGCGTCGCTTGCAGAGCCCTGCAGAAGCGCTTCGCGCACCCTGGAACCACGCGTATTGGGGAACGCTTTGATGCCACGTCCCCGGACCCGCTGGAAGCTCAAGCAAGGTCCTGCGGCGATTCTGGACCGGCGAGCTCAGGAGTTGGGCCCTCACTTCCCACCTCCCAGCTTCTTCTCCCAAACCCTTCTGCTGCAAGCGCGTGTCCGGGAATTCCTCGTAGAGCTCTTCGTTATCGATGAGCTAAAAGAATTCCGGCGCGGGGTGCAGCTAGTTGGCCCGCCTGGCCCGGGCAGACAATGTGGGAACTTTGGGTCGGTTGGGCGAAGATTCTGATTCTGCGAGATTTGAAAATTCGTTTTGAGAACCGGTATTTTTCGCACCTGTAATGGGTTAAGCCGCGTCCGCCAGTGAAATTCTCAGGTCCGTAACTGCAGTTTCACTATCAAAACACTTTGGGGAACCGACTTTGAATGACAACCGAAAGTTTTTTTTTGTTTTGTTTTTTTTTGTTTTTTTTTGTTTTCTTATCTCCCCTCTCTCTCTATATATATATATATATTATTTGTTTTTTTCTTCTGCTCACGCTTGAGAAAGCTCCCTTCATATGTGTCGAGCAGCGCCGCGCGAGAAAAGAGCTCTACGAGGCTCCCGGCGGTAACCTGGTGGACGGTTTACCGCGTGTTCCCAGTAAGCTTGTAAGTGACTCGCAGAGCTTCCCTAGGAGCGTTCGCGGCGAAGCTACAGAGTAATTCCGGCGCGCTGGGGGGCTAAGTGGCGAAAAAAGCTCGACGGATCTTTTGCATATTTTGCTCGGTTTAAATTCGATTTCTCGAGAATGGACAGGTCGTCAGAGCTCTAGTATCCCCCCCCCTCATCTTCGATCTTATTTCCGCTCGCCATCTTAATCTCCGGCCGATCGGGTACATCTTATTGTCAAAAGCATCCAGGCGGGATCGGCTGTTAGGGTCACCTTGGCTGGTAGTCGAAAGTATCTAGATGCCCGAGCTCGGTCTGCTACCAGAGCTGGGTCCGAGAAGCTATTCGTGCCCTGTTTTTTTTTTTGGGGAGATGGTGATAGTTTTCTTGACTGAACTCGAGCTGCAGATCATCTACAGAATTGTTCGTCACATTCATTAATCGGAAGGAAATCGCCCGAAGCGCTAGTCTAGAGTATCTAGATGCCCGAACTCGGCCTGCTACCAGAGCTGGGTCTGCAAAACTATTCGTACTCTGCTATTGTTTAGAGAGATGCTGACGATTATCTGAAGATTTCTCGAGTTGCAGATGAGCTACAAAGTTTTCTGGCGCATGAATCGTGAGGAAATCGCCAGAAGCGCTAGTCTCAAGTATCTAGATGCCCGAACTGGGTCTGCTACCTGAGCTGGTTCCGAAAACAAATTCGTGCTCAGCAAAAACTTTGAGAGATGGTGATGGTTTCCTTGACCAAACTCGAGCTGCACATGAGCTACATAGTTGTTTGTCACAACAATCGGAATTGAATCATCAGAAGCGGTAGTCTCGAGTATCCGGATGCCCGAACTCGGTCTGCTGCCAGAGCTGGGTCCGAAAACCTATTCATACTCTGCTAATTTTGTAGAAATGTTGATGTTTTTCTGGACTGGATTAATTCGCGCTGAAGATGGGCTACTGAGCTGGTTGTCACAGCAATCGAAAGGAAATCATTGTACGCGCTAGTCTCATATCTGAATTGCCCGAACTCGGTCTGCTTCCAGAGTTCGAACCAACAAACTATATGTACTTTACTAATTATTCCAGAGATAACGATTCCTTTCTTGATCCTCCCCGCCTGCTCTTCCTGCTGCTCCTCCTCCTTCTTCCTTCTTCTCTTTCTCGTTCTCCTCCAGTCCTCCTCTATGAGACCGCACCCTCGCGCGCGCGGCATGCTAGATTGCCGCGCCCGCATTGCGCGAAGAAGCTCTACGAGTTCCCGGCGGTAACCAAGGTTGACGGTTTACCGCCGGCTCCCAGTATCCAGATGTCTAAACCCGGTCCGCTGCCATAGCTGGGTTCAAAAAAGTGTTCGTACTCTGCCAATTTTTCAGAGATGATGATGAGTTTCTCGATCATCGAGCTGCAAATGTGCTACAGAGCTGTTCGGCACAGCAATCGAAAGAGAATCATCGGAAGCGCTAGTCTCAAGTATCTAGATGCCCGAAATCGGTCTGCTATCATAGCCGGGTATGAAAACTATGCGTACTCTGCCAATTTTCTTGGATATGACGATGAGTTTCTTGATGTAACTCGAGCTGCAGATGAGTTGCAGAGCCGTTTGGCACAGCAATCGAAGGGAAAACGCTAGGAGCGCTACTCTGAAGTATTTAGATGCCCAAACTCGGTGTGCTAGCACAGCTGGGTCCGAACACCTATTCGTACTCTGCCAATTTTTCAGAGCTGCTCATGAGTTTATGGATGCAACTCGAACTGCAGATGAGGTACAGAGCTGTTGGGCACAGCGATCGAAAGAAAATCATCGGACGCGCTGGTCTCGAGTATCTAGATGCCCGAACTCGGTCTGCTACCAGAGCTGGATCCGAAAAACTATTCGTACTCTGCTAAATCGTTCCTCTTTCCCCTCTCCACCCTTCCCCCTCCTGCTCGTCATCCTGCTCTTCTTCCTCCCCCTCCTTCTCCTCTGCCTGCTCCTTCTTCTCCTCCTCCTTCTCTTCCTCAGCCTCCTCCATCTTCCCCTCCTCCTCACTTCTTCTTCACCTCCGCGCCCTCCTCCATGAAACCGCATCCTCGCGCGCGCGGAATGCGAGATTGCCGCGCCCGCAGTCCATGAGGAACCTCTACAAGTTCCCAGCGGTAACCAAGGATGACGGTTTACCGCCGGCTGCCAGTTTTGAAAGGTGCTTGTGGGAAACGCATGCAAGGGCGCTGGACTTCGTGCCTGGCGAGGAGGCGAGCTCTGGTAAGTGTGGCTTCGCTGGGGCTTTCTTAGTGCTTCGGCAGTGCTGCGGAAAGGACCCAGACGCGCGTAGGGGTACGAATCGGGAATCCCTTCTCCGCTGCTGGCTCAAGCAAGGCGCCGTGGGGGTGCTTTCCAACGTCCTTGCGGGCGCTTCCCATAAGTGTGCCTCACTCATACACACCTCGTTGAGCTCGTCGGCACCGATGAGGCAGAGGAATTCCGGCGCGGGATGGAGCTGGTTGGCCCGCCCGGCCCGGGCGGACAACTGGAAGCCGGCGGTAAACCGTCAACCTTAGTTACCGCCGGGAGCGCGTAGAGCTTCCTCGCGATATACATGAATGGCATGCGAGCGCGGCCATCGTCGTTGTGCGCCAGGTGCGTGGGTAACGTCGTATTTTTTTGTTGGTGGGCAGGCGCATGTCGGGGAGCCTCGGGGGCGAGGAGGAGGAGTGGAGGAGGAGGAGGAGGAGGAGGAGGAGGTGGAGGAGGAGGAGGAGAGGAGGAGAGGAGAGGAGGAGGAGGAGAGGAGGAGGGAGGAGGAGGAGGAGGAGGGAGGAGGAGGAGGAGGAGGAGGAGGAGAGGATGGGGGTGGAGGAGGTGAAGGGGAGGAACAGGAGCAGGAGCGGCAACCCAGGGTTAGCTGGAGGAGAAGCAGAACCAGGAGCAGGAGCAGGAACGGGAGCAGGAGGAGGAGCGGAAGCAGCAGCAGGGGCAGGAGCAAGAGCAGGGGCAGGAAGAGGAGCAGGAGCAGAAGCAGAAGGATCAGGGGGAGGAAGAGAATGAGGGAGAGGAGAAGGGGGAGGAGGAGGAGGAGAAGAGGAGGAGGTGGAAGAGAAGGAGAAGATGGAGGAAAGGGAGGAGTGGTGGTGGATGAAAGGAAGGAATGGGATAAACATGACAATGGGAGTGATGGAGAAGGAGGAGGCGGAGGAGAAGGAGGAGGCGGGGGAGAGGAGGAGGTGGAGGAGGAGGAGGAGGAGGAGGAGGAGGAGGATCAGGAGGAGGAGGAGGAGGAGAGAAGGGGGAGGAGGAGGACGAGGATGGGGAGGAGGTGGTTCGATTTTTTTTGTTTTTTCTCCGGAATATATTCCGAGAGCATAGCTTTCTGGAGAGCTGGGGGGGTTGCAGATTCGAAGCTGGCGGCGCAAGGTGGGCCAACCACGCTCCAAGGATCCCGGGCCAGCATCCTCGCAGCGCCTTGCGTGATCTTCCCGTTTTCCGACTCGCTCCAAAAATGCATGCGGGAATCCTTCCCGCAGGTCATTCGCAGCTCGTTCGAAGCTCCTGTGAAGCTGCTTCGTCGAACTTGCGAGCTCCCGAAGCATGCTTTCCAGCGCGTTGGCAGGCATCTTCCATAAAAAGAATTCCGGCGCGGGATGGAGCTTGTTGGTTCACCCGGTCCGGGCGGACAATGTGGGAACTTTGGGTCGTTTGGGCGAATATTGTAAGAGATTGGACACCCCGTTTTGCGAACCCCGATTTGTATTCCCTGTTGTCGATCATGACGCGTTTGATGGTGCAATTCTCAGGGCTGTAGCTGCAGCACAGCTCCGGGAAATTAGGTGGAACCGTCGGCCGTCGGTTCGTGAATTTAATCCCAGCGGGAAGCAAGCTACGCAGCTCCAGTTTTTTCTGAACCTGTAGTGGGTTGTGACGCGTCAGCCAGTCGAATTTTGAGGTCCGTAGCTGTAGTCTTACTAGTAAAACACTTGGCGGAACCAACTGGTATAAGAACGAGAAAATATGTTTTTCGCGTTTTGAAGTTGATATTTAAGGGAGCTTCCTCGTGGTATTCTGAGCACTACTTCGCGTGTCGAGAGCTCTACGAAGGACCCGGCGGTAACCTGGTTGACGGTTTACCGGCGGCTCCCAGTCGAACTCGCGAGCTTCCGAGGCATGCTTTCCAGCGCCTTGGCAAGCATCTTGCGTAAGCGTATTCTCGATTGCAAGCTCCCCAAAAATGCGTTCCAGCGTTCTTGCAAGCGCTTGCCATAAACGCTTCACGTTCATTCGACCACTGCGCTATCCGGGTTTTGGGCGCCACAAATTTATAGTCCAAAGCGCGTGACACGCTCTTGGGAGACCCTTGTAAGGGCGCTGGAAGGCATGCGTTCGAGTTGCGCTCGAAAGCACTGGTTCGATTCAAAATTACGGATGGCAGGGCGCCGAATTGACGCGCGAAGGCTTTTCGCAGGAGCCTGGATGTTCCTGGATCGACTTTCTAGACAATTTTCGGAAGTGCTTCCAGACGTACGCATTGGGAAACTCTTAGCCAATGCCTTCTGGGCTGGCTGCAACTTCGCGCAGAGCGCGCCAGAAATTTGCCAACGGCTGCTAAAAAGACCTTTGTGGCTAACCTGCGACTCCGGCTTGCTAATCTGAAACCCGTTTGGCACAGCTACCTGGGAATGTCTGTGTCTGAGGAGTTTGCAAGCTTCGGTGAGCGCGCGTCGGAGAGGCGTCGAAGGTGCTTCGGGTGAGCCGCGGAAAGGCTTCACTCGCGCGTATTTGGAAGGAGTAGAAGAACACTTCTTGGGACGCGCTGTGAGATGAAATAAGGCGCTGCGAGGGTGCCTGGCCAGGGGCCTCGGGAAGAAGCTGGCGTTGCCTTGCCTGCTGGAGTCTTATCTGAAATCTTCTCAGTCAGGTTTTCAGGGGCTATTCGGACAACTCGGCGAGCTGGGCGCCAGCACTTTTGAAATCCCATACCCGGATGGCAGGGCGCCATGAGGGCGTGAAAAAGCCCGTCGAAAAACTTTGGAAGTGGAAGGACGTGGGGGGGGCTTCCGAAGGACCTTCTGGAAAGCCTCCGGGCACGCGTATTGAGATGCGGTTGGAAAAAGGCCTGCCAGAACACGCTGGCGGCTCAAGCAGGGCGCGCCGAGACTTCCTGCAGGAATCCAATAGGAGCTCCGGGGCCACCCTTCAGCTCTGGCTTCCCGTACTTGACACCCCTTAGCTCATTGGGAGCTATTCGTGAACAAAAAGCAAACTTCCAGAGAGCTTCGAATTAGCCGGGGCGGACCTCCGGGAAGGCATCGAGCGCGCGTTGGGAACGAGGAGGAATATGCTTGGGACACGCTGCAACTTCAAGCAGGTCGTTGCGAGGATGGCTGACTGGGAGCATTGGAGAGAAGCTGGCTCATATTTGCCTGCGGGCTTCTTTTCCGAAATCCTCTTAGCTCTTCATGGAGCTATCTGGGAATCTAAAAAGAGCTGGCGAAACACCATCAGGATGAATTGCGGGCGCGCTTGCTGGGCGCCGACGGTGAACTGTCACCTGGTAACCGCCAGGGAGCTCGTTGACCTCTTCGGTGTGCAGCGCGGGTCTATGCCAACTCTGTCGATTTCAACTGCTCGAATAAAGGTGAGAAGCGCCGCGCCGTCTGAAAGAGCTCGGCGATGCAAAGTTGGTTCCACGACAATGTTGAACATTGGTATTGCCCCAACACACCCAAACATAGAACACGCAGATGCACCGTGACTCACTGCGGGTGGGCAACATTTCAACTCCTGAGAGAACTTGTCAATTCTCTCCCGATATTCAAGAAAACCGACTTCACGTCATCACATTGTCTCATTCATCGGATCGACCAACTAGCCCCGCCCGCGCCCGAATTCCTTCTGGCTCAATTGTGGAACCCAAAGCCCAGATAGCAACGCAGTCAAGTCAAACGGGAATGGGGGACGCTCGCCAGGACGCTGCGAAGCATGCCCCGGGAGCTCGCCCGCCGAGAAAACGTTTCGTGGAAACGCGGGCCCGGGCGCTGGAAAGCATGCCTGGGGAGCGTGCAAACTTCGAAGAAGCATGCTTCGAAGGAGCTTCGAAGAAGCTGCGAAAAACCTGCGGATGCGCTTCGCGCGCGCGCATTGGGAGCGAGTCGGAAAAACTGGGGAAATGCATCCCGGGACGCGCTGCAAATTCACAGGAAGCGCTGCGCGAGGATGCCTGGCCAGGGGCCTTGGAGAGTAGTTGGCGTAGCCCTGACTGCCGGCTTCTTATCTACTTACCTTCCTCGCTCTCCAAGGAGCTATCCAAGAGGAAAGCTCTTGTAATACCCTCTCGGAGGAGCTCTGGAAGCTCTTGCGAGGAGCTTCCAGAGGAGCTTCGGGAGAACCTCCGGGCGCCTGTGTTGGGACATGATTGGAAAAGGCCCGCCAGGACACGATCGAGCATGACATGCGAAAATCATTGGTCATCAACGAGATTGTAGCAGGCATTTTATTCAAGCTAGAACCATACTAGATGTACCAGTACATGCGACATACGATTGGAGTAAATAGTACACGATGAAATAACATTAACACACTTATATGCGTGTATATATATATATATGTGTCTCTATATAATATGTATATCTGAGATGCCATGCGCGGCCGAGGGTCCGTCACTGTTGCCAGTGGTAGCTTTGCATCAAGTGGGGCACAGTCCGGGCGTGATGTACCTGCTGTCCTCCTCGTTCCTCGTCTGCCCTCCATGGGCCCTCTCCCCTCGCATCCATTTTGGCTTCGTGGCGGCGGCCTCGAGCGCCCGCCTCAGCCGACGCCGCCGCAGCTGCGCATCGGCCGCCTCGCTGTCGTCTTCATTTGCCCGATGATGTTTGGTGGATGTTGGCGTGATCGTGCTATGGAGAACACAACTACTCTCGCGTCCGGGCCGCTGGTCGTTCGGTCGATTGGACTCCTCGCCCTCGATCCGCCGGCAACGCGCCACTCTCGCACCCGAGCCGCTGGGCGCTCTGGCGACTGGAGTCCTCGCCCTCGCCCCCAAGGCAACGCTGCAAAACCAGTTCGGCAGGCCAGCGATATGATGAGGAGAGTTGTGTTATGGCGAAAGCTTGCCGCTTCCTTCGCGTGAAATCATTCGAATGCTGAGTTGTGGCGCTTCCCACTTTGGTTGGCTGTCGTTCATGACAAATGAGCCCATGTACGTGGCCGACACGTCGCGCTGCTCATTCACGGAGCAGCCCCCGCTCCTGTGTAAACTATGGTCGTTCTGTCATGTGCGGTAGTCGGTACACTTATAGCCATTTTGATGTAGTTCTTGTTTGGGGCAGGAAACGTAACCGTACGTGCTGCAGAAGACGACGTGTCAACTCCAAGCTGCATAAGTATAGCAGAAAAGCAACTTACATAACACTTGCAATAACATGCTGTTACCTGCCTATTCTCGGATTTATGTTCGGAGCGCCTTGCACTTAATGCGTTAGCCGTGCGATCCCCGAAGCAACGCCCGCAAATGAAATGCTGGTTCGTGGGCTTTCCTTGGTGGATCACTCGGCTCGGGTGAACATGTCTGTTCCTGCAGTATGCCGTCCCCCCTAAGACCTTTCGCAAGGATCTGCCTCCGAAGTTGTGAGTTCGGATTCTGCGCGGGCGCAAGAAGTGGCGAGCGCTTGGTCGCCGAAGGCGCGCCCTCCCTTGGCGGCGTTGATGCGCGCGGCGCCAGAGGACTTCGCTCGGTGCCACTTGCGGCCCACAAAGTCGCAAACAATGAAACGCGACACGTCTAACTCCATCGGGCCCTCCACCCCCCTCCGCCTTTCGAGAAGGGGGGGGGGGGGGGGGGGGCGGGCGGAAGCGTCGAGGGGAGGGCGGTCGGGCGAAGAGCCAAGATGGAACGGAGAGGGAAAGGCAGGCGGAGGGAGAGCGAAGAGTTTCGCAGAGGCGGTGGTTGGGAGCGGGTAGATGGGGGCGGAATTAAACGGTCGTGGTGGTTCGAGTGCCAATAACTTGACCAATGACACGGCCACCTGGAACTGGTTGAGCGCATTGGGTGCCAGCGACGCGACAGCGCCCAGCATCGCGACCACGACAATGCATTGGGCCATGGTTTGGTATGCCAGTATACCAGGGGCAGCACGGTAATCCACTACTCTGGTTGCGACGCTGATTTGGGAAGCCCTGCTATCGACAATGGGTAGTCGAAGAAAGTCTCGACTGTAGACAGGGGGATTGCGGTGGGCTCCTCTTTTTAACGCTACCATCACCACTTTCTGCTTCAACTGTTTCTTGTTCGCTTCTTCTCTTTCGCTGCTACTATTTCCTGTTCGCTGTGGATTGCACGTGTGTTCTGAAAATGCGGACCAACCCAATAACTTCAAATCCGATGATATCCTCTGTCTCCTCCATCCGTTCCCTCTCTCTCTCTCTCTCTCTCTCTCTCTCTCTCTCTCTCTCTCTCTCTCTCTCTCTCTCTCTCTCTCTCTCTCTCTCTCTCTCTCTCTCTCTCTCTCTCTCTCTCTCTCTCTCTCTCTCTCTCTCTCTCTCTCTCTCTCTCTCTCTCTCTCTCTCTCTCTCTCTCTCTCTCTCTCTCTCTCTCTCTCTCTCTCTCTCTCTCTCTTCCAATCCTCCACGCGGGCTCCTGTTGTCATCCGCCACAAAAGAATCTTTGTGTAATGCGTGCGCGAGACATCCTTTTTGCGATCCACGACGCACGAAATCCTTTTGTAACGCGCGGCAGTAGTAATCCTCTTGTAATGTACAACACAAAGAACATTGTTGAAACCCGCCGCGCGTTTTTTTTTTTTTTTTTTTTTTTTTTTTTTTTTTGGCAATGCCTTAGTAAGCACCTCGAAAGAGAAATCGCCCTCCTCCCCGAACAGATGTGAAAAAAAACAAACATCGGAACAACACTAAACATTGGAGCAATCGTGTAACAAGCCCACAAATAATGTAGGAAACACTGAACAGCTCTTGAGGGGAAGAGAAGGATAGCCAAAACACATTCAACGACAATCGAAATCCTTCGGTAGTCAACTACGAGAAAAATCCTGTTGCAACCCTCCGCGAACAAAAATCCTCCTGTAAACCGCGACAAACCGTTTCCATGCGTAGTCCGCCACAAGAACCCTTACGTAACCGTGACAAGAAGAATTCTTGTGTAATGTCTCACAAAAAAAAAAATCATGGTGTAATCCGCCACAATGAAAGCTTGTGCAATCGCCTCGGAGGAAAACGCGCCGTCAGGCCATGACAAAAATGAAGGGAACGCACAAAACCAGAACATAAGCAACAACTGGTCAAATACACAACGCAGTATACGACACAATGAACAACTCTTGAAGGGATGAGAGGGCAACAACCCAACAAATGCCGCGACAACCAAATTCCTACGGCAATCCACTACAAGAGGACTGCTTGCGTAATCCGCAACAGAAGGAGTTCTTTTGTAATCCGCAACGAAAAGAATCCTCTTGTGATCCTGACATCTTTCTGACTTCTCATATTTTGCCTTGCCTACCCTCAAGTGCAATTCAATGTTTGACATTGGTCACTGTGTTCTGTAAGGGTCGTTTTCACATGCTCGCTTTTAGTCATCCTTTCCCTTTACTTGTTCGGGGAAGAAAGCGCCCTTTCCTCTGAAACGGCTTCCAACAAATACCCTTTGTCGCTGATTACAAAAGGATTCCGTGTGAAACATTACAGAAAAATGTTGCCAAGGCTACATAAGGGTACTTTCTGTAGCGGGTTCCACTCAGTCTTTGATTGTCGCGGTTTACGAAAAAGACTCCTTTTGGGGAGGGTGACATCAGTTTCTCCTGGAGCGGATTGCAGCAACGATTCTGACTGTCAAGCATGGGTTTCATATAATGCCTCTTTTCTCCCCCAAAGAAGGTGTTTGAGATGAAAAATGTCGTCGTGCTTTTACCAATGTGTTTCCGGTGTTCTCTTTGTATCTTCTTTGTCCTTGTTCGGGGAGGAGGGCACCTTTTCCTCAGAGGCGATTGCAATGAAAAGTTCTATTTGGCACATTGCACAAGAATTCGAATTGTCGCGCGTTGCATCAGGATTTCTCTTAACATTCCTCTTGGGGCAGGCAAAACACGGATTCAATTTGTAACGGATTGCGCAAATGTTCCGGTTGTGGCGATTTTTTTTTTTTTTTTTTTTTTTTTTTTTTTTTTTTTTTTTTTTTTTTTTTTTTTTTTTTTAAAAAAAAAAAAAAAAAAAATATTCCCTCTCTTGCTGTTCAATGTTTACTGTTTTTCTGCTGTATGCTATACAATTTTCCATGTGGGTTCTTTTGCTCGTCTTTTCCCTTTACTTTTCCGGGGAGGAGGGTCTATTCCCCCGAGGCGATTATCAAACTGTCCCTTTGATGGCGGATTACACAGGGTACTCGGTTTAAGATTCCAAGAAGACTTTTTGTAATGGCGCATCAAAAACGTTGCAAACATATTCCTTTATTTTACTGCGGATGACAACATTGTCCTTGTCTGTCACGGGTTATGGAAGAATTGCGTAGAATTTCTATGTGGTGCATTGCCGTGACGCGGCTGCGAACGGATACCTTGTGTGGCGGATTCCAGAAAGATCCTGATTGTCGCGGTTTACAAACAGGCTCCGTTTGTGCAGGTTTTCACAAGGATCTTTCTTGTAGTGGGAGACAAAACAAATCCGATTGTCGCGACAACGCTTCCTGTTTGTCCCTTCCTCCCAGGAAGAGCTGTTCAATGTGTTATGATGTTCGCCTGGGTTTTCGCCACATCCTAAGTGGGATTTTTGTTTTCTCTGCGCACCTCCACGCAACCACCTCCCACCCCCTCTCCATGCCTCCCTTCGCGCACTCACTCACTCACTCACACATCCGTCATCATCATCATCATCACCCACCTATGCATTCACTCACCCACCCACCCACCTACCCACCCACTCACACACACCATCATCATCATCATCATCATCATCATCATCATCATCATCATCATCATCATCATCATCATCATCAGCATCAGCATCAGCATCAGCATCAGCATCAACATCAGCATCAGCATCAGCATCAACATCATCATCCTCATTCACTTATTCAATCACATACTCATTCACCCACTCATTCATTCACTCGCTCACTCATTCATTCAGTCACCCACGCCCACACTTGAAGAAATACCCGGGTGGAGCCTCGTCTGTGAGTGAATTGCGGGGAAATCTCATGCGGGGGCCCTCTCGATATGGGTCCCGCACCCCGTGCTTTTAATCCGAGCGGGTCATCGGAAACGGGTCAATGTTGTCATTTTTGGGCTCCTGCGGCTTGAAGGTGGAGGAAGTCTCAGCCGCGAGCCTCGTCTGTGAATGAATTGCGAAGAAGTCTCAGGCGGGGGCCCCCTGTGTGTGGGTCCTGCGCCTCATGTTTTTCACCCGAGCGGGTCATCGGAAACCTGGAGCAGCCGTCACTTTTGGGCTTGCGGCTTGCTTCGTCAATGAATGATTGCGGGCAACTCTCAAGCGGAAGTCCACTGCCCACGGGTCCCGCGCAGCATATTTCTATTCCGAACGGGTCATCGGAAACTTGAAATTGGTCGTCATTTTTGGGCTCCGCAAGCCTAAATCTGGAATAATTCTCACGCGGGAACCTCGTCTGTGAGTGAATGTCGAGGAAGTCTTAAGCGGGACCCCCCTCCGTATGGGTCCCGCGCCTCGTGTTTTTTAATCCGAGCAGATCATGGGAAACTTGTGTAGCTGTCGTCACTTTGGGGCTCCTGCGGCTTGAATATGGAGGAAGTCTCAGGCTGGAGCATCGTCTGTGAGTGAATTTCGGAGAAATCTCAGGCGGGAGCCCCTTTTCTATGGGGGCCCCATCTCCATGTTGGAATCCGTATGGAGGAAATCAAGCCGGGGACTTGTCGACAAAGGGAGCTCCATGGGGGGGCGGGGGGGGCGGGGTCGGGGAGAGGGGGGGGGAAAAAAGGGAGAGCGGAATTTATCGAGGGAAGGCCCCACATGATAGGTCTCTGGAAGAAACCCCCCAAATAGCTTGGACCTTTTCCAACTTCGACGAGGGGGATCTCCCAGCGCCTCCCCCTCCTTTTCCCCTTCCTCCTCTTCCTTTTCCTCCTCCCTCTCCTCCTCCTCCTCCTCCTCCTCCTCCTCCTCCTCCTCCCCCTCCTCCTCGTCCTCCTCGTCCTCCTCATCCTCCTCGTCCTCCTCCTCCTCTTCCTCCTCTTCATCCTCCTCTTCCTTTTCCTCCTCCTCCTTCTCATAACTCGCCGTCTCTCTCTCTCTCTCTCTTTCCCCCCCTCGCTTGCTCTCTCTCTCTCTCTGTCGTTTTTTCTTGTTTGTTTTCCCCCCCTCTCTCTCTCTTTTTCTCTCCCCTCCCTCCTCCAACTGGACTTTGGAACCCGAACGGGCCATCGGCCCCACTGGATCGCAGAGAATTCCGGGCGAGGTCTTTTGACCCTTTAGACGGCCTCTCGCTCGACCCATCAGGTTAAGAATCATGTTGCATCTCTACGTCATGTTCCTCCGCGCCGTGTGCATGCGGAACATGCTGATCCCGCGGCCGCCCCCGCGGGACAACTCTGTCCGGGCCTGCTGATGTGGAAAGGTTGAAATGTTCAAAGCAAGTGCGGGTATAAGGGGTGGGCGCGATGGGTGCATGAATGGGGGCCACCCCACCCGACAGGACCCGCGCATCGCTCGGCCCGGCCGTGCGGGGAGGAGGGAATATCAAAATCACATGGCCCCCTCTCATCTGCAACGCAATGAACATGGATATATGAAGAAGAAGAAGAATAATAATAAGAAGAAGAATAAGAAGAAGCATAAGAAGAATAATAAAAATAAGAATAATAATAATAAGAATAAGACAAATACTACTACTACTACTACTAATAATAATAATAATATTATTAATAATAATAATAATATTATTATTATTATTATTATTATTATTATTATTATTAATAATAATAATATGAATAATAATAATAAGAAAAAGAAGAAGAATAATAATACTAATAAGAATAATCAGAATAATAATAATAAGAAGAAGAATAATCATAATAAGAAGAAGAGGAATAATAGTACCCGCCTTCCCATTCCTTTCCCCTCCATCGAAACCGAAGCTTGCATGGTAAGGAAATCCTGGAGAGCGGGCCGCCAGCATCCCAGCGGAAGGCGCTCAAGGAGTTCGGCAAGAGGACGGAAAGCTCCAGGGCAGAGGCGGAGCAGCTCGCGGCAAAGGTGGGCTTCGTGCTGCCTCCTGCTTGAACGCGGCCGCGGCTAGCTCGGTGCCTGCGGGGTTGTCCCAACGGTTATCCCGCGCCCCAGCAGCTCGCGGGATTGCCCCAACGGCCTGGCCCGCGGGATTGCCCCAACGGCTGCGCGACGTGGCCACTCGAAGATTCGCCCGTGCTGTCCGAGGCGGCGACGGCGCCGCGGAAAAGCAGCGACGCGGGCGCTCTTGCAAGAGAGAAGGGAGGAGGTGGCGGGGGGCGACAAAACGCCGGAGGGCGAGGATGGGGCAACGTAGGGATCGGGAGGAAGGCCTGCGCCAAGGCGAGCAGGAAAATGATGCACCGGAGACAGTAAGGACGCCTCACCAATCACGAGGACGACGACGATGGGCATGTCCAGATTTGTCGAGAGGATTCTCATGCGGCGTCCTACCGTCGGAGTAATGCATGTTTTTTTCAAATTGAATTGGTGTTCTTCTTTTCCATTACTTGTCCAGGGAAGCGGGTGCATTTTGGCAGAGGCGATGGTACAACAATTCCTCTTGTGGTGGAATACAATTCGGATTCCCTTTGTGCGGATTGCAGGAGGTTTTTTTCCCCCACATTCGAACAAGGATGCCTGACTTCGCGCGTTCAACCAGGATTTCTGTTGTTGCGGAATGCGGGCGCATTCTTTGTATAGTGTATTGCCACATGAATCTGATTGTCTCGGCGCTGTTTCCTATTTTCCCTTCCCTCCTTTGAGGAGTTGTTCAACATGTGCTATTTGCGCTGTGCTTTCACAATTCTTCCTCTTCTCCCAATTTTTCCCCACTCCGAAACGAGTGCAAAACATATCATTTCCGTGACCAATTATTCCTTCCGTGCGGGTTACAAGCGTACTCCTTTTGTGGCACAGTGCCACATAATTCCAAAGTGCCGCGCGCTACAAAAACGTTCCTTTTCTTGCGGATTACACCAGCATTCCCTTTGTAAGGGACTCTAAATCAATGGCCACGATCCTGCCTCACAAAGACATCTGAGAGCGCTGCACCGCAAACAATACAACGCAATCAAAAACACCATGCGACACAATGCTGCACTGTTCGGCACACCGCAAAACGCACCCCAAATCCCCGGTACTTCTCTGATGCTGCCCCCCCCAAGCGGCGGCTCTTTGCGGGCAATAACATTAGTCTTCCTCCTCCTCGTGCCTCCCTCTTCGCCCTTCTCCTCGCTCTCCTTCCTCGCCTGTCTTCTCCTCTCCTCGTCCTTCCCCTCTTTGCCCTCCTCCCTGCTTTCCTTCCGGGCCTGCCTTCTCGTGCTCCCCTCCTCGCCCTCCTCGTGCTCCTTTTCTCGCTCTCCCTCCTCACCCTCCTACTCGTGTTCCCCTCCTCGCGCAGGAATCGGCGCTGGCGGCGCGTGGCAATGATTTGCGCATCAATTACGCATACATCTTATGGCAAGTATTGCACGGCAACGGTGGCTTTGTACGTTCGCCCCCGTCTGGCTGACACTATTCTGTGTAACGTACGCGTGGCCGTCAGCGGCTGGAGGGGATCGGGTTTCATCAGAGTTCCGAGGGCTCCGAAGCTCCGAACGCGCTCAGCACACGCCTACCTGTCTGTTTCCACCACTTACATCTTTCCGCATTCCTCGAAGTACACCTTATTCTAGTGTCTCTCCCTTTCGTCTGCGCGCCCTTGAGACGGATAAAAGTGGGTCAATGACATGGGCGGTTCAACTGCACGGACAGATACCTTGGGAAGAAGTGGTGCACGCTCCTATCGTGGCTTGGTCCTGGGCGTCAACAGCTGCGTCACGCTCCAATGCGGCGGCTGCAGCCTTGCCCACAGAGTGCATGCAAGCTCGGTGTTTTTCCTGTTGTACATGACTTTCATTCGGGGCGGGAGGGGCGAGACTGTGATGATGTGCGCGCCAAGGGAGCGGGCTAAACTCGGGCTCGTGAGCTTCATCACCTCGCGGCTGAGTCGTCCGTGAACGAGATCGATGTTACTGGTCGTTTGGTGGGGTGCCCTGGGTCGATGCATTCTCAATGTGGACCAAGCCTGGAATGGACGCTGAGAGAAGCGCCTGACGGATAGTCGAAGCTGGGGTCGGAGCAGGAGTCGGGGTCCGAGAGTCCGCGATGGGAGCCAGGATCAGAGAAATGTGAATGGAAATCAGTCGGGAAAGAATTGGAATCGGTCCCGGAGCCAGAGAGACTGGGAGTAAGATTGAGTGGACGAGCGCATTACGCAGCAGGTCGGGGAATGAATGCGTTCGTCTTCAGTGGACGGGGGAGGGTCGACCAGAAGAGGCGCAAGATCAGCCCACTGGTCGTTCTCATCGTCCAGCTTCGCAAGAACCTGTGGGGGTGGCTGTCGGGCCTCATCAATCGTGATCCACTGTCGTAACCTGCCGGGTCGGCGACAAGATCTCTCGTTGTTTGGTTTGCGGTATGCAGCGTAATATTCTTACCCGATTTCGGGCCACGCGCGTCCGACACCAAATTCCGACCTTACAAATTCCTCGTGTCTATGTCCAAGACCTTCGACACGGCATCCACGACGCCCCAACACACACATATATTTATATTTATATTTATATTTATATATATATATATATGTATATATAGGTATGTGTATATATATATATATATATGTAAATGTATATATATATATATATATACAACACTGTGGTAACGACAGCTCGGGCACCCGGTCTCATGTGCGTGGTGGCTGGCTTGCTGTGTTTGTTGGTTATTTTTCAATACTAATGTCAATTTGTGTCGGGGATGTCATGTGACACCTCCTTGTTAAACACGTGGAATATACATCCATCAGACCAATTCTTATGCTGAGTCCCCATACATCCGAAAACACCGCCAACACAGATGAGCGAAATGACGGTACGGCCAATTGGCCACAGCGAATTATCACCATATCAATGTTCACTACTGCGTGGCATTCGCATCGGAGACGCAAATAACTTTGGACCGACCAAAGAAGAGGTCATGGAAACCTCGGAAACCTTGAGATTCGTGGACAGAACAACCTTAAGACCAAGGACCGACACGACGATCTCAGCATTCCGATTTCGGCCTACTCTTCAACGATATCGCCAATTAATACCGCAACAACCAGTTCCACCGATCACAAATTTGCCTTGTATGCCTTCCGACTCCAGTGCTGCCACCCCTAAGCCCTTCCCTTCGGTCCATCATGTCCATTCCCGATCCAATTCTTCCATCAACTGCTGTTCAGAAGATATTCCCGCCTCCTATTTCTCCAAGAAACACTCCGGCGGACGTTGCCGCAAGGCCAGCCGAACCGTTGTCACCAGGCAAGGTTGAAGACGAGCTTCCGCCGCATGTCCAATGTGCACCTCAACTACCCATGCCTCTAGACTTAGGTCGGGCATGTCCCCCTATAAGCGATTTTTGTTTTTTGGTACGCAGGCGCAGGATGCGAGTCGGACGCCGGGCAAGCAAGGGCAAGCTATTCCACCTGCGAAGGGAAACGCAGCTGCGAGCAATGCGGGGGCGAGGTGGAACTCAGCGCGGCCAAAATGGCGCGAAGAGGCGAAGCGGCGCCAACAACTCGAAGTAAGTGCCGAGCAAGACAAACGGATTTTGAACGGAAAAAAAAACAGTCAAAACATTCCCAAATAATCAAACATAGTATAAACATCCTCCCTGTACGATTTTTTTTTTAAACTATTTGGAATCTTCCTCCTGTATTTGGACATGCCCGTCGTAACTCTAGACCCCGACCTGGCAGAAGAAACCACACATGCCTTGCGGTCAGTTGGGCTCGTCGAGGGTCCTCCACGGAAGCCTGGCTCAGTCCCTGCGCTGGCCGCTTACTCCGACAACTTACCCGCTCAGCCGCTGCCCTCGGGGCGGTACCACCCACCACCTCCGAGTGCCCCAGCTCCGCCGCAAGAACATCCAAATCTTCTCCACCCAATCCAACCGCCACCAGCATCACCTCCAGAATTTCTTTGGCTTACGCCGACACCGACATTACGACGGGCTATACAAGACGTTTTGGAACTAGTGGGTGCAATGATTTTCGATTCCATGCCAGAGCAAATGCTGGTTCGGTTGCGAGTAAGCCCGTGGTCAGAATTCATCGTCCCCACAGTGTGGGCAGCGGGTGGAAACAGAGAAGTAGACACTGTTCTTGGTACGGACGTGGGGTGTGATCAATCTTTTGGGCACTTGTTCTAAAAAGGGTAAACGGTTTCCTTACTGCAAATGGATTTCTACAAACATTTGCGGAATTACGACATGTTTTCCGAAACCATGGTATCAACGACCACTTTGGATTGATACGTTATCTGCGTGCTTGAAGAGTGCTACATTATGACATCCCGACCGATAGTTACACCGTACCAGGCATACAACAATGTATAATGTAATGGGCGATTGGGGTTTGGGTGACTTTTTCAAGTTGGGAGTCGGGTTTTTTTTTGTGATGCAGCAGAACATATGAATCTATATGGTGCGTTTAAGTATTTCCTCTTGACACGCGTATGCGATCATATTGCAATGCTATTCCTAACCTAACCCGTAACTTTTCCGACGACCATTTGGTCCCAACAGTAGCGCCATAAGGTGCAAGCCATGCCCCAGCACCTGGACTCCCGCCAGGCGTGGCGGCATTCTCGCATGGGGGAACATCCTACTACCCTCGACCTCCGCACAAATATCGATATCCGAATCCGTACTCTCAAACATATACCGGATTGTACCCGTGAAGAAAATCTTCACATGATCGCGCAATGCCATCTAACGGTACAAGACACGACATTGACCTGGAAAATCGGTCATGGTTCGGAAGCAGATGGCATTGCAACTTGGACGGTCTGATTGTTCTTGCCTGGATGCTTCTGCATATGGCGAATCATAATTCCCAACCCTCCTGCGTGTTGGGTCCTCGTTTTGAATTCGCAGCGCCGCGCGCCTCCTTCCCTCCCTCCTACCTCCTCCTCCCCCTTCTTCTCCTTCCTCTTTTCCGAACCCTCCGATGCGTTGGGTCCATGTTTTGAATCCGCAGCGCCGCGCGTCTCTCCTCCGTCTCTCCTCCGTCTTTCCTTCTCCCCTCCTCCCCCTCCTTCCTCCTCTTCTCTTCCTCCTCATCCTTGCCAGCATCGTCATCGTGACCACCGTCACCACCACCACCACTGCCATCATCATCATCATCATCATCATCATCATCATCGTCATCATCATCAGCATGCTCATCCTCATCCTCATCCTCATCCTCATCCTCATCCTCCTCATCGTGATCATCATCATCATCAACATCATAATCATCATCATACACAACATCATCATCATCATCATCCTCATCGCCATCATCATACTCATCATCATCACCGTTATCAGTATCACCCTCATCTATTCACATCTCATCACCGCATCCACCACCACCACCACCATCATCATCATCATCATCATCATCATCATCATCATCATCATCATCACCATCATTACAAGCGTCGTCAGCATCATCGTCATGATCTCCCCCACACGATTTGTGGCCCCATAGGGAGCTCCACCGAATGCTTCAACTGCTGTACACTGCATGATTACTCGGGTCTATTCTGGCACGCCCCTCATACGTTTCGTGGCCCAAAACGAGCTCCACCGAAAGCCTCTATGGCTGCGCCCGCATGCATACTCGGACCCATTTTGGCACACGCCTCATAAGCTTCGTTGCCCCATAGGGAGCTCCACCGAAGGCCCCAATGGCTGCGTCCACATGATTACTCGGGTCCAGTGTGTCACAACCCTCATACGTTTCGTGGCCCATAGGGAGCTCCACCGAAAGCCTTAATGGCTGCGTCCGCATGATTACTCGGGTCCATGTCGGCACACCCCTCAGACGTTTCGTGGCTCCATAGGGAGTTCCAACGAAGGCCCCAATGGCTGCGTCCGCATGATTCGTCGGGCCCCTTCAATCACACTCCGAACACGTCTCGTAGCCCCACAAGGAACTCCACCGAAGGCCCCAGTGGCTCCGTCCGCATGATTATTCGGGTCCATTCTGGCACACCCATCGCACGCTTCGTTGCCACATAGGGAGCTCCACCGAAGGCTCGAATGGCTGCGTCCGCATGGTTTCTCGGATCCATTCTGACACACCCCTCACACGTTTCGTGGCCCCATAAAGAGTTCCACTGAAGGCCCCAGTGGCTGCGTCCGCATGGTTACTGTGGTCAACTCTGGCACACCCCTCACACGTTTCGTAGCCCCCTGTCGACTTCTTCTTGCGGAGGCCGCCCGCGGTCTTGCACGCACAGCTGAAGAAACTCCCGGCTCACGCGGCGGGTTGCAGGAAGACGGCCTGGTCCTTTGTTGCGAAACTACGCTTCGAAGAGTTCCTCCGCGTGGCCGAGGGCTGAGACAGCTCGGGACATGTAGTCTCGAGGCGCGGTGGCGCCCCCCACAGCCTGGGCCCTGCGCCCATCGCAGGAGCTCTACAATTGAATTCAAGATCGTTGCGCAGCGCGGGTGCGGGTAGGGTTGCCAGCTGTCGCAAATTTTTTGTCCGAATGAATCCAGACCCCATTATTCTTCCTCCCACTCCCTCTGCCCCCGTCCTCGTGTTCCGTACATTCGCCATCGACCTCATCAGACTTGATTCTTGAGAATAGGCGTGTGAATGGGGCGGTTACGAATATTGATTTCCGTTATTTGGCACAGCGTTCGCTGGTATTGCAGATCCTTCAGTCTGTTCATGCGCGTTGAGTGTTCCTGCACATATTCGCCATGTGTTTACTCATGGGTTCGTTTCTTCGCCAGGGTATTCTTTTGGAGCGGACAGCTACAATGAAACTCCTGCCACATCCGCATGTCGCAAAATACGAACATAGCACTGCACACTGGGCGACGGATAAAATACATCGCGCATGCACTTCTTGCACTAACGTGTCCAGGGGGGCCAGGGCAAACATTCACACTGCGAGCGAGATATACTACACAATTTCGACTCCAAGGAGACGGAAGACGCCTCAAATCGAGGATATGACGACCCATAGTGGTGATGCCGGAGTCTGGCATGGCGGGGCAGATTCGTTGGTTTTGATCGCGCGGAGTGGGACGTCTTACTTGCAACAAATAAAACTTTTGTGATGATCCATAACGGCCCGAACGATGTTGGCGAAACGGTGCAACGACGGATAAACTCAACACCAAATCAATGCCATTGATCGAAATCGACGAACTCAATCACGCGGCTCGAGTGCTCATTCCGCCTGGCTCAAATACAACATTGTCTCAATTACGAGCTCGGCCCGATGATCCTGTC
This sequence comes from Prorocentrum cordatum, assembly GCA_963575745.1. NCBI lineage: Eukaryota > Dinophyceae > Prorocentrales > Prorocentraceae > Prorocentrum > Prorocentrum cordatum. Next base: position 802,746 of record CAUYUJ010005113.1, on the reverse strand, counting down.
GACCAAATTCCAGTGAAGGTGCAAGCAACAACGATGCCCAACCCAACCATTTGGATTGCAATATTTTCGCACGCGTCCTCCGGACATCTCGCAGTGGGCTCGATGCTGGATTGTGGAGGGCGCGGCATATTACGACTTATGTTTGAAACGTACCATTGCGCTGGACGTATTGGGCTTTGCGGCGGGAATGATGATACGCGCGCAAGTGCCAAATATCATCGTAGTAAATGCTCTGGGCGTGTCGTTATTCTTAGCACCGAAGAAGCCAGACCAGGTAAACTAGGCGGGTTGGTGGTCACTTGTTGTAAACAAACATCGTTGGGGCGAACAATGGAACCACTTAGTTTAGGAATTTCGGACCGCAACGGAACGGATTCGACCATCCGTCTGCTTCATTACCTCACCGACTCGCACCCAGACAAGGTCATTTTGAGCATCGACGGGGTTGGTGCTTACGACCACGCGAGCAATACCAAAATGTTTACCGAACTTTGGCGCCACCCTGAATGCGTCGATTTGGCGCCTTTCCTGAATCCGTGATATGGTGTTCAATCTGAGTTTCGGCGGTCTAATGAGAAGGGGCTGCGCGCGTCATCATACAAGACAATGGGAATGAACAAAAGGATGCGCCCGTGCCAGGAATATTTTGTATTGCGCTCCATCCTGCACTAACGAATATCGTTGCGTACCTCCACGATTTGTATGTTGTTTGTGAGTGATGCGTGGTATGTCCTACACGATGTGCAACACATGCTACGCGATACATGTCGTATCAATGTACATACTGGGGGATTAGCTATTTGGGGCAAATTGGCCGCACCTTACTATTTTTTTGTTTTGTTTTTTTCGGCAACTGCTTGGGGATATGATGCACCACTACCAAGACGAATAATTAAATCATTGGGGACACCATCCGGAAGTTCAGAATTTGCCAAACAAATTTGGATCTGCGCTAATTGAAAAAGAGGCGAGACTACTAGAAGTCTTACCTGAACTCCTTTATGTACACTGCGCGTGGCTACTTTCGTGTGCTGTTCCACGTCTGAACTATCTCCTCTGAACTTTACCTTCCGATAAGCCAACGCGATCTTGGCTACATGTAAGGCATCTCGGGGACAGCGACATGGCAAGCCCAATTGCATGGTGTGACGTACGACGCCTGGGTCTTGCAAGCACAATGGCTTTTAGCAATGGCTGGGACGGAATTCTGGAACTTTCGCAGAACGGGAGCGGCCACGAATGGGGCCCGCTGGGCCGATGTTCTTCCAGGCGCAAGCATCGTGCGTCGATCTCCGAGCATTTGCCACAACATCGTCCACCGTTCAATTTTTCTATCATAGTGGGTGTGTGCCCACTGGCCCACACTGTTCGGCGGTTGCAGAGAGGGCCGGTGCAACCTTGCGACACGGGAGTGGGCGGAGAGAGCGACCTGCGTGGTCATAGCTTGCAGCGGGAGCGCGCCCCCTGGAGCACACGGACCAACCTGGGCGTCGACCGCAGTGGACAAACCACCATACACGGACCTTCTCCACAAGCTGGCCTTGCCGAGTCGGTGAGTATTTTTCCCTACCTAGGCTCTGCCTAGAAAGGTTCTTACTCTCTTAGCTTAAAGGGGCCGGGCAGTGGAACACGCCCCGGGCGGTTCCCCCAGTCCCCTGGGAGCGGTTCCCCCCAGTCCCCTGGGAGCTTTAGCTTTAGCTTTAGCTTTAGCTTAGCTTTTAGCTTAGCTTAGCTAGCTTAGCTTTAGCTTAGCGTTTCGCTTAGCTTTTCGCTTAGCGTTTAGCTTAGCTTTAGCTTAGCTTTAGCTTAGCTTTAGCTTAGCTTTAGCTTAGCTTTAGCTTAGCTTTAGCTTAGCTTTAGCTTAGCTTTAGCTTAGCTTTAGCTTAGCTTTAGCTTAGCTTTAGCTTAGCTTTAGCTTAGCTTTTAGCTTAGCTTTAGCTTAGCTTTAGCTTTAGCTTAGCTTTAGCTTAGCTTAGCTTTAGCTTAGCTTTAGCTTAGCTTTAGCTTAGCGTTACTGTTACTACTACTAATGCTGCTTTCCTAGGGGTTCCAACTCCTAGGTAGGGTCGCACTGGGATAATTTTGTTTTCGTTTTTTCCCAACCATCCTGTGGTGTTGGGTCCTCGTTTTGAAGAGACAGCGCCCCGCGTCCCAGCTCCTCTCCTCCTCCTCTCCCTCCTCGCCCTCCTCCCTCCTCCCCCTCCTTGCCTCTGCTCTCGGCACACCCCTCACACGTTTCGTAGCCCCATAGGGAGCTCCACCGAAGGTCCCAGTGGCACAGCCCGCATTCCTCCACCCAGGGCAGCGTTTCCTCCCCACCAGTGCGGTTTCGTAGCCCCATAGGGACCGCAGTGGGTGCGGTTCCCCCACCCAGGGCAGCGTTTCGTAGCCCCATAGGGAGCTCCACCGAAGGTCCCAGTGGCACAGCCCGCATGCGGTTCCCCCACCCAGGGCAGCGTTTCGTAGCCCCATAGGGAGCTCCACCGAAGGTCCCAGTGGCACAGCCCGCATGCGGTTCCCCCACCCAGGGCAGCGTTTCGTGGCCCCATAGGGAGCTCCACCGAAGGTCACAGTGGCACAGCCCGCATGCGGTTCCCCCACCCAGGACAGCGTTTCGTAGCCCCATAGGGAGCTCCACCGAAGGTCCCAGTGGCACAGCCCGCATGCGGTTCCCCCACCCAGGGCAGCGTTTCGTGGCCCCATAGGGAGCTCCACCGAAGGCCCCATAGAGGGCTCCACCGAAGGCCCCACCCAGGAACGTTTTGTGGTCCCACAGGGAGCTCCATCGAAGGCCCCAGGCGCTGCGCCCGCATGCGGGGCGCCTGTGGGGCCCGCAGCTTCATGTTCGAAACCGAACGAATATTCAGTTCTCGTAGCTGTCGTCACTGTTGTGCTCTTCGGAGGGCGACTCCAGCCACCTCCTGCCCGCGCTGTCTTGCGCCTCGTCCGTGCTGTGGCGCAGTGCCCATGACAACAGGGGCCATGCCTCGCGCCACTTGTAGTTTGCGTGCCCCCCTCCTTCGTCTCATTTCCCTCGCGGTATTCGCAGATGCATATGGTTGGGTCCTTCGCCAGGTTAATTTGTGTTTTTGCTCTCGGACCTCTGCAGCACGGTGATCTTTACGAAGTCGCGTCAAAATGAAAAACTTACAGCCAGGGTGAAAACAAACGTGTCTCCAACAGCGCCGCCACAGCCTGCTCAACAGGCCGGCGGAGCCTGCCCAACAGGCCAGCTGATGCGGCGACACCTGGTGAAGCAAGGATCCTTTCTTCAGCGGGACCGTTCGCATAGATGTGGTAACTCGCGTGGCCGACCACAGATGGGCTGGGTATTGCAGGTGATACGTTAATGACATGCAACGGCTCACAGCCACATGGTGATGCCTTAGTGGCATCTGTGTTGGAAAGGCGTACGTACAGGCGGCATCGGATGCCACTGCTGCACGGGAACAAATCTTACTCGAATCAAACAACTTCATTCCCGATCGAAACATCGAGCGCCAATTACGGAAAACCCACATCCCAACACCACACGACGATCCAAAACGAATTTCTGTCATTGCTACTTGTTTAAATAATGTCCACGGTCTCCTGCGATGTTACCGTCCTATCTCCTATAGTCAGCAATGGGACAGCACGACCGGGAACAAGCAATTACGGAGCACGGCTTTTGGAACGAGCGGAGCAGGAGAACAACATCACAGACCACGAAGTTCTTTCAAGTGGACTTGGATCTCTGCAGATCCTGGGGGTGGAACGAATTTGGGCTCTCGGGACTCCTTTGGGGGTCCTCTTGAAGCCTTCTTGTGACGCCTTCGGGGCCTCCTCGGCAGTTGCAGACGCATCGCGGTCCGCCAAAGACCTCGGGATGGCGTCTTGGGGGTGGCTCGGGGCCGTCGGGGACCGCCCGGATGCCTGCCTGAGAGCTCCCCAAGGCGATCCAGAGCCCCCGTGAAAGCGCGCCCGGCGCCCGGCACGCACACTTCTGGCAGGGGCTCCGGCCCCCCGGGCCCCCCGAGCCTGGCCCCCCGGCACGTGTACATGCATTGATCTGGACAGCGGTCTTGTGTCCAGGCGTGTACGGGCGGCTGGTGAGCCTTTGTTCCTGTTGCAACGCTTCCAAGGCAAACCTTTTCTGCAATGCCGGCTTCCATTTGTATGGCAACTGTAACCGTGGATCTGCGCCAATTCTGTTTGGCTGGGTGCCGAATCGGTGTGCCTCGCTTTTCCCGTGTCGGTTTCGTTGGCGCGCCACTTCCTAACGGACTAGAAATTCGGCTTCTACGGAAATGCCGTTTTGATGTCTGAACTGTTTTTGGGAGAATGGGATGCAAAGAGAGAAAGAGAGAGTTTCTGTGTGCGAGCAACTGTATGTGAAGGAGAGGCGACCACCTGGCACGCTGTGAGCGTCGCGTGGGCGTGCGAGGCCCCCAGAATGCCACGAGAAACGAAGGGCCACAATGCTGCACGCGTGAGGAGTGTACAAGCGAGGATGCCAATGGATGGATGGGATGCTGCTGATAACGGGCGTGAGAGAGAGACAGAGAGAGAGAGCAAACAAAAAGAGAGAGAGAGAGAGAGAGAGAGCAGCGACCCAAATAATGCACAAGAGCGACAGGCTGAACATCGTTTTCAGCGACGGTGTCGTTAATAGAGGAGAAGGAGGAGGAAAAGGAGGAGGAGGAGGAGGAGGGGGAGGGGGAGGAGGAGGGGGAGGAGGAGGAGGAGGAGGCGGGAGGTGGCTGTGGAGGAGGGGGGAGGGCAGGAGCCCTGCTCCTTTCCTCTCCCTCTCTCCTCCTCCCCTCCTCCTCCCCCTCCTCATCCTCCTCCTTTTCCCAATCCTCATCACCCTCTCTCCTCCTCCTCTTCCCCCCTCCCCCTCCCCCTCCGACTCCTCCTCCTCCTCCTCCTCCTGGTCCTCTTCCTCCTGCTTCTCCTCCTCGTGATCCTCCTCATCCTCCTGCCCTCCTTCGGTCTGCATGGCGTCCTCAGCGTGGGGCACACCCCGGGCAACGACGCCCTCTGGCATCTCTTCGCGGATTTCCGAGTTCCGAGCTCCTGCCCTCCTTCGACCTCCGCGTCCAAGTCATTGGTATCGTTTCTAGATAGGCTTTTTTTTTTTTTTTTTTTTTTTTTTACAGCCGCAGGCGAAAGCGCCGACGGCGGGCGGTCACGGTCGGGCTGCGGACGCGACTAAATTACCTAACGCGCGCGGGGCCGCGGATCAGGCGGCAGGGACGGCAGCGCCCAGGGCGTCTGAAAGGCCAGGCGAGCGTGCAATCCCAGGGTGTCTGCAAGGACATCCCAGGGAAACGTGCAAGCGGCAAACCCAGGGAGTCTGAGAGAACAGCCACCGAGGGGTGCCAGCGCAGCCAAAATGGCGCGTGGGCGTTCCCGCCGTGATCGTAACAAGACGACAGTAAGGTAGGGAACGAACTCCAGGCAGGGGCTGTTGGGATACGCAAAGCGTCAAATATTGACTATCCTGTCGCTGCGCCCGGGCCGATCCGTGTCTGCCGGCGCGGTGCGCGAGGCGAGGGGCCCGCAGCAGAGGGCCTCGGAACCACCACCGCGAAGGCATCACAGCGTGAGGCGTGCGCTCACCGGCCTTTACTGAAAACCACTCAGGATGTGCAAGGTGTACCCAGCGGGCGTATATACGTGCACATATCAACAGCTTGTGGTGCAAACTCCAGCTCCAGAGTTCACAGCTGGTCTACATAGCACACTTGGGTCTCACAGTTTGGAACACCACTACCAGGTGTGGCACGGGTGCTTGCAGCTGTTTTGCTCCACTGTATCCAACAACATGGGATGACCTCAGTGGCACTAGCAGGTCATAGATGGAGGTAGGGCTGCCGAACGTATGTTTCCAGGACGTGCTTGCTGGCATAACAAGGATTCAATGACGGTTTGCACGGTCAAATTTCAATGTGTAAAGCGCGCCCGTCCGCCACCGCCAGACACCCTCAAGTCTTCAAGAGAACAAGTTGTTATATTCGCCTTCGTTCGGCCAACAATAGGCGTCTGGAATTTCCAAGGCCGTCAAGGAAATCGCGGCCAGTCTGAAGACCATCTTGGTTCATCTGGGAAACCGTCGTGGGCGATGTTGGAAGCCATCTGGCGCCCTTTGAGAGGGCCAGCGCGAGCTCAGACGTAACATGATTGCGAAGTGGTTGAAAACCTGGCGCCCTAGCACCTCGCAACACCAATCCAAAACCACGGGGAGGGGGTACGCGAGGAGCGCGAGACGTCCGTCAAACGGGGCATGCTCGCAAGCGAACTCACACTTTGCCACCTGGCGACTGTCCACAGCTGCTAGCCAAGGGGGGCAATGACAAGGGGCGGGCCTTCCCAGAACGCTCGGAAGGCCTCGGGCCTTCTGAACAATTTTCTAAGTCTTCCCGCAAGACACGACAACTTGTCGGAAGGCTCGATGGCTTCTGAGAAGTTCCGCCGCCTTCTGAGAAGGCCTTCTCCTTCTCACTGCCCCCCTCGCTCGCCGCCACCGCCGAATATCAAAAGACTCCGTCGGTCTCCGGGGCTTCGGCTCCACCCCGCGCTGGGCATTCAAGCACCGTCTGACCCGCCACTTGCCGCTCTGACGCCAGCTTCAATGCCGACCCTAGATATCCCGCGCCCAATAGGGGACGTTGATAAACTAGGGCAATGGCGCGCTCGAGAAACAAACTACAACCAGAACATGCTCCAATCTTCTTTCTCTTGCCCGAATGTTCAAAATCCTGGCTTGCAGTGTCCTGGTTCCAGGGGCCCTGAGATGTAGTCTCGACGCTGGGACTGGATACTATGGTAAACGTGTCCTGTGATTCTGGGGGCCCAAAACCGTGCGGTGACGAACCGTGCGGAGACCTCGGACTCCCCAACGACCTCACCGCGCGGTTCGTCGCCACACGGTTTAGGGACACTGGAGGCCCCAGTCGCCCGAGACGTCCTCGGATATCAACCCAATTCTCCGAAACGTACGGTGACCCCGAATCCCACTGACTCACCGCATGCGCTGATTTGCGAACGCGGCGCAGTCAATTCTTCACACGATGATCTCTATATTCGGAGGGAGCCTCCCGTCAGCACGTGCAGGTTAGCCAGCTGCTGGATCATGCACCTGGGCGCCATACCCAACTGGGCCGCGGTGTGCGTGCGAGACTCGATTCCGAGTATCTGGTAAAAAGGACGCTGCGGACTTTGAATACACTGGACACACACATATGATTGCGCCTTAATACCTTCTCCAACACGCAAGCTCTTTCCATCTTGTACTGGGTTGCAGGGCATGGCGCATGCAAGGTACACGGCGCCTCATAGCCCCCCTATAACTTCCCCCCGCCAGACACAACATTGCACGTTTGAGGGGGGGGGGGGCAGCTGTATTCCGTGGCTTGCTGGCCTTTCTAGGGTGCTCCTTGGGTATCAGGAGGCGTTCGGGAGACGGCCCAAAGGGTGCGCCATACGTTTCCCAAGATGGCTCCAAAATTGCCTGGGAAGCCTCGACATGATTCAAACAAGCACCGAAGACCCATGATGCCAAACGCACCCAACAATCTTCAGCATCGATGCGTGTGTTCAGCCTGGCTGGACAAGAACGGGAAACGCTGACGTTGTCCACTGAGCTCGTAGCTTGGAAAAGGATAGAAGGACGATGGCGACGACAAGGCGGCGGATGACGAGGGAGACAGCGTGGATGACGGGGGGGGCAGCATGGGGAGCAGGAGGCCAACAAGCAGGAAGATAAGCACAAGGACGAGGAGAAAGAGGTGGAGGAGGAAGAACACGAGGATAATGACGAAAAAGGACGGTCAAGAGTCCGAGGAACATGACGTCAAATAAGGGAATCCTCGTGATCTTTCGAGCCTGCCCTGGGGGACGTTGGCGCCGTCTGGGGCATCCTGGGGGCCTTTTGGGTCCCGTCAGTATCCTCTTGGGGGACTGCTGGGGTCTTCTCGGGCTGTCGACGGCCCAAGAACTCCCCCATGACGGCCGCAAGACAGCCCTACACCACGCGAAATGGTTAAGAAATCATGGGATACGAAATTCATGGTCTCAGAACTCGAATAAAAACCCAAAATTTCTATCAAAATCTTAGAATTTACACTGAATTATTAAGAATAATCGAGACTCTGGCCAAAAACTTAAGTTTTCTTAAGCATCGCCTAAGGTGTAGAGACCTCCAAGACGGCCCTACAGGACCCAAAGAAGGACGCACGACTGCCCAAGTATGGCCCAACACGGCCTCGGCAGGCCAAGGGTCCCCTTCGACGCCCCAAGAGGGCTCCAAGAGGACATCAACGAGGCCCCAGGAGACCCCCAGCACGCCCCAGAAATCCCCCCCTCTTGGAGCCTGCAAAGGGCTCCCAGAAGCCCCCAGGAGGTTTAACATGGTTTCAAAAGGCTTTTTTGTCTTTCTCCTGTTTTTCCTGTTCCTCCTCCTCTAACTCTTTTTGAATAACTCCTCCCGCACCCCGAGGCTGGTCGAAAGGGCGGCCAGGGCGTTTCGCCTGAGACTTCCTCACACTAATGATCCTGAAAGCTACAATTTGCAACTTTCACGGATGGAAGGCGGGTCGTTCTCAAAATGTGGCTCTCGCCTTAGCCCCACATACCTGCGTCTTAATAAATGAAAGAGATTCACGGGTGGAGGACAGGTGGCTTTAACAGTGCGGCTCTCGTCTTAGCGCCACTCAAGATCGTATAAAGAAGTGGTGCAAGAGCTTCACTGATGGTAGACCTGTCGTTTTCAAAATGTGGCTCTCGCCTTACCCACAAGGACGTGCGTCTTAAAACATTGCAGGGGCTTCACGTGTTGGGGGCGGGTCGTTTTACAAATACAGCTCTCGCGCAAGCGCTGCGCACATTCGTTTTAACAAATGCAACAGCTTCACAGATGGAGAACAGGTCGTTTTAAAAGTGTGGCTCTCGCCTTAGCGCCGCTCATACCCAAATTAAACAGAAATGCGAAGAGCTTCACGGATAGAGGACAGGTCGTCTTCAAAATGTGGTTCTCGCCTCAGCGTCGCGCACAAGCGTCTTAAACAATCGCAAGGTTTCACGGGTTGACGGCGGGTCGTTTTCATAATGTAGCTCTCGCCTAAGCGCCGCGCACATTCGTCGTAAGACATTGCAAGAGCTTCACGGATGGAGGGCGTTTCCTTTTCAAAATGTGGCTCTCGCCTTAGCGCCGCGCGCATTCGTTTAAGAGAGTTTACAGCAGCTTCAAATATTCGCATGGTTCACGTCCCAAAAATGGTATTTTGGCACAATGTCGGACTGTCAGGTTGCAACAAATTACGCTTGTTCGTGTTGCTGGAGTCCCGGGAATGGTATTCCGGCACGACTCAGGATCGTCAAGATGCAACAGTAACCAGGATTCGCGGCGATGAAGCTCCAGGGGTGGTGATCTGGCACAGTTCAGGATTTTCGAATGGTTGCTTTCCAGCGAGGCACCTCCATCAGTGATAATGATTCCTTGTAGGGGCATGGGATGAGGAAACTTGGAGGGAGGGTTAATTGCAATATCTTTGATGGGTCTTGGGCTTGCCCACTGGCCATCCTCGTCTTCCTCCTCATCCCTCTGCTCCTCCTTTCTGTTCCTCTCCCCAGTCTTCCCCAAAGGGGTTCCACAACGGCTGGGGGAACACATAGTCCAATAGCTTGGCCAGACTTTGGCCCAACGTTTGGCCGCACGGTCGTTTCAAACGTGCAGGGGGCGGCGGTGATTCGCTGTAGGCGTCTTCGATCCGCCGCCCCCTCTTGATTTATCAACGGGGTGCCTGGCGTGTTTTTTTTGAATGTTGCATTCTTCTGGCAGAGCACACACTGGCCTCCGGCCCAAACCGCCCGCCACCTGGAGAGCTGCGGACTTTCATGGGTCGTCGATCTTCCCGCTCAAGACGGCCCAAAGATGGCCTCCAAGAAGACCGAGACGGCCTCCCAGACGGCTAAGATGGCCTTAATATGTTTCGACAACGGCATCTGATGCACCCGAGACGGCCCAAGATGGCCCAAGAGGCCCCCAAGACGCCACAAGAGTGGGTCCAAGAGGATCTCCAGGAGGCCAAAGCCGTTGATCTTCCTTTTCGGGCTTCCGCCGCTCCGAGACGGACCCATAAGCCCCCAATATTGCCCCAAGACGGCGCAAGAGGCTTCCAAGAGGCCCGCAAGACTGCTCAAGAGGGCCCCGAGACGGCCTAGGAACCTCCCATGACGGCCCTAAGGTGGCCACAGAGACCCCCAAGACGGCCCGAAAGTACCCCAAAAAGGACGCACGACTGCCCAGGCAGGCCTCCAAGACTGCCTCCGAAGGCGAAGAGATCTCTCAGAGGCCCCCAGGAGTCCCCACAAGGGCCCACAAGGGCCCCCAGGAGGCCCCAGGAGGCCTCCGAGAAGCCCTTCAGAAGCCCCCAAGCGGCTCCGAGGAAGCCCCCGAGACGGCCTCGAGAGCCCTCCTTTTCCTTCCTCCCACTCTCCCTCCTACACGTCCTCCTTCGCATCCCTCTCATCCTCCTTTTTCTTTCTCTAACAAGTGTTCCCCCTAGGAAGTCTGCAACGGCTGGGGTGCACACATAGTCCAATAGCTTGGCCAAACTCCGGCCGCATGGGCGTTTCCAAAGGGGGCGCCGGTAATTTGCTGTAAGCGTCTTCGATAACCCCAGACATGCTTCAAGAGGCCCAACATCCGCAAATGACGGCCTCAACGTTTCACGACGCCTCTTCCGCCTCCTCCTCTTCCTCCTCCTCCTCCTTCTCCTGCTGTCCCTTTCTCTTTCCCATTTCCGTCCTCATTACTTGGTCTCGTCATCCCTCACAACCTATCCTCCGCCTTCTCCTCCTCCTGGCAGAAACCTCGAATCACACGAGCGCGCTTGAAGTATCCCACCTACCCTGAACTAGTGTTTCCTGTCGTGTTCCTCTTCCTCGTCCTGCCTCTGCTTCCCTGCGGCCTTTCTTCACAATGCAAACCCACCTCTACTGCTTACTGGCCGGGCCCGCAGCGCACAGGATCACGGAGGACGTGCCTCAGCATCCAGGCCTCTCACGCTCAAGTCTGCTCAAATACTCCCATGGGGACGCCGCCAAATAGCTCCGAAGGCCCAGAAAATATCTAAACGCGCGCAGTGCGCCCACCGGGCCCAGGACGGCCTGCATGCGGCCCCTCGTCGGTCCACAAAGAAACAACATCGGCTGCTCCGCGAAACGCCAGTCTGTCTGGACGTGGTGTCGCTAAGCACTGTGGATCATCACAGGACAGCCACGGGACAACCACGGGACAACCACAAACCAACCACGGGTCATGTCACGGTGTAACGACGGGACGACCATCGGGACAACCATCGAGACAACCACGGGACAACCACACAAGAAGCACGGGTCATCCCACGGGACAACCACGGGACAACCATTGGGACAACCCTCGGAACAGCCGCGGGACAACAACAGGGCGACCACGGGAACCTCACGGGACAACCGTCGGGACAACTATCGGGACAATCATCGGGACAGCCACCGGAACAACCACGGAACAATTACCGGGACAACCGCGGGACAACCACACGACAACCCGAGAGCCACCGCCCGCCGTGGCGTGGGCGAGACAGCATGATGGCAACCCGCCCTGACCAGGCAAAGATCTGCCCCGCCCCCGCGCAATTTCGCATCTCCCGCACGCGGGTCAATCACGACACGAACCGAAACGGAAACCGGTTTTCCGGTTGGAGGACTCCATCTCGTCCCGACGTCACCCACCAACCTGCGATGTATGCGCTTGTACTCGCCAACGCGCATTGCCATGCTTGATATGCCATCCCTCACCTATGCCACTGTGCCCCCAAACATGGTCCACCCGTTGCCACGTTCCGGGAAAAGCGAGCCTGCATTACGATATGAACGCCTGGGTCTCGTCGCCAACGCTGCTCGTTGATGGTCCGTTATGGTCGTTGCCTTCTTTACTACTGTTCTGGTAAGTCCTGCTCATGTCGGTGAAGTCCAGTAGACCTGGCGGGGAACTTTAAATCGTGCATGGTCGATCTGATTACTTAATCTCTGTGTCGTCAGCAAATCACGGGTGGCGCGCGTGGCATCTTCAGACCAAATGCTTCGACCCTTGCAACTGCTATTACTGTGCCGCTCCTCAACCATCCCTTGCTCAACATATTTGATGACAAAAAAGGCGCGGAGAGAACAACAGAGAGAGAGAGAGAGAAAGACACGTATAACTACATACATACACATACTTACCTCATAAAGCACCCTTTGGGCGATAAAGAGGTTGGGCGACCTGGAATTCTGGGCGCCGTCGGGCGTTCTTGCACGCTCTTGGGGGGTCCCCGTGTGACTTTTCCAAAGGCTACGAGCGCGTTGTTCGGGACATGCGTGTCCAACATGGTATCAAACGGCCCCGGGGATCGTGTCAAGTCCCCCTTGAGACAAGCAGTCAGGAAGTCTCAAGCGGCACCCCCCCCCTCCCTGTGCGGCCCGCAGCTCGTGTTACTAATCTGGACAGGTCGTCGGGACCCCAAAACTGTCGTCACTTCTGGCGTGGAGGAAGCTCACACGGGAACCGCGTCTGCGAGTGAACTGGGAAGAAAACTAACGCGAGAGCCCCCTCCCAATGCGTCCCGCGACCCATGCATGGTACTAACTCGACCGAACCATCGGGATCCTGCAATTGTCGTCATTTTTTGCCTCTTCAAGCTTGAGGAAATCTCAGGCTGGAGACTTTTCGAGCGGGGTCTCCGTCTGTGAGACAACGGCAAAGAAATCTCGGGATGGAGCCAACCAGCTTGTCTGTGAAAAGGACCTGGGGGAAGTTTTGAGCCCATGCGCTCTCCATGAGGCCTTGGCGAACACAGTTTCGCCGCGTACGTTTCGAAGCAGTCACAACGGCAGGAAGCAAAGGCCAATGGGCTGTGAAGAGCATGTCGCAACACTGAAGTGGCCGGCGAATTGCTACGCGGAGCCGGAAGCGCTGACGACGACGGTGAAGCCGAGGCGCGGGCGAGCAGCTTGCTCATGTTCAAGCCCAGCGAGCAAGAGCTCACGTGGCCGTGCTCGGGGCCGCACGTCGTGCGCCTCTCGGGGTTCGCCCTGGCGCACGCGACATACCTGGCTTCCACCCTGTCGCAAGGTCAGACGTTGCGCAAGGGCGTCACCATCGACTGCGCCAAGGATGATGACGCTGGTGGCACGGGCATGTCGGACGAGCCGTGGTGGCTGCACCTCTACGTCACTCTCCCGCGCCACGCGCATGCAGAACATGCTGACAATGCGGCCGCCCATGCGAGAGTTCCTTCAGCGTGGGCCGCTGGCTTTCCTGCGGAAGGCGCTCAGGAAGTGCGACGAGAGAGCGGATCGCTCCAGGTCTCAGGCGGAGCAGCTCGCAGCAAAGCTCGGCTTCGTGCCGCCTCCGGCCTGAGCGCGGCCGCGACTAGCTCGAGCCCTGCGGGGTTGTCCCAACGGCTTGCTCCCGCGCCCCAGCGGCTCGCGGGGTTGTCCGCGGGGTCGCCCCAGAAACCTAGCCCGCGGGGTTGCCCCAACGGCTTCGCGATCTGGCCACCGGGGAACGCACCAATGCCGGCCGTGGCGGCAACGGCGCCCATGAAAATCGCCTCCCGTGGACGTATGAAAAGGGGCAGGGGAGGAGGTGGATGGGGAAGAAGAGGCAGAGCAGGGGGCGGGACGAGGGCCTCTGCCAAGGCGAAAACGAGAAGGGCGATGAGGAGACGGGAAGGTAGCCTCTCCACTCACAAAGGCGACGATTAGTTTTACTTCTATATCCGTGTGGGAAATTATCATGTGGGGCCTACCGTGGGAATAGTTCCAAAGGGGAACGCTTCGTCCAGGCTTGGAAGGGTGGTTGAACCTTATGTGTCTGTAGAACAGAGAATACATGCGGTGCAAGCTCTGTAGTGCAAGCTATGTTGTGGAAGCTATGTGGTAGACAATGTGCGTTGCAACCGATGCGTCAAACACGCATTGTTGTAAGTTATGCCGTGTAGGCTGCACGGTGCAATTTATGATGTGCAAGCTGTGTGTACGTTGTGTGATGTAAGGTGTGTGCTGTAAGCTATGCAGTGTAAGACGCGGGTGCGGGCCATGTGGTGCAAGCGGTATGGTGGAAGTTGTGCGGCTTGAGCTATATGGTGAAACCTAATGCAGTGTAGGATATGTGGTGGCAATGTATGTGGCACACGGCGTGGTCACCACACCGCTCGGGACCCCCCGAAAACGAGGAGGCGAGACCCAGACCCGCGACGTCGTGATTTGTTCACAACGTCGACCCCCAGAGGTCTCGACCCCTTCCACGGGACCAGCTTTTTTTTTACGACGACATGAGAGCGAAGAAAGCCTCTGAACGTTTCAGGTAGGCTGCGATGGACTAGACCACGCTGGGCGTCTCCGCCACCCCGACCCGCACGGTGTACTGTGAAAGCTGCGTCGTGTGAGCTGGGAGGTGCAGGTCTGGAGGTGCACCGTTTGCTTGTGCACGCCGCGGGCGCGCGCGGAGCACGCCTGCGAGAGACCCGCCCGGCGGCAGCGCGCGGGAGAGGCCGGTGCCGCTCGTGGAGCCCGTGGTTGGCCATCGGAGGAGGAGGAGGAGGAGGAGGATGAGGAGGAAGAGGAGGAGGAGGAGGGGGAGGAGGAGGGAGGAGGAAGAGGAGGAGGGGGGGAGGAGGAGGAGGAGGAGGAGGAGGAGGAGGAGGAGGAGGAGGAGGAGGAGGAGGAGGAGGAGGAGGAGGAGGAGGAGGAGGAGGAGGAGGAGGAGGAGGAGGAGGAGGAGGAGGAGGAGGAGGAGGAGGAGGATGTGGTGAAGCCGATGGGGCCGCCCACGGGGCGCCACGGGCGGCTGCGCCGCCGCGGGCGGGCAGCTCCCGAGGTGCCCACGAGGCGCCCAAGACCAGCGACCAGGAGGGCACCGGGCAAAACCCCACACAACAACACCGAACGCACGGAGCGCCCGTGAGGCGCCCACGGAAGGCAGCCAATCGGGCACCGGCCCAAACCCAGACAGACCCATCCAACCACGGATCAACGCAAGAAATAAACCTAAGTGCAAGCGCTGCTTGGGGAGTATGTCCTTACCTGTGCGTATGTATGCACGTATGTATGCATGCATGCATGTATGCATGTCTGCATTCATGTTTACATGTACGCATACATGCAAGCATGCATGCATGTATGTATATATGCGTGTATGTGTGTGTGTGCCTGCCTGCCTGCCTGTCTGTCTGTCTGACTGTCTTCATGCATGCATGTATGGATGCATGCATCCATGCATGCATGCATTCATGTATGTATACATGTATGTGTGTATGCATGTCTGGAATTTTGTATGCATGTATGTCTGTACGTATGTCTGTATGTGTGCACGTCTGTATGTTTGTGTGTCTGTATGTGTGCATGTGGACGCTGACAGGGGGGTCGAAACGGGGGGGCCACTTCCCCCCTGAATTGCAACAGGGGGGTGGTTGAACCAGGGTGGGTGGTGGGCCCGCCCTCCCAAGTGGCCACCGTCGACGGCGAGCGCCACCGCCGGGGCTGGCGCCGTCAGGCAGCGAAGGCGACGACGCGAAGGACGACGACGACGACGACGACGACGATCGAGCCTCACTGAACCTCAGTAGGATGCTATCAAGGCTGTATCGAGCCCTGATAAGATCCTGTGAAAGCTGGATCAAATACTACTAAGATTCAATGAGAACTGAATCCAGGTACAACAGGACTCTATTACAAGTGGATCGAGCTTTACTAATATTCAAGTAGGGCTGGATCCGTCTATAAATGGATTGTATAAGATCTGGGTCGAACTCCGCTACTAAATCTGGATCCAGCTATACCAAGATTCTACCAGAGCTGGATTGGGCCTTGGTGCGATTGAATCATAATTGGGTACAGCTATGACAGGATTCTGTCAAACTTGGATCGGACCCGATTCGGATGCGATTGAAGTTGGATTCAACAATACTAAGATTGCAGTATGATTTGATCGAGCACAAATAAAGTTCTACTCTGAAGAAAGGGGGACCGGGGTCGAACCACCCTGGACAAGGGGAGGGCCCCCCACCCGGCACGAACACCCCCCACCCTTTGGAAGGGGGGTGGGGGGTGGGGCGGTTAGAGAGGCCGTTGTCTTGGGGGGGGCTGGTTCTCCAGGCGCTTCATGTAGTTAGGAGGGGGGACCGGTTCCGACGTGTCTAACAATTTCTTCAAGCGGACGACCACGAAACGCGTTTCTCCTGTATCCAGAGATGGACCCGTTAGCCAGCGCGGAGTACAAAACATTGAGTTATTGCATTGGTGAGGTGAAAGTGAAGCGGTGTAAGCTATGTCGTGTAATCTATGTCGTCTGAACTATGTGGTAAGAGCAATGGAGCTAGCAGGTATGCATTTTTTATTACAACAAAAACGCACCACCCCGCCTGCGATGTTGTTTGACTGGTTTTTCAGCCCAAGCTTGCTGGAACGCTCCGTGTCTTCTATTTAGCAACAATATCCGCCCCTCGAAAAGAACCTCGGGTTCCGCAGAACTTCCCACCCGCTTCTGCCATTGAGTGCGCAGGAAAGCTTCGCACACCGACGGAAAACGGATAATGGCCTGTGCAGACGGCGGATGAGCATAGAGAGTGAACAGGGGAATCGTGTCGGTACAATCCACACTCGGTTCCAACCAGTGCCTGAAAATCCCCCGCAACCGAGGGCACGCGCAATCGTAAAGCATATCGTCAAGGCCGATCGACTCGTAATCGGGGTGCGGGCAACCGAACACACGCCCACGTCGAACTGCAAGGAGCCGAACCGTCGTGCAAACACCACGACGAGCGATCCGTAGCGGGGCCAAGCCGATGCACATCTTGGTACGTCCACGACGAACCGAATCTTGCAGATCATCTGAGCGACGGCGATCGGTTAGGGTGGCGGCAACCAGGAGGATCTGCATTGCCACGGTCCTGACTCAGGGCGCTGATCCAGATCCACTGGGGCACGCCAGCACAGTGGAAAGAAACGCCGTTGCTGCTTGTATCGGGAAGTTGTCGGGCATGTTGTCTAGAATATCACGGCACTCATTGCTCATGCTACACATCTGATGCATCGAGGATGCCTTCCACCACCCGCGCATCGCGCGGCCCATGCGCACCTCGTCCGACCTCCCTTCATACATGTTCTGGAACGAGACCATGCCCTCCAAGCGTGCTTCAGCCTGGGCGAAGGAAGGGCGCGCAGTGGCCGCCCTCATCTGCGCGTCGCGAGAGCAGGTTGCTGATTGAAGAAAACCAGTTGCCACACCCAGGGCTTTGCGGCCGCGCAACATATCGCAGTCCAGCGCAAACCCGGGTGCCGCAGCGAGAAGCTGGGGGCGTGGTCGCGCGAGCAGGGGGCCTCGCGAGATGGGGGCTGGAACTGCGTCGCGCAAGAGAGAACCGTGAGGCAGGCGAACGTGCACGTGCCAATAGTGGCGGTGAGCCCGAAACCGAGGTCACGTGGCGTTCGCGCGCGCTCCTGACATTTAACTAGAGCGTCCCACCAAGCATCGCAATGACCTTCGGGCCAGATCTCCTCGCCTAGGTGCTTCGCATGACGCAGCGCCAGGAAGGGCGCGGTGGCGTGCAGCGGGAGTGGCCGAGAACGCTTCGACCCGAGCAACCGCGCGCGCGTGTGATAACAATCCGACACTTACTGAAGTTGGGGTGCAGTCTGACGCTGCTCTCGGGCAACATATGCAACCTGTAAGTCGGGGCCACTTTGTCGTGGATGCTACGCGGCCCAGGCAGCAAATCGTCGGCGTATCCCAGATGTCGGTCAATCTGTCGACTCCCCCTCCAGGGAGTCCACCGCGTGATCGGGTGCAGGGCCCCGGGGGACAAACGCGTGCTCGTTGGGCCCTCTCGGCGAACCCCTCTCCCTGCCAGGGTCGCACGGGGTCGCCGGTCTGCTGGCGTCGCAGTGCCAGAACTCTGAGCGCGTGGCGCCGCGGAGAAACATATTTTGGGCATGGGAACATCAGCCTAAGGGCGATGAGAACATGCGAAATAAAAAAGGGGGGGGGGCGGCAGCGGCGAAATCAGTGAAGGGGATCTCCGAACTAGGAATGCCACCGAGCCATTGAGAGCGAGCCGCCATTCCCCCGCCTCCACAATGTTCGCAATGATACTCCTCCCACCCACTGCGCATTTCTGCGCCTCCTGAGTCGCATGCTGAGCAACCTTCATTTGCGGTCACCCCATGCCCATCGAGATGGCTTTGCGCGCAGTGCCGGCGCGAGCGGTCGCGTCCTGCCTGCGTCGCGACACGCGTCGGCACTTGCATCGTCAGTGTGCGTGCCTTCAGGCAAGAACGTGATCGGCGCGTGCCGCATCTCCACAGGCAGCTCCGCGCCATTCGCACCGCGCAGGCACTCCTACGTCAGACAGAGGACTTCCGCCGCAGGCACGATTGTCCACCTGCTGTAGGGGGGCCCAGCAGGGCCAAGTGCCGTGTTGCGTTTGCCCCATGAACGAGCCCGCGAAGTCGGATTGTTCGAGCTTCCGAGAGATGGTGTCCCGAAGCGTTCGAAGCGACCGGCAATGCTGCAGCGGCTCCTCGCAGAAGCCCATATCCTCCTCCAGCGGTTTGAAGACGCCCCCCCAGTGCCCCCCATGTGAGCGCGCCCGCCGTCGCATCTGACGCCGCGCCTACATCTTGAAATGGATGCGCTCTACGGCGTGTTGCCTGTGGAGCTCGGCCTGGTCCCTGGCAGGACGTCTGGCCGACGTCGAAGAATGGGTGAGGCACGGGATATGCGAGGAAAGCTCTCCGTGCCTGCAAGAACTGCCTGGCCCCCCATCGCCGAATCGAGTTCACGGCCCAAGAATGCTGTTCATCAGGAGTGCGAAGTTATATCAGCGAGCAGCGCGCTCGGGAGGTTGGTGTGCGCCCGATCCAAGCGAGACGTATGACTGCTCCCATCATTCCTGGCTCATACCTTGTTGGATCGGCCTGGTAGAGTTCGGCCCATTCACTGCATTCGGCCCCGGGGTACGTCGTATGCCACCGTTCACCCGCCGTCCAGCGCGTGCCGTCCACTTCGTGCTTCCCCCCCATCCTCGATCGCGAAGTTCCAACCCCCTCCATCATATTAAGCACTGAGTCGCCGCTGGCAGTGGATCGCATATCTGCGTGAGCACCTGGCCGTGCAACGGGCAGCCATGACAAGTGTTGGGCACATGGGCGTTGATGATGCAGAATGCTCCCGCCGCGACGACGCAGTGAGCGAGGGGCGCACGGCCCTCGCGCAGGGGTCGATGATAGCTGTTCGAAAACATGGACGCCAACGCCTTGCGGATAATCGTGATTATCCCCACTTCTGCAGCCGTCGCACACGTCGTCGCGCCGATGCTGCGCCCTCGCAGCAACTGTCGCAGCGCCTCCGCGTCCCTCCCGTGTCCGTGACATTCCTGGATGCGCATGACGTATGATCTCGTGCCGTTCGCGCAGCGGTAAGAATGTGCTGTGCCTCTGTTGAGCCACCCCCCCGCTATATTGCACCAGCGCGTAGAATGTATGAGCGTTCCAGATCACAATGCAGAAGGACGAGAGGGAGCGAAAATAACATCTACAATGCGACAACTATCTTCATCATCGGAGCAAGCCGAGGGTCCGTCAAAGGACGACGACGACAGAGACGCGGACGCCGAGGTGGAGGAGGAGACACAAGAAGAAACCACAAAACTACTCGTTGCATTCTGAGCACGGTCGTAGCTGCTGCGAGACGGCTTAATCGGGACGGCGCATGGTTACATTCGCCGCTTCGAACATCAAAGCAGCCTCCGAGCGGATGTTAAATTCACCGAGGGTGGCCTGCGTCGGCTCTGCTTGCACGCCGTTGCTTCCCTCCATTGTGGACAAGTTTGCCACGCGTACGGGATCTTCAGCACCCCGACGGATGTGCACATCTCCGCCGAGCCCGTTACAACCCGCAGCGAGGCATCCCTGAAGCAATGAGTCGGGCCGCTGCCGAACCTTCCTCACGGCGAGGAACAGGCGCCTACTCTGGATGTCAAAATCATGGCGCACCTTCAGCGTGAAAGACTCCCCGTTGCCTGTCGGGTCGGGGTGCGTCACGTTTCGGATCTTCTGGACATTCGCGAGGAAAGGAAATGCATCTCGGCGGCCTTGCGAAGCGTGGCGCCCATCAGAAGACGAGGGAACCCGAGCAGGATGAACCGTGTTGGCCTTTCCTCAAGGTGATATCCCGACGAAACACGCGAGACATGTGATGTGGTACCTGAACGTGCTGACCGTGGGTTCCGCGCGCGTCGCTGGCATGTCGGCGGGCCTACACTGCCTCCATCATCGCCGCGTTGATTGACGTCGTTGGTCGAAGCCTTCAACTTCGCCATCTTTTCCTCGAGTTGCTTGGTGCGGACCTGCTGTTCGGCGTCCTTCGCGATGTTCCCCATCGCGCCGCTCGAGGACTGTTACGACTCCGTGCTTGCCTCCAAAATGTCCAGTCGACCTGCCAACGCGTTGAAGGCGGCCCTCATCACACCGATGGGGCCCGGCATGGCAATCAGGCTCGCCGGAAGCTTCGCATTGATGGCGTTCACAGAAGCCACCGGGCCTGTGGCCCACTCCAGAGCCTCGCCCGCCTTGGCAAACTGCGCTGCCGGACAATGATGCGCCCGTGTGCAAGAAACACACAAAACAGGAAGGGCCTGTCCCGATCAAACAAATGTCGCTCGAAATTCCCTTTGGGCAATGACAAAGCTCAAGCCGGCAGGGCAACACGGTTTGAATACTTGAACCAAAACTGCTCGAGCCAAAACGGCTACGAGGATGTGGTTTGAGCCCGAGGTGCAAGCTACGTCAATTATGTGCTGTCATATGATGTAGTGGAAACAATGCTGTGTAAGCAATGTGATGTAAGCTATGTCGTGTGAGCTATGTGTTGAACATATGTGGTATAGCCTCAACGCATGGTGCACCCATGAAGTGGCACTGGTGGCAACGCGGCGCGACCTCGGCGGACACACCCAACGCGGGCCGCGACCACGAGCGCCCACGAGGCGGCACGGGTGGCAACGTGTCGCAACCTCGGCGGACCCACAAAGCGCATGCGGCGCCCACAAGCGCTCACGAGGCGGCACAGGCGGCAACGTGACGCAACCGCGGCGGACCCACCCAGAGCACGGGGCACCAACGAGCGCCCTCGTGGGGGCACGGGCTGGCAACGTGGGAAATCCTCGGATGACCCGTCCCACTACTGGAACAGCACAAGTAAGAACCCCTAAGTGCAAGCAGCGCTTGGGGATCATAAACATTTGAATATGTATGCATGAGTGCATGCATGCATGCATGCATGCATGCATACATACATACATACATACACACATACATACATACATACAAACATACATACACACATGCACACATACACGTACATACTGATGTAGCTGTGCATATTTGTATAGATGTGCTGTGTATGCGTATGCCTGCCAGCGTGTATCCCAAGCAATGGCTGACGGTCCTGTGGATGCAGAAGCTATGTGGCACAATTCAAATGGTTACTCTGAAGTGAAGCCGCATGTAGTGCGCAGTACGATGTAGGCTGTGTCGTGCAAGCTGTATGATGGAAGCAGTGTGGTGTAATCTGCGTCGTGCATGTTATGTGGTGTAAGCTATGTGGTACAACCTAGAGGCCTCCGGGGGCTCCGTGGGCCCAGCAGGGGCCAAATGCGGCCGGAGGAGGAGGAGGAGGATGAGGAGAAGGAGGAGGAGAAGGAGGAGGAGGAGGAGGAGGAGGAGGAGGAGGAAGCTATGTGTTGCCAACTGTGTGGCCACAAGAAGTGGAATGCAGTATGCGACCGGCCAACGCACGAGGCACCCACGGGCGGGCACCGAGCAAAGCCTCGGCACGCCCACCCAGCGCACGAGAGGTGCCCACGTAATTGCCCCCCCCGGGCGGGCACCAACCGTGACCCTGGCCAAAAACTCGGCACACCGAGCCAATTCGTTGGAGGAGCCTAAGTAAGTCCTCGGTAGCAGTGAAGTAGAAGTACTCAGTAGAAGTACTCAGTAGAAGTACCGAACCAATTACCTGGACCAATTAGAGGAGCCTAAGTCAGTCCTCGGTAGCAGTGAAGGGTATGAGTTCGCAGCACCAGGGTAGAGGAACTTGCTTGCGCAGGGGTGCCAGCACTGTTTGAGGAAGCTGTTTGACCAGAGGCAGAGGAGAAGAGAGAGAGGGCAGAAGAGATAAGTAGGGGATGCTCATCAAAAAGGTCAGGGTCGACAGCTCAACATCATACTCATGGTTCCGATCTCCGAGCAGACCTGCTTGCTCGATGTTCAAGCTCCTCCAGAAAATGAAATTCATGATGGCCGCCAACAAGCAGCCAAAGCTCAATATCGTATTCTGGGGGGAGGCGTGGGGAGCAGAAATCCTGAACGGAACCCCTGCCTTCGACTGATGCACGCTTCATCTGTCGGCCATGGAGCTCCAATGGGTTAGGCTTGAAACGACACATATCTTACTGAGCACATGTATTCCGCATGTGGCTGTGTCTGATCAGAACATTATGCATATTATATTCGACGCAACAGGTGCAAACGCCCACCTCGTTCGTCGGCATGTCCGGATACGTGGGGGCGACATGTGGCGAGAGCCCGGAGCGCACTACCCGCTCGCTTATTGCCTGTATCAGCACTTCCAGGAGCTCGGTGCAATGAATAAATCCATTCCGTTCAAGGGCATCGCTCAGGCAAAATGCATGCTTCGAACAAATAGAAGATTGCAGGTCGTCTGACCGAGTAGCTTCACCTTCGCAGTCGTGAGAGCCGAAGCTGTGCGACGCGCGCGATGTGTGTCAACAGGTGGCAAGGTAAGCGAAAATCTTCAGAAACATGTGCATGGCCGCTCTCGTTGGAGTCAATACTCGATGACGTGCTGCGTTCATCGTGGCATGCACGGACCCCCACAAGACGGCTCGATGTGGCCACACGGCTCCCAAAATCATGCCCAGAAGAGGCCAAACTCACTGCCTCCTCCTAGGTCGTGATGGTTCTTCATGCTCGCCGTCTTCTGACTTGACAGCGTGCGCTGCTACAGAGTGTCGGGGATTTGTATCCAGGCCAAGCGCCTTGAGTCGAAGCTTCCAAGGGCATCGAGGAACCCTGCAGCAAATTAGAAGTTCCCTCGGGGTTCCTCGGCGTGTGGGCTAATTGTCCCTCCCCAAACCCCTTCCCCGGGAGCCTGGCCCGGTATGTTTGGGGGGGTGGAGGGGGGGCGAACAGCGCGGGGGGGGTCATCTGAGGGCCACTTGCTCCAAACCTGCAGCTTGAGCTGCCACAGTTGCTCCAAATGGCTGCACATGGCCTCCAATGTCGCGCGCCCAGGAGCGTCTCGGACACAACACGAGGCCCAGAGGTCGCCTCCAGAGGGGCCACCCCAAAGAGGCCCCACACGCCGCGCGAGGGGGCCCACGACGCCAGAGGTGGGAGGAGGGGAGAGGAGGCGAAGGGAGCGGCTGCCACGCCGCAGCTCGCGGCTCACTCGAGGGGGGGGGGGGAGGAGACCGCAGCTCGCGAGAGTCAGCACCCGGCCAGGGGTGGCCGGGGTCATGGGCCACGAGATCATGGGCGCCGGGCAAGCTGGAGGCGCCGTCGCAGGCGCGGGGCCCGCGGGGGCCAGCCCGCCTTCAGAATCTCGGCCTGCTCGGCGGTCACATGCAAGAAGCTGAGGGGGGCAGTCAGCTTCTTGACTTGCTCGAATTGGGGAGTTCCAATCTCAAAGAAGTCGATGGCCTTGGGGACAACCTCCGAGCATATGAGCAATAGTCTCACCCCAATGAACTTTTTATTTGCGTCGTGTTCCCCTTTTGCTCTATCACCGAGCTTTTCTGATATAATGGTTGTCCTGGTCATGATAAGCATATTAAGGATGCTGAGCATAGTCAGCGCTGCGAAAGTGAGGCCAACTGCTCCATTGAATGCTTCCTCCATGTCCTCCAACCATTGCACGAAGCCGTCGTCATCGTTATTCCTGAGTATGGCGGTCTGAATAATCGTGCAAAGTACTATCACGACGGCTGCCCGCACCATACCAGCAATCCGTTGCCCATCATGCCAAGCAAACTGGGCTCCATGGCTTTGGAGTGCCTTACTGTGACGTATGTTGTAGCACGTACCCTCGACCCACAACTCTGAAATGCCCGACAAGCATCGGCACCAAACAACGGCGCACAGCAAATCGGACGCCCGCCCCAATGCAAACCTACTCACGGCACGGGCGGGGAATTGGAGAGACACGTGCACTTGTTGCGGAGAATATGCAACCGCATATGGTTCAACAGAAATTCGGCCCGGAGCAGCTAGGGCCACTGGCATACAGTCGAAGACCTGCTGGATGGGACCCTGGGCCAGAGCCAAAATCTTTTTGGGGCTTCAGTTGGGCTGGGTGCACAACGAGCGGCGCGGGAGAACACAGTGGAATAACTCAAGGAACATCGAGACGATTCCGAATCCCAAGCAAACCTTCTTCCAAAGGTTCGACTGGAGTGAGGTTTGGCCTCCTCTTCGCTGCCCCTGCGCCTGGGAAAGAATCGAGAGGGAGGGGTCTCACTATCCTCATGGTATGGGCTGTCTCGTAAGCATAGCTCAAAGTGTGGGCCCCAACCCCGTACCTCCCAACAGCGCGGCTTTACAACCATCGACACCCAGGCTGACCGTGAGTGTCCCGTGCCCATTAATTTCCTAGCGCCGTCAAGCAGGAGACAAACATGATGAGAGGTTGTCGCCCTCCTCCTCCTCCTCCTCGTCCTCCTCCTCCTCGCCCTCCTCCTCCTTGTCCTCATCATCGTGTTCCTTCCTCTGCGGCCCAAGGGCTCCTGAGTGGGTCCCCGCCCCCGTTGCACAGGGGGACCCCCGGGCCTTGGGGTCAAGGTCCGACGTCTCACCGCCACCACAACCCGGGCCAGTCCCTTGTCAGGACCGATTCGAAGGTACTCCAGCCGAGGCTGTGCACCTGCTTCCTCCCTCCCTACCTCCTCCCTGCCTGCCTGCCTGCCTGCCTGCCTGCTCCTCCTCCTCCTGTCCTTCTTTCCCTCCTTGTATGCCCAGGGCCTCCCTTCCATATTGATCGCATTTCGATGGGCTTGCCGCGAGGCGTAAATCATGATGTAGAGCCAAATACCAATGAATCCTCCGTTGCGGATGAGGCTCTTGTACTCCTTGGCGAGATTAAGCAACTCCACGTCAGAGTGGCCTTTCATTAACGAAGTATCCGTAAGTCCGCTAACCCTGGGGTATCGACGCGTGACGCTATCCTTTCCCACAAGCAACAGCACAGACAGGTAGGACTGTAAAGAAACCATGGCAAACATGCTTGCCTTGGTTCTCAAGCACATTGGCTTGTCAGAATGCCGATGAAAAACACAAGCTCTTGATACCTTGGGCAAGACCCCACCTCTCTAGGGCTTTTCCTCCGCTGGCCCCAAGGACGCTATGGACTCGCCCAGGAAAGCTCCACCTCGCGCAAACCTGGCCATCGGCCCCTACTGGACATCTCGTCGGCGATCACAGAACGCGTCAAGAAGGCCTGAATACCTTCCTTGGCGGCACAGTGCCCCCCCCCCCCCCCTCCAGGATTGTCCGACGAGCCTGTACAGCATCCTGACAAGCCCCCCAAAAAAGAAGGCATTCAAGAACAGAAACTCCTGCTAACCACTGTCAGGATGCAGGAGGAGGAGGAGGAGGAGGAGGAGGAGGAGGAGGAGGAGGAGGAAAGGGAGGAGGGGAGGAGGAGGAGGAGGAGGAGGAGGAGGAGGAGGAGGGAGGAGGAGGAGGAGGAGGAGGAGGAGGAGGAGGAGGAGTCCTCTGGTGCGTTCCGTGGTATGTCACCAGACACGTTCCCTGACCCGCCCCCTGTCGAGTGCCCAGGAACAGTGCGGGGGCACGGGAGGCCCTGCGAGGCCACGAGTCGACAACTGCAGCACAAGGGAATTCCTTGGAGGCAACGAGAACGATGACCATGACCAAGACTGAGAGCGGAAACGTCCGCGCCGATCTTGGTCACCCTCCAGCTTGGTCACCGTCGGCGCGCAGATCGTCCTCGATCATCGGCGACGGTCGGCGTGGACCATGACCAAGTTCGGCGTCGAGCGAATCCTGCGACACCTTGGTCATAGCCAGTGTGCCAGTGTTTTCTTCCTTCGATGCATCACTTCGGAGGAGGAGGAGGAGGAGGAGGAGGAGGAGGAGGAGGAGGTCGGGCCCCAGAGCTCCGCGCGGCAGGCCACCGAGTGCGCAGCAACGAGCCCGGCGTGGGGCCGCCCTCGCCGAAGCATGGGGGCCCGCCAAGGCGGTCCAGGCGGACCCCCCTTTGAAAAGCACTTCGGGCGCATCTGCGGCCGCCCACGACGGCCCCCGGGCAACGTTCGAGAGAGAAACATCTACAGTATGGGGCCCGACCGCAAGAAGCCTCCCACAAGAGACCCAACCCTGAGACCCCAGGACGTCCATGGATTGTCGGTGTGGGAGCGTCACGCTTTCCATGGCAAAGCCATCGAAGCCGAAGAAACCCAGGGCACCCTGGAGGCAAGCAAGGTGCTTCTTGGCATGGGCCTCCACTGTACATAAACGTCAACTCTCGGAGCTCCGCGCTGATCTCTTGGATCAGAGCCGGGGTTCCCCCGGCGGCGCCTCTGGCTCTGCCGCAGGCGCGCTCCGCGCGCCAGGGAGGGGGGTCCAGCGCCGATCCGAGAAATCTGCGCGAAGCTCGGAACATTTATGTTGATGGAATTGTTCTTCCTCGAAGTGTCCGCCCCGATGCAATTCCTACACCGTCCAAAACTTTACGAAGGTGGCTCCAAGATTTCCAGGCGGCGTCCAAACAGTCCGAGGACACTCTTCGACAGCCCAGAGACACCCCAAGCGGCCCCAGCAGCCCCCGAAAGCCCTCCGAAGTCCCGCGTAGGTTTGCCGAAGAGGCCACCAAAGAGCTCCGACGATGCCCCTAAGAGGCGATCCAACCGCTATGCAACGCAAGCGCGGTGGTGCCTGTGCACGGCAACGCCCCACTTGACGCAGAGGCGACAAGTGCACACATCAGTGCAAACTCAGAGTCCTCAGAAGTGGATTGAACAACTATGCATGGAGCAACCTTGGCGGGCGCATGGGGGCACGTGGGAAGGCTGGCTGCTGTCTCATAGACGATCACCATCAATACACGGATGGAGGTCGGAAACAAATGCATAAACTGAGCTGGTCGAAACGGGTACGGCGCAAGCAAATGCAAGAAGACTACGCCCACGACATTGAATGTCCACGCATGTCCACAAGTGTTGTTCAGGGACCTGGTACCGTGTGGGCAGTAGACGTGGCTGGGCAGCCTATCGCATAATGAACTTGTCAGCCGAGTGAATGCGTAGACGGCTGTGAACTGAAACATGGTTGCAATCTGGAGGTCCTCCTTCACGTACATGAACTCAAGCCTGGATACTATGTATTAATCCAGGTGCTCAACATTCGATCTAACACGCGTGGCACCATCGCCTAAAACGTGCTACAACCTTTCTCCCACAGGTCTGAACCAACGCAAAACAGCGAGTGCGAACACATACGTAGCTTACGCAGTCAACAAATAACTACAGCATGTTGCACGGACACCGCATCAAACAACATCTTGAGGTCCGCAGACAAGCCAGACCACCTCGCCTTCGAGCGCATTCGTAACTACAATCTGCTGAGATGGAGGATCTCCTTGAAGGAGCAAGTCCATCCATTATCCGCCATACCCTCATGGAGGTCGTCTTGGCGACATCAACAGAGAGAGGCAAACGGCGACCGTGAACCAGCGGGAAACCCGAGCCATGAGTTCGACACTGGAATTATGAACACTTCGTAGAAACTCATGTCCTCGGAAAGTGCATCACATCCGTCTCTCGGGGGAAAGCCATGGAAAGCAGGGGCGCTGAAACTTGTGCAAACCGAGCAAGCGAAACACTAATCAAGATATCATGCCTGAGACACCTGGTACGCAAATCCCGCAGAGGGCATGGCATCACAAGCATGCGGCTCCGAAGCGCAGCAGACAGACACGCACAAATCCGGCGAGGACCTGGCCCGTTCAGGCCCTGTGAGATCAGAACACGGCCGCGCCGCCGGGCCCCCTTCGCAAACCGACAACGTCGAGGCAAACACCCATCAATCCACATGACCGTGGCTCCGATAGCTGCGTCCCGTGTTGGCTGCCGCGTACGTGTGCGGGGAGGCGACGCGCAGAAGGGTAAGGAAATGTCACGCTCCCCAGCGGTGGGATGAAAAGGGGAATGCGACTACCATGCCGACGTGCAAGAGGGAGAGGACACGTGCGGAGAGTGGTGTCGGCCTCTGCTTGCCGCTGGACACGGGGGTCCCCATGCAGTAAGGTGAGCCTTCCTCCCGCAGATCCAATCACTGCCCCAGGCCAGGGCGCACAGACTACCAAAACAAGTGCAGAAACCGCGGCAGTGTCGGCTCACCCGGGAGGTATCGGCTTCGTGGCCCCAGGCTTCCTCTCTGCCGCTCTTCCGCATCCTCCTCCACCTGATCCTCCGCCGTCTCCTCCTCCTCCTCCTCCTCCTCCTCCTCCTCCTCCTCCTCCTCCTTGTTTCCTTCTCTTCAACCCATCGTCATCGTAAGCAACTCGTTCACCCTGTGCTCCTCCTCCTCGACCTCGTCCACCTCGTGCTCTTCTCCATCTCACCACTACACGTGCCGACTCTCATAGCGAGGCCTAGAGAGAACATTGCAGCAGACCGTGGAGATCCTCTGCCACTCCTCCCATTCACATCTCTGAGACCCTCCCTCTCCCATCGCACCGTCAGGATGAGGAGATAATGTCGCTCACCGCTGCGCAAGGTAAAAACACTGAGCGGAGGGAAGCAAATGGAAGGCATACACACATAAAGTAATTGCCGTGCTGGTGGAGGCAAAGAGGGTGAGGGGTGAGCGCTCCGAGTTTCGGGTGAAAAAAGCTTCGATACACCAGAAACTCCTCATTCGCGGCGCTGGACCTGCAGTGCCTGAGTGCAACCGCGAAGCGGTGCGAATGGCCCACACGCTGATGTTCGCGAGGAGCACTTCTATGGAGAACCTGCCGCTTCGGTTCCCTCTCCCAATGAAGGCAATCTGCACCAGCTGACCAACTGCTGCCCTCTGGGTGTCGCACCATGGCAGCCCTGCGAAGGACGACGGCAGGAAGCGTGGGACGGCAAGCGAAGGGCGCGTGCCACTTCCCGGCTTGCCCGAGGGGGAGGCAAGAGCCGCTCTAGACGGTCCAAGAGGGCCACGAGTCGCCAGAACACCGCCCCATGACGCCGACGATGGCCTCCAGACGGCCTCCGCAGCCCCCAAGACATCCCAAGATGCCCCCAAGATGCGCCCCAAAAGGGTCCCCAGATGCAAAAATGGTCCCGTTCCCTTCGTAAAACGTACATTTTCAAGAAATTCGCCTTGTCGGCTTTCCGACGCTCCAAGATGGCCCAAGAAACCCCGGAGACCGCCCCAAGAGGCCTCCGAGAGGGCCCCAAGACGGCCCAGGAGGCGCCCAAGACGGCCCAAGAGAGCCCCAAGACGGGCCCAAGAGAGGACCCAGAGGGGGACCACGAACCGAAAGTTTGAGCGCTCCGCCCCAAGAGGCCGTCAAGAGGCCCCAAGATGCCCCTAAGAGGCCACAAGGGGCCCCCACGAGGCCCCCCAAGAGGCCACAGGAGGCCCTCAAGAGGCCCAAAAGAGGCCCCAAGAGGCTCCGAAACGGCCCCCAAGAGGCCTCGAACCTGCCTCCAAGAGGCCCCCGAGAGGCCAACCACGAGATCCCGACCAACATCCATGAGCCATCTATCGTCGTCGTCGTCGTCGTCGTCGTCGTCGCCTTTTGCACCCCCATGTCCTACTCAGCGTCGTCGTCCTCCTCCTCCTCCTCCTCCTCCTCCTCTTCCCCGTCCCCCACCACCTTCTCATCCTTGGACTCTTCTTCCCCCTCCCCGTTTCGGCCGACGTGCCTCAAATGGTACCACTTGGGGCCTGTACCTTCTGGCCCGCAAGCCAGGCCCCAAGGGTCCACGCCACGCGGAGCACCCCGCGAAACATCCCACGAAATACCAGATGTAACACAACGCAAAACACACCACGAAACACTAAACGAAACACCCCACGAAACACTACACGGGATACCCAACGAAACATCCCACGCAACCCTCCACGAAACCACGAAACACTCCACGGGATACGCCACGAAAGACCCCACGAAACTTTCCGTGAAACGCACCACAAGAGGGGTCCAAGAAGGCACAAAGACGGCCCAATAAGCCAGGAAAACAGTCAAAGAGGGTTCTGAGACGGTTCCCAAAGGAAGCCTAGAAAGCAAGTCTTGAAGCTCTCGGCCCCATTATGCCTTAGGTCGCCCAAAGAACCTCCCACGACGCCCATGGAGCCCCAAGACAGGCCCAACAGGTTCTGGGTCCCCAGGACGTCCCCGACGGGCCTCACATTACCCTGGCGACGTACCCAACCCCTGCGTAGTGCGGGGCAGGAGTAGCTTGGGAGGCTTGACGAAAAGCGGCGACGTGACATGGACGCATATACTTCTGCGAGCGGCATCCGGAAGGTTCACAGTTTCCAATCAAGGGGGACACGACGAGTAACTAAGTTAACCCCTGAATCACTAAGGCAGACGCAAGGTCAAAAGGGAGACGGTGGGCAAGGGGCTTGAAACGTCGGCGGGACAGCAACAACATGACATGGCCACCCAAGGACAACGAGGCCCTGCTCAGGTCTGCGCAGTGCCTCACCCCGCCGGACCCAGCAGCAGCCCTCGAAAGTTGCGAGCCCGCCAGCAGCCCTCGAAAGTGGCGACAATTTCGCAGATCGCAGCCCCCCAGGGACGGCGAGCTACCGCTCAGACCTGCGCGGTGCCTCACTCCGCTGGACTCACCAGCAGCCCTCGAAAGAGACGACAATTTCGCAGATCGCATCCCCCCAGGGACGGCGAACTACCGCTCAGATCTGCGCGGTGCCTCACTCCGCTGGACCCACCAGCAGCCCTCGAAAGTGGAGACAATTTCGCAGATCGCAGCCCCCCAAGGACGGCGAGCTACCGCTCAGACCTGCGCGGTGCCTCACTCCGCTGGACCCACCAGCAGCCCTCGAAAGTGGCGACAGTGTCGCAGATCACAGCCCCGCAGGGACGGCGAGCTACCGCTCAGATCTGCGCGGTGCCTCACTCCGCTGGACCCACCAGCAGCCCTCGGAAGTGACGACAATTTCGCAGATCGCAGCTCCCCAGGGACGGCGAGCTACCGCTGAGATCTGGTGCATCAGGCTGCTGGACCCACCAGCAGCCGTCGAAAATGACGACAATTTCGCAGATCGCAGCCCTCCAGGGACGGCGAGCTACCGCTCAGATCCGCGCGGTGCCTCACTCAGCTGGACCCACCAGCAGCCCTCGAAAGTGGCGACAATTTCGCAGATCACAGCCCCCCAGGGACGGCGAACTACCGCTCAGACCTGCGCGGTGCCTCACTCCGCTGGACCCACCAGCAGCCCTCGAAAGTGGCGACAATTTCGCAGATCGCAACCATCCAGAGACGGCGAGCTACCGCGCAAATCCGGGCGGTGCCTCACTCCGCTGGACCCACCAGGAGCTCCGAAAGTGGCGACAATTTCGCAGATCACAGCCCCCCAGGGACGGCGAGCTACCGCTCAGATCCGCGCGGTGCCTCACTCCGCTGGACCCACCAGCAGCTCTCGAAAGTGGCGACAATTTCGCAGATCGCAAACCCCCAAGGACGGCGAGCTACCGCTCAGACCTGCGCGGTGCCTCACTCCGCTGGACTTACCAGCAGCCCTCGAAAGTGGCGACAGTTTCGCAGATCGCAGCCCCCCATCGTCGGCGAAGAGAGGGCAGGAGGAGGGAGGAGGCGGGCGGAGGAGGAGAAAGACGCTACCGCGATGCTCTATTCAAAACGAATACCTAACCAAGGAGTGTTGGGAACAAGAAGGAGGGGGGGCGGGAGGCGGGAGGGGGCCTATTCAAAACGAATGCTCAACCAAGGAGGGTTGAGAAAAGCTACCCCTGCAGCCCTCGGTCCCAACATGCCCCCAAGTTGCCTGAAGAACCTCCCAAATGCCCACGAGAGCCAGAACAGGTTCCCAAGAGGCCCCCATGACACTCCCGTGAGACCTCTCATGAGATCACATCAGCCATCCGAATGGCCTCAGACCCCGTGAATCTTGCTGGAATGTTCGGCCCTGGTCGGGTTTAGACGTTGGAGGTCTGGAAATTCGCACCAACACCAACACAGGGGGGTGACTCCACTGGGGGAAAATGATCCAAACATTGGTACTGGTAATCCGTCCGCCGACCCCCGCATGTTGGGGGTTACAAGGAGCGTGAAATAATTGTCTGTCCCTCCTCCCCCGTCCCCCTTCCCCCGGGGTCCTGAATCTCATTTGAGCCCCCCCCCCCCTCTCCCCAAGACGGCCCCCTGACCGTCCAAGATGGCCCCCTGACGGCCCATGAAGGCGCCGCGGACGGCCCAGGAGGGCTCCCACAGGCCCCGTAGACGCTCCCAAACGGCTCCCAAAGGACCCCCTACCGGAGCCATCCCTGGCTTTGTCCCACAAATGCGCCTTGGCCAGAATTCTGGAACCGGTTGCAACCGCGGCGAAGAGGAGCCCCCTCGAGACCCAGAAACAAAGGACAGCGCAAGAATGCTCCGACCCATTGACGGCCTCCAGGCGAGTCAATCTCTATACTCCCCCCCAGGAGCCCGAAACCGAATACTCACCCCCCCCCCTGGACAGGAGCGAGCCCGGCACCACAAACCAGCAGCGCAACATGATGCCCTAAGATGCATCCAGGAGGCCCCGAAAACGCGCCGAGAAGCCCCGAACACGAACCCGAAGCGCTTTCAAAACGGCTTTCAAGAGATCATGCCCCAAAAAGGGGTCGGCGGATGTGGCGTAAGCCTATAGAATCATGGTCCTCACCATCCTTGCAACCAACCAGTCTTCACACGTTTCATTCCGCCACGCTGTCATCAACGCAACGACGCGGTTTTGATCACACATCCCATCAATAACCACGTTGTGGAGTTGTTAGGATTCTGTCTGGGAGTTTCTGGGATTCCTGGACACTCAAACGAGTCTCGTGAGCCCCTACGCGACCAGTCATTGAGTCATAGCTTATCGGTTGCTGCCTAGTCAACCCCAAACTCGAAGTTGCAACTGACCCTTCTGTGATGCATCCCCATCATTGCCTTTCTCCACTCACTTCTGCTCACCAATCTGCTCCTTCATCTTCTAATGCAACTTGAGAACGCAGCTGGAAGCGCCACAATCCACAACAACCAATTGACCCGCTTGGGTACATGCCAGCTGTAGGACTGATAATCCTCATGGTCGATGGCTTTACGGTGGGACGGGATGACCAGGAGCACCATGGCATGGTACATGCTGATGGCGACCACCAACACTCCTGAAGCATGCTGCGCCACCCGCGAACTGCCCCGTGCACACAACCCGGGCCATCGCCAGCTCAATTCTCGAGCGCTGGCTTCCCAGGATCCATCTCTCTCTCTCTCTCTTTTTTTTTTGTTTTCTCTCTCTCTCTCTCTCTCTCTCTCTCTCCTGACACCAGACACTGCTGGCGCACATGTCCGCGTATGATTTCAGTCAGCGGAGAAGAAGACCAGCTGTGCAAGTGCCGCACCAGAGGCGGCCCACGCCTGGCCGAAGAGCTCCTTCACCACGCCTGTCGTTTTACCTGTACCTCAACCGCTACTTTGACTGGGACTATGGCGTTGGCCAAGTAGTTCTGGCTCTCGCAATTGGACTCGGGCTTTTATGTTTCTCTCGCTTTCCTCCTGGCTCGATCTGCACACCTACATCTGCATCGACCCCTGTCGATTCCTTTGTAAATCCCCTCGTCTAAGCGCTCTCACATGTCATGCATGTGGAGGCGACTTATGAATTTGCTGTGTCGTGGTATTCACTAGTCAGTGCTTGAACTCAAGGGTACTGGCTGGCTTTGCAAGGAGCAAGTGCCCCAGTGGCGGGTATCCAACCAATACAGCCATAGAATTATGGTCGTCGTCGCCGCCAACAAAGCTCCATCATTCCCGCAGATCCGGTTCCATGCGCGTGGGGCACCAGACGCTTAGGGCTCAAAGAGTAAGATCCCGCACGCACCGGACTCCGCACACACACACACATAGAAAAATTCCGCAAATTCTCCCCCCCCCCACGCAAACATGATTGTACACACCAGATTCCATATTTTTTTGGCGTCGCCCCACGCGTACAACGACGCGACGGAAGCAGTCGGAGAAGCACCCGGAAAACGGCCGAGGCAACAGAAGCAGCCAGGGACCCACACGGACCAACAAGGAACACAGGGTTCACCCTTCTGTTTAGCAGCACCCTCCCCCTCTGGTCCATCAAGCTCGCCCCATCCTCCCTCGAGATGGGCGAGGTACCTTGAATAACGATGTTGCTCATTTCTCTTGTCGCGGGGCGATTGGTCATGGTTGCGGAACGGGCGTGTGCACGCATGCACGCGCACGAGGTGTGCGAACATTAAACATGTTGCGCACACGAGCGGGAGTCTCGAGCGAGGCAGCGGACCAATGAGGGGACGAGCTCGGGGGGAAAGGGGGCAGCGAGGAAGCGCAGCGACATGGCCAATGGTGGACCGCGAGGGGCCGACAAATACGGCGCGGTGAGAACGACGGACCTCCAGGCAGGACCATGAGCCGGAAAGGCGACGGAAGGACGGTTCCATGCACTTCTCCTCCTCCGGCAGAGTGACGGCACCGTCGCGAATGATAGCAAGGGGCACGAACTACCGTAGTTGAGCTGCACCCAGCAAGCCAGCGGAAGCCCGCAAACTGGCGTGGACAGGATCAACTGCACCCAAGGCTGTGGATCAAGGGCAAGCTGTGGCCCCTCCTGCCAGCGTGCAGGCGGGCTGCTGCGAGCCCGGGCGTGGAACAGGAGCGCCCGCGCAGCGGGGAGCGTGCGCGCAGGCGGCAAGAGGGCGGACTGTATGAGCGGCACCGCCGCGGGCAGAGAGGCACGAAGCCGACGGGCACCAGCGGAGAGCCGCGTGCGGCGTCGTCGTCGCGCCGCCGTCGCCGCCGCGCCGCCCAGCACGCGCGGGCCAGCCGCTGCGGGGAGGCGGCAGGACGACCCAGCGGAGAGCCCGCAGCGTGGCGCCCGCGTGGGCAGCATCGCCGCGGGCCGGGGGAGAGGCGCGAAGGCCGAAGGCACCAGTGGAGCCCGCAGCACGGCCAGCGTGGTGGTGTGCCGCAGAGGGGGTCCCGGGTGGCATCTTGAGCCCCTGCGCAGCCCAGGCGGGCGCCGATCGCTGCTGTGGCCACGTGCTCCCCTGCAGATGTGAGGCCCTCGCCGCGGGCGTGGCACTGTCTCGCTATCGTGAGAGAGCATTTGTCCCCCCTGGTGCGCCAGTGGAATGAGGAGCATACGCCACTGTTTACAAAGACCCCTCCCCTCTCAGGCCCTCCTCCTGCAGCGAGGAAGGCTGCCAGAATGAGCCAGGGTGGCTTCGTCCACATCGCAGCCTTTCCAGAAAATGCCTGCTCGCCCCGTTAGTCGCTCCTCCTCTTCCTCCTCCTCTTCCTATTCCTCCCCCTCCTTCTCCTACACCTCCTCCTCATGCTCCTCCCCCTCGCTCCTCGTCGTACTCGTCCTCCTCCCCCCGCCCCCCCTCTCACGGTGTCCTCCCTCTCCCTCTCTCTCTTCTTCCTCCTCCTCCTCCTCCTCCTCCTCCGCCTCCTCCTCCTCCTCCTCCTCCTCCTCCTCCTCCTCCTCCTCCTCCTCTCCACCTCCTCCTCCCGCAGTCCTCGAGCCCGAGCTACCCAGGACCCTGCAATGCCCCATGCCCAGTCCAATCCCCACGGTCCTGCTATCTGGCCGAACACGTTGGCGGTCGTGACAAAAGTGCCGACGCTGAGCCCCGCCTCGAGGTGTAAGGAGCGAGGGTTGGACAAATGCGTGGCTTGGGGTGTTCACGAGATGGGCAGCGTGAAGAGGGGCACACTAGTCAACAACCTCCTCTCGCCTTATTGTCAACCCCGCTGAAGCTGTTCCCCCACTTTTAAGTTCCAACTGGATGATTTCGTCCTCCCTGTGGGGTAGCTACAACCCGACTGGTGGGGACGCAACGCTCCCCATCTGCGATCAAGACATATGCGCCCTCGGCATGATCCACCGACCCGCCCTGTCGGCGTGTGTAAAGTCCTGGGGTTGTCGTTCAGGGGTGGTCCTGGGAATGCGCAGAGACGGGCGCGCGCCGAAGGTGAGCGCGGAAAGGGCCCGCGGCGAAAGCAGACGCGGAAAGACCCGCGCCGAAAGTAAACGCGACAGGGCACGAGCCGGAAGAGACTACCACGCGCCCACCTGCGGCGGCCGCGGCAACCGAGGCTGAGACGGAAGCGCTGCGCAGACGGTGGATCGAGGGCGACCGCGCCCGAGCTTGGGCGGAGGCAACCGAGCGGCGCGGCGCGACAATGAAGTCGCGGGCCGCGCAGAGGGAGCAGTGGCAATGAAGTCACGGGCCGCGCAGAGGAAGCAGCGGCGCCTCGAGCTCGCGGCCAATGCGCAACACTCGAAACGCTGCCAGCGAGCCGCGCTGGTCGACGAGACCCTGGCTGTCGTCGACCAGCTGTGCCGCAAGCACCCGCCCAGTCAACGCACAGTAGACTTGGGCAGCCTCCCAGCTGCCCATGCGGCTGCCGCATTTCGGAGGTGCGCGGCCACCGCAGTAGAGCGGGAGATGCGCTGTTCCCCCCGCGAGTCCGCAGCCAAACATACTGGCCTGCGGCTGCAATACTCCAGATTTCGTAATAAAGGGAGGGGGGTCTCATTTCGGGGGGGGTCTCTTCCAGGCTGTCTTGGAGGGCCTGAGGGGGTCTGGGGACGATGTTTTGGAGGGTTCTCCCAGGGGGGGGGGTCTAAAACTTCTCGTCTGGGAGGGTTGAGACCCCCTCCCTTTTATTACGAAATCTGGAGTACCTAAATGGCGCCCTTCAACCACCAGCCCACGTCCCTGAGCAGCTCATGAGCTACGCTGCCGCGAGCGCGGCGTCATCTCAGGACGCGTCGGCGAGCCGTCTATCAAGGGCCGCGGAAGCGCGGCGTGCCTCCCACCATCCTCCGCCGTGCGCCTCGCATGCCTTTCATCAGGAGGCCCGCTTCGGAGCAGCAGCAGCGATCTGGTCCTGATGGACGCGCTTGCGCTCCTCGTCGCGGTAAGAAAGCGCGCCCGCCCCCTCGTCCGAAGTCGCGGGCAAGTCCACGCGGAGCTCGCTGGTGATGGCAAAATCCAAGGCCGCAAGCACGCCGCTGCGCCCCCGCGCGACCTCGCTACCTGGAGGGATGCACCGCTGGGGGCGCGAGGCGACAGGAAATCAGGGCGCTCGAGCGAGGCTCCCACGTAGCCCCCCGTTGCCAGCGCGTCCTGCCAAGCTCGGTCGCGGAGGCGATTGTGTCGCTCGGCGAGGTCGCCGCGGCAACTGCGCGTGAAGGCGTGGTCTGCAAACGCGTCCACGAATGCCCTGCGCGCCGGGCAAACGCCACCTCATCGAGAATCGAGAACCTGGTGCCTGAAGCGTTTCTGGAGAATCGTCAGCATCAGACCGCGAGGGAAGCAAAGTCGTTGCAGATCGCTGGGCGGGGGCGAGGGCCTGGCCCCCAGAGGTCTGGACCCGTTCCCGGGGACCGGCTTCTCATCCCGAGTCGCTTTTGACGGCCCCGAGGCCTGGTAAGGGGGCCGAGACTGGCGACAGACCTCCCGCCGTGACTCTTTCGGGTCGGGCGAAAGGGGGAGATAGCAAAGGGGGGGTTTGAGAACCAGCTCACGTAGCTGAATTTCCCAGCGCCTCCCAGCGCCGGAGGCGGCCATGTATCGAGGAATGGGCCCCTCCCTCTGTGGGACCGAAACCAGCTGCATGCAGCAAATTTCGTACCCCCCCCTTTCCCACCCCCCCCCTTTCGTCCGGCCCGACTCTTGCACAGCGCGAGGGGGTCCAGGAGCACCGCGGGGGCATCTTCGGGGGCGCTCGGGCCGCGGGAGCGGCCGGCCGCAGGGCCACGCGCGGGGCCACAGACGGTGCGGAAGCCACAGCTCAACACACGACTAGCACAACCCCCCCCCCCCCCACAGCGAGCAGGACGGCGGCGCTACGTGCGTGCTGACTCCCGTGCCTCTCGGGGGACCGCCTGGACCTCTCGGAGCCTGTGTTCTCTGGGCCCCCCCCCCCGGGGCCCCCGGGGACGCCCTCGGGGGTCCGCGTGCGCTCCTCCTCGAAGCTCGGGGCCGGGCTCGCACGCGGGGGGGCGGGGCCCCGCCCCGGGGCGCCCCGAGCCCCGAGCGCGGGCCTCCCCGCGGGCGGGCTCGTGCCACGGTGCCTCTCCCGCCGGCGGGGGCCGCCAGTGCCGGGCCGGGCCGGTCCTCCTGCAGGCGGGCTGTGGGTTAGGTGCACCGGGCGTGGTCGAAACACGTGCTCAGACATGGTCGACACGTGATCGCAAGCTCGTTCCCAGACGGTGTTGTAGCTGTTCTTGGGTATTCCTCCTGCAGAGGGGCACGCCCGACTTGATGCTGAGGCGAGGGGGAATGTTAGGGCTGGGACAGCCCCGAAAGGGGAGAGACTCGCGAGTCTGGAACAAGTGGGTGGCGCCCCTCAGAGGGGGCATGTGTCATCCTGGCGGGGATGAGGAGCCCGCCAGGTCCGCGACAGGGCGCCACCAATATTGCTGCTCCTCGGCCTGGGCTTCACGAGCCCGAACACGTTCGCGCAGGGGGGCTGCTAGGGCGGGGGGACCAGCTCATGGGGAGGACCACCGAGCTGGAATCGGCGATACATCGCCGATACACATCGGCGATAGGCCCCCGATAGCGACACCGCACAGCCCTGCGCAGGGCGTTCTTCCCATGAGCCTATCCCACCTGAGCGTTGCCCGCCATAAGGGTGTCCCTAGCCCCCTCTGGGCCTCGTGACGGGTGCTCTGGACACCCCTGGCAACACCCGAACTCCTGCGCTGGTTTCTGACACCCAATGGATCGCTGAGGAGGAGGAGGAGGAGGAGGAGGAGGAGGAGGAGGAGGAGGAGGAGGAGGAGGGGGAAGGGGAGGGGAGGAGGAGGAGGAGGAGGAGGGAGGGAGGAGGAGGAGGAGGAGGAGGAGGAGGAGGGAGGAGGAGGGGGAGGAGGAGGAGGAGGAGAGGGAGGAGGAGGCTGAACCATCGCGGCTTCCCCAAGGCGAAAGTCGCCCGGATACGGGCCGATGCTGGGCCACAGCCGGCCGTCAGCCCGGAGCGCCCGCGGCACTGGGGCCGCCGCAGCGTCGACACGGCGCGAGTCAGCCGTGCGCGCTCGCCGGCCTGCCCTCCCGCGGCCCCCTGCCTCGCCCGGGGGAAGGGGCGAGCAAACCAGGCCATTCGAGAACGAAGGCCTCGATTGACTGGGCTCTCCCGCCAGGAGAGGGCGCAGTCAAGGGAGGCTGCACGGCGATGGTGGGGTCCACGAGGTGGTGTGTCCAGACTGCCTGCGCCCAAACCCTCCCGCCTCGAATTCCTCGAACGTCACGTTCCCGAGCGTCGACAACTCGAACATCTCTCGCAGATTATCCTCCCTCGCCTCAGCAGAGACGAAGAGGATATCTTTCATGAATACCACCAGGGATACGGCCTGACAGATCCGCAGGGGAGGGCTCCTCAGGTTCTGAGGTCCTTCCTTCAAAGGCCGTATGGCATCGCAGCAGAAGAGATGCATGACTCCTCTATCCGCCGCCCCCGTCTTGACGACGATGAACCCAGCGCGGCCCCAATCCCACCGGCTCTCTGGGCGTAGGTAGTTTGGGAAGTCAGCTCTTCCACCCCTGTCTTCCCCGGATATGGGTCTACCCTTCCTCCCTCCTCCCCTGTGGTCTGGACGTTAGAGCGTCCAGCATGGCACTAGATGGCTCCAGGAAGGACTCATATACGCCACGATGATCTCCAAGATGGCACAAGGTAGCTCAGCTTGGACCACGAGCCTTTAGCATGCCTCCGAGAGGTCCCAAGACTGCTCCAAGACGACTCCGAGTAGATACGGAGCCTCCCAAGGATGACCCCGAGTGGTACATATCCGTCAAAAACGACCACGATACAACCATGTGGAATTTCATGCATTCGATTCGGATCCGTTTCGCGGAACCCTTCAATTATCCTGGCGAAGGTCTCAAACATATGCAGTTGTGGGTACCGTAATTGTGAATATCTGCTTCGGTGAAGCTGCCTATGGGGCCACGAAGCGCTGTACTGGGCGGGGGAACGCTGTACTGTGTGGGCGGTGTGCCGAATTGGGTTTCCGGGACGCATGCGGACGGTCCCACTGAGGGCTTCGGTGGAGCTCCCTATGGGGCCACGAAGCGCTCTACTGAGTGAGTGAAAATGCCGAATTGGGTTACCGGGACGCATGCGGACGGTCCCACTGAGGGCCTCGGTGGAGCCCCCTATGGGGCCACGAAACGCTGCACTGCGCGGGTGAAAATGCCAAATTACGCTACCGAGGAACCCCACATACTTAATTTAAATCTTATGTGTTTGCTTGAGTTTATAATCTATGCGCAATTCTGCGTTCTGAGCCCTCGTCGCGACGCCATATTGCTTGAACCTCCTCCCTCTTCCTAGCCTTCTATCCTCCATCGAGGACAGATTCGAGCCAGCCAGCGGCCGCGGTGAGGGACCACCCCCTGCGCACCCTCTATGGTGTCGAGAAAGTGCCCTGGACGACCGTCGTGCACAGCGGCCGCGGTGAGGGACCACCCCCTGCGCACCCTCTATGGTGTCGAGAAAATGCCGCGCCTGCTTTGCCCTGGACGACCGTCGTGCATAGCGGCCGCGCTGAGGGACCACCCTCTGCGCACCCCCTGTGGTGTTGAGAAAGTGCCACTCCTGCCACGATCTGCGAGCGTGTCACGGATAGAGGCCGCGCTGAGGGACCACCCTCTGCGCACCCCCTGTGGTGTCGAGAAAGTGCCACTCCTGCCACGATCTGCGAGCGTGTCACGGATAGAGGCCGCGCTGAGGGACCACTCTCTGCGCACCCCCTGTGGTGTCGAGAAAATGCCACTCCTGCCACGATCTGCGAACGTGTCACGGATAGAGGCCGCGCTGAGGGACCACCCTCTGCGCACCCCCTGTGGTGTCGAGAAAGTGCCACTCCTGCCACGATCTGGGAGCGTGTCACGGATAGAGGCCGCGCTGAGGGACCACCCCCTGCGCACCCCCTGTGGTGTCGAGAAAGTGCCACTCCTGCCACGCTCTGCGAGCGTGTCACGCATAGAGGCCGCACTGAGGGACCACCCTCTGCGCACCCCCATGTGGTGTCGAGAATGTGCCGCGCCTGCCACGCCCTGCGAGCGTGTCACGGATAGAGGCCCCGCTGAGGGACCACCCTCTGCGCCCCCCCAGTGGTGTCGAGAAAGTGCCGCGCCTGCCACGCTCTGCGAGCGTGTCACGGATAGAGGCCGCACTGAGGGACCACCCTCTGCGCACCCCCATGTGATGTCGAGAATGTGCCGCGCCTGCCACGCCCTGCGAGCGTGTCACGGATAGAGGCCCCGCTGAGGGACCACCCTCTGCGCCCCCCCAGTGGTGTCGAGAAAGTGCCGCGCCTGCCACGCCCTGCGAGCGTGTCACGGATAGAGGCCCCGCTCAGGGGCCACCCCCTGCGCACCCCCTGTGGTGTCGAGAAAGTGCCACGCCTGCTGTGCCTGGACGACTGTCGTGCATAGCGGCCGCGGTGAGAGACCACCCCCTGCGCACCCCCTATGGTGTCGAGGAAGTGCCACGCCTGCTCGCCTGCCGCATGGCTTGCCGTGTGTATGTGTATGATGCGTGTGCGGCCATATCGGGACATATCTCACGTGTTGCCCAGTATGTCGTGCAGACGTCTTGGGTGTATGATGCAGTGAACATGCGTCTTGTATGTGCGAATGTGTGCATGCGTGCGGCTGTGTGCGAGTGTGTGAGCGAGAAGGAGGAGGTGAGGTGGGAACGCAGGTGTGACGCGGGTGTAGAGAAGGGGAGGTGAGTGAACGCGGGTGCGACGCGGGTGTAGAGAAAATCAGAACCCCACTTAGAATGTGGAGAATTACATTTCCCAGCATACTGACGGTGGCACTGAGGCCTTGGGTGGAGCCCCCTATGGGGCCACGAAGAGCTGTACTGGGTGGGTGAAAATGCGAAATTGGGCTTCCGGGACGCATGCGGACGGGGGCACTGGGGCCTTCGGTAGAGCTCTCTATGGGGCCACGAAGCGCTGTACTGGGTGGGTGAAACGCAGGGAGGAGGGGGAGGAGGGCCACGAATCGCTGTACTGGGTGTGCGGGACGCATGCAGACGGTAGCGCTGGGACCTTCGGTGGGGCTCCCTACGCGGCCACGAGACGCTGTACTGGGTGTGCGGGACGCATGCGGACGGTAGCACCAGGACCTTCGGTGGGGCTCCCTATGGGGCCACGAAACGCTGTACTGGGTGGGTGAAACGCAGGGAGGAGGGGGAGGAAGGCCACGAAACGCTGTACTGGGTGTGCGGGACGCATGCGGACGGTAGCACGGGAACCTTCGGTGGAGCTCCCTCTGGGGCCACGAAGCGCTGTACTGGGTGTGCGGGACGCATGCGGACGGTAGCACTGGGACCTTCGGTGGAGCTCCCTATGGGGCCACGGAACGCTGTACTGGGTTTGCGGGACGCATGCGGACGGTGGCACTGGGACCTTCGGTGGGGCTCCCTATGGGGCCACGAAGCGCTGTACTGGGTGGGTGAAACGCAGGGCGGAGGGGCAGGAGGGCCACGAAGCGCTGTACTGGGTGTGCGGGACGCATGCGGACGGTAGCACTGGGACCTTCGGTGGGGCTCCCTATGGGGCCACGAAGCGCTGTACGGGTGTGCGGGACGCATGCGGACGGTAGCACTGGGACCTTCGGTGGGGCTCCCTATGGGGCCACGAAGCGCTGTACTGGGTGTGCGGGACGCATGCGGATGGTAGCACTGGGACCTTCG
The DNA here is from genome assembly GCA_963575745.1 of Prorocentrum cordatum. Taxonomy (NCBI): domain Eukaryota; class Dinophyceae; order Prorocentrales; family Prorocentraceae; genus Prorocentrum; species Prorocentrum cordatum. The sequence continues at coordinate 759,652 of CAUYUJ010005113.1, read as the reverse complement.
GTGGAGCTCCCTATGGGGCCACGAAACGTTGTACTGGGTGTGCGGGACGCATGCGGACGGTAGCACTGGGACCTTCGGTGGGGCTCCCTGTGGGGCCACGAAGCGCTGTACTGGGTGCGCGGGGCGCATGTGGACGGTAGGGAGGAGGGGGGGGGGCGCAGGGGGGCACGAGAGGAGGAGAACGCGGGGACCGTCTCTTCAAAACGAGGACCCAACACCACAGGATGGTTGGGAAGAACCTGATGCGTGTTCGATGGCGTTTATCTTTGCGTTTTCGCTTTCAGTGGCTCCTGAGGCCCCAAGATGGCTCCGAGATCGCCCAAGAGAGCCCCACACGGGGCTAAGGAGGGCTGCAAGACTGCTCCGAAGACCCTCGAGAGCGCTCCAAGAGTGTCCAAAGAGTGCGCCAAGCGACAACTCTTCGGGATCCGACGAGGGGCGGGGGGGGGCATCGCAAACTCTCCTGACCCGACGAGGGTCTCAAGGCCCCTAAGGGGGGGCCGAGAGAACCCGCGGATGGCCCCAAATGCACCCCAGGATGGGCCCAGAGAGGCCTGCCCAGAAGCGCGACCCAGGTGCGTCCAAAGAGGGCCCAAGAAGCAGCTGTCTGGCTCCAATTATCCTGGCGAAGGTCCCAACCAGATACAGTTGTGGGTACCGTAATTGTGAATATCTGCTTCGGTGAAGCTCCCTGTGGGGCCACGAAGCGCTGTACTGGGCGGGGGGGAACGCTGTACTGTGTGGGCGGTGTGCCGAATTGGGTTTCCGGGACGCATGCGGACGGTCCCACTGGGGGCTTCGGTGGAGCCCCCTATGGGGCCACGAAACGCTGCACTGCGCGGGGGAAAATACCAAATTACATTTCCCGGACGCATGCGGACGGTGGCAATGGGGCCTTGGGTGGAGCCCCCTATGGGGCCACGAAACGCTGCACTAGGTGGGTAAAAATGCCAAATTGGGCTTCCGGGACGCATGCGGACGGGGGCACTGGGGCCTTCGGTAAAGCTCCCTATGGGGCCACGAAGCGCTGTACTGGGTGTGCGGGACGCATGCGGACGGTAGCGCTGGGACCTTCGGTGGGGCCTTCTATGGGGCCCCGAAGCGCTGTACTGGGCGTGCGGGGCGCATGCGGACGGTAGCACTGGGACCTTCGGTGGGGCTCCCTATGGGGCCACGAAGCGTTGTACTAGGTAGGTGAAACGCAGGGAGGAGGGGGAGGAGGGCCACGAAACGCTGTACTGGGTGTGCGGGACGCACGCGGACAGTAGCACTGGGACCTTCGGTGGAGCTCCCTATGGGGCCACGAAGCGCTGTGCTGGGTGTGCGGGACGCATGCGGACGGTAGCACTGGGACCTTCGGTGGGGCTCCCTATGAGGCCACAAAGCGCTGTACTGGGTGTGCGGGACGCATGCGGACGGTAGCACTGGGACCTTCGGTGGGGCTCCCATATGGGGCCACGAAACGCTGTACTGGGTGGGTGAAACTCAGGGAGGAGGGGGAGGAGGGCCACGAAACGCTGTACTGGGTGTGCGGGACGCATGCGGACGGTAGCACTGGGACCTTCGGAGGAGCTCCCTATGGGGCTACGAAACGCTGTACTGGGTGTGCGGGGCGCTTGCGGACAGTAGCACTGGGACCTTCGGTGGGGCTCCCTATGAGGCCACGAAGCGCTGTACTGGGCGTGCGGGACGCATGCGGACGGTAACACTGGGACCTTCGGTGGGGCTCCCTATGGGGCCACGAAGCGTTGTACTGGGCGTGTGGAACGCAGGGAGGAGGGGGAGGAGGTGCACGAAACGCTGTACTGGGTGTGTGGGACGCATGCGGACGGTGGAGGAAGAGGGGGAAGAGGAGGAGAGAAGGAGAACGCGGGGACCGTCTCTTCAAAACGAGGACCCAACACCACAGGATGGTCGGAGAAGTAGCCTGACGAAGGACCAAACCATATCCAGGTGGGAGTGCCACAGTCGTGATTCACTTTTTCGGTGGTGATCCCTATGAGGCAACGAACCGTGCTAGGGGTGTGCCGAAATGAGTGGCGTGGTACACAATGCGAACGAAAACGATTGATCTGACTACGTGGGAGACTGAGCGCGGGTGAATATGAGCGCGAGTGCGTCTGACTGTGACTGAATCTGCGTGCGAGCGAGTCTACGTGCATGAATTCGAGTATGACAAAGCATGGTGTACTTGTATATGAATGTCAATAGTTTGAGAGTGACTGCCCCTGAGTACTCGTGACGCTGGGCGTGGCCGCCGCAAGGAACTTCCCCGGGACTCCCCGACGACATCGCCCGCGCGCTGCGACGCCAATGTCGGCGCGCCTCCCCGCGAGGATCGCGCCCGCTTCCCTCCCTTCTTTTACTCCCTCTTTGCCCGCGCACTCAAAAGTCCAAGGCTGCGGGCGCAGCGCAGCGCGGAGTCCCCGCAACGCGCGCTGGTCGCCCCGGCGGGGTCCCAGCGACGCGCGCGGGTCGTCCGCTAGAGAGCTAGCTGGCTAGTCCCCGCGACGTGCGCTGGTCGCCCTGGAGGGGTCCCAGCGACGCGCGCGGGTCGTCCGCTGCGCGGAGCAAAGAGAGCTAGCTGGCTGGCTGATAGCGGGCAAGGCTCTTGCCGCTGGGCAGAGCGACGACGGGCGAGCGAGGCGCTGGGCAGAACGCAGCACGGAGCTCCTGCGACGCGCGCTGGTCGCCCCGAGAGGGTCCCAGCGACGCGCGCGGGTCGTCCGCGGGGACCTTCGGTGGAGCTCCCTATGGGGCCACGAAGCGCTGCACTGGGTGAGGGAGACGCATGCGGACTGCGCCACGGGGACCTTCGGTGGGGCTCCCTATGGGGCCACGAAGCGTGTGAGGGGTGTGCCGACATGGGTGTGCGGGACGCATGCGGGCACCCCCACTGGGACCTTCGGTGGAGCTCCCTATGGGGCCACGAAACGTGTGAGGGGTGTGCCGAAATGGGTGTGCGGGACGCATGCTAGCACACCGCCTGGGACCTTCGGTGGAGCTCTCTCTATGGGACCACGAAACGTGTGAGGGGTGTGCCGAAATGGGTGTGCGGGACGCATGCGGGCACACCCACTGGGACCTTCGGCGGAGAACCCTATGGGGCCACGAAACCTGTGAGGGGTGTGCCGAAATGGGTGTCCGGGACGCATGCGGGCACACCCACTGGGACCTTCGGTGGAGCTCCCTATGGAGCCACAAAGCGTGTGAGGGGTGTGCCGAAATGGGTGTGCGGGACGCATGCGGGCACATCCACTGGGACCTTCGGTGGAGCTCCCTATGGGGCCACGAAACGTGTGAAGGGTGTGCCGAAATGGGTGTGCGGGACGCATGCGGGCACACCCATTGGGACCTTCGGTGGAACTGGGCCACGAAACGTGTGAGGGTTGGCGAACATGGGTGTGCGGGACGCATGCGACCCATGGGACCTTCGGTGGAGCTCCCTATGGGGCCACGAAACGTGTGAGGGGTGTGCCGAAATGGGTGTGCGGGACGCATGCGGGCACACCCACTGGGGCCTTCGGTGGAGCTCCCTATGGGGCCACGAAACGTGTGAGGGGTGTGCCGAAATGGGTGTGCGGGACGCATGCGGGCACACCCACTGGGACCTTCGGTGGAGCTCCCTATGGGGCCACGAAACGTGTGAGGGGTGAGGGTGTGTGGACCGAAATGTGAGGGGTGTGCGGGACGGGACGCATGCGGGCACACCCACTGGGACCTTCGGTGGAGCTCCCTATGGGGCCACGAAACGTGTGAGGGGTGTGCCGAAATGGGTGTGCCGCATGCGGGCACGACCCACTGCGGGCACACCCACTGGGACCTTCGGTGGAGCTCCCTATGGGGCCACGAAGCGTGTGATGGGTGTGCCGAAATGGGTGTGCGGGACGCATGCGGGCACACCCACTGGGACCTTCGGCGGAGCTCCCTATGGGGCCACGAAACCTGTGGGGTGTGTGCCGAAATTCGTGATGACGACGAGGATGATGATGACGATGATGATGGTTGGAGGAGGGAGGAGGAAGGAGGGGGAGGAGGAGGAGAGGAGGAGAGACGCGGGCCACCGTTTCTTCAAAACGAGGACCCAACACCACAGGATGGTTGGGGAAAAAATGAAGGAAAGGGCGCAATTTCAGACCACTCTTTTTTGTCATCTGGCTCCATAATGTCTCCAAGAGGGCCCAAGGGCCCACACTGGACCCCCAAAAGAGGGCCCAAGAGAGCCCCAGAAGACCGCTACGACTCCTAAAACTGCTCCAAGAGAGCTCCCATGCTTCAAAAAAGCCTTCAATCAGCTCCCAGCGGCCTCCAAGTTCACAATCGTTGGTCGAGGTGTTTCACTTGACCCAAAGCTGCGCAATACGAGCACTGCTCTCCTCTCTCCCCTGATACCGTCTTGGGCGGGTGCGCACCCCTCCCGCACATCCCCCCTCGTGCCCTCGAGGTACGAGCTGGAATGTCCCCAAATCCCTGGCTGGCTCCCCTTGGGCCTCAGTCGTCCACGCCGAGGATTCTGGAAGGGGCCCGGACCAAACACTGCCCAATCGGCAGGGGCGCGTCGAGTGGCCTCTGGGGCCTGGGGCATCTTCTCGCATGCGTGGTTCGGGTCCAGGGCGGCCCCGGAACGGGCCAGGAGGGCCCCCAAGAGGCCCCCAAGACGGTCCAACAAGGCCCCGAATCGCCGCACGATCGGTCCAAGACGCCAGAGTCCAATCGGCCGAGAAAGCGCCCAACGCGTCCCAAGAGGCATCCGAGAGCCTCCCCAAGAGGGCCTCGAGAGGCCAGCATCATAATTTTTTGGGGGTTGTTGAAGGATTTGGGCGTCCTCGCCTTTTGGGCTTCCCGACACTCCAAGACAACCCAAGAGGTCCCCCAAGACGGCCCAAGAGGCCTCCAAGATGGCCCCCAAACGGCCCGACAAAGCCCCACGACGGCTCAATATGCCTCCAAAACGGGCCCCTCTCGGCCCCCAACGCGGCTCCAAGAGGGGGCCCAAACAGGGGACCGTGAAGGACAATTCGAGACCTCGGCCCCAAGAGGTCCACAGGAAGCCCCAAGAGACCGTGACGAAGCCACAGCAGGGCCCGAAGAGGCACCCGAAGCCTCAGAAAGCACACCAAAAACTCCCAAGAGGCCCCAAGAGGCTCCCACAGCTGCCCGCGAGAGGCCCCCCCCGAGCGAGCTCCGAAGAGACCCTCAGAAGCATCCCTGAGGCCTCGGACCCACAACACAGGCACGGTGGCGGGATGGGCTGAAGGCCGTTCGATATCCAAACGCAAGGGTTCAAAACATGTAGTTGTCCTGTGCACGCGCTTCGCCATCGGACGGTCGCCTGTCCTACGAACAGAAATGCGTTCCCGCAGACGCGCTGGCAACATTTCAGGATCGGTGCTATGCTCCCGTCGTTTCGATTAGTGCATTCGACTCCGTGTGGTTCGTCTAAGGCCATGTTGTTTTCTTTGTCGCTGCCGGCCCCCTCGGTTTCGCTCCTCCGCCGTCCCCTGTTGTCTTCGGGGGGGGCAGAGGAGGGATGTAGAGGAATGGGGGCGACCGCAACATGTCTCGAGTAACCCATGCACTCCGTGGCGATTTCGTCCCCTGGCCCTCCTGCTTCTCCTGCTCCTCCCGCTCCTGCGGCTGCTGCTGCTGCTGCTGCTGCTGCTCCTCCTCCTCCTCCTCCTCCCTCATTCATACCTTTTATGCTCATCCTTCTGCTCGCCCGCCTCCTTCTCGTCCTCATCCTCCGCCGCCTCTTCCTCCTCCCCCCCCTCGTCCAATGCACAAAGCCCCCCCCGTCTGACTGAGCATCACACGATGGGGTGGTTTTGAAGATCAAGGTCTTCTGGGACACCCCAAGTGGCGGATAGAAAACAATTCCCCGTAGTGGGAAGGAATGCGTGCGGTACAACGTCAGATTCGGCGCGAGCGCGTCTAGTTTGTCGACCACCCTTGTTCCGACAACTCGCCTGGGCATCCTTTCTGGATGGGCTGGCGAAGAATTTTTCGTCGCAGCCGCAGGCGAAGGCGCACAGCGGCGTCACAGGTAAGCCCGGGCTAAGAACCAACCTAATTAACCTGGCGCGCGCACAGGCGGCTGCAGAACTACCGCCGAGGGACGCTGAGCTGCGCCGAGGGCTGAGGCTGCAGGAGCTGCCAGGAGCTGCCAGGAGCTGCCTGGAGAGCCAAGCAAGCGGGCGAAGATACTCGAAGCGTCACGGGTGCTTCGGGCCCTGGGCGTGCCGGCGGAAAGTGGGAGCCTAGGGCGGCCTGGGCCGTGTCAAGCAGGCGGTGGCCTGGCCTGCTGCGGGAGAGGCCACGGCGAAGCCGAGAGGGCGCAGGGACGACCCAGGAGGACCTTGAGACCGGCCGAAGGACGGCCCGCGGCAGCCCCAGGAGGGCCGAGAGACGGGTCCAACGGGGCCCCCAAAACGATCCCAGAGGGCCCGGGAGGACCTCGAAGAGACCTCCAAGAGACAAGACCGTGCATGTCCCAAGAAGGTCGATGTGTGATTTCGCAACGCTGGCCCTTCACGTCGTCAGGGCATCCATGACGGCCCAACACGCCCCCAAGATCGACCCAGAGCGGTCCTAGCGACACCCGAGGAGAAGAAGGCCCCAACAGGGCCACGAGGCATCCCAGGATGGCCCCAAGACGCCCTAACAGGGATTCGGAGGAGACTCGAGACGGATGAATATAGTCTTGAAACAGCTCATGCTCTCACCTTCCACTGAGGCCGGGTGGCTGGCGACCGCAGGCGGCTTCCGCTGGTTGAAGGACCCTCGCAGCGGCCACGGGAACGAACACATCTCGAAGGCACACGCGACAGAGAGGGATAGCGAAGGGGGGGGGAGGGAGCTTGGGCGAACATGTCAGCGGCCGATCGTTACAATAGAAGCAACTTTGTTCGAAAAATAAATTCTGTTTCTTGTTCCACTGAGGCCAGGTGGCTGGATTCAGGGCGACGCGACCGCAGGCGGCTTCCGCCGGAGGATGGCGCTTCGCAGCGGCCACGGAAACGAAAACTTTTTGAAAACACTCGCAGCACGCCGCAAACTGCAGAGCTCCTCTGGCGCCGCCGCACCGCCGCCGCCGCGCGCGGTGTGGGCACCGGCCTGCTGGGCGGCGCGGACCGCGCGTCCATGTCGGCGGCGGGCGCCAAAAGGCGCGCGGAGCTACTCCGGTTCCGCCCGCCGCGTCCACCAGACGAAGACGCCTTCAGACTCACTTACCAAGGCCAGCAGCTCTGTCCATCAATGCCTGACAGTGGGCGGCATGGGAACGAGCTGTTTCCTTCTCGACGGCCTGGGGCAGGATGCCGCGCTACTGACGGAGGTAGGCTTCGGCCAACTTTGTCCCGAACGCCCCCTGTGCTTTCTTGCCCGATGAACAGCGATGCTTGCAGCCCGCCCAGCGCGCCGATGGGCCGAGAAGGGCGTCAGAACCATCAGGTCGGCGACAGCCCTGGTGCTTTTTCTCCAGGTAGTCTCGAAGCGGCAGTGCTCGAATATTTGCGAAGAGAAATCCCGGCGCCCCAGCAGGCTCGGAGCGTGGGCGCGTTCCTCTTGGCGACGGCGTCCGACAAGTGCTCTGACCCAGCGAACAGCTTGAGGGGGCCCGACCTGCGGCGTCTTCAGCGGCCCAGCGACGGCAAACGCCTCCCGCGGAGTACGTCGGGTAGCTCCTGCGCGGCGGTGGCCGCCGCCCGTCGCGCGTCTGGCGGTAGCCGGCGTGGCAGCTCGAGTCGGGCGCCCGCGGTGCTAGCGCCGACGCGGGCTGCGCGCTGACCGCCGGCGCCTCGGCGCTGGATCTCCCCCAGGCGCCTGGCCCCGTCGCGAAGTCCACGCTTGCGCCCGCGCGCCGGAAACGGTGGGCGCCGAAATGGCCCGGCGGCCCCGGGCGCCGCGCCGCGGCGGCCCCGCCCAGAGCCTGGCGCAGAGTGGCGAGAGAGAAATCGAGCAGCACGCGGTCGCCCTGCTCCCGGCACAGCTGCGCCAGCGCCTCCGCGAGGGCTTCTTGCAGTGGCAGGTCCACCGCGATCGCCTGGTCCGCATCTCGAAGGGGCGCAACGGGATTGACGTGGGCACCTGCTCGCAAGCTCCTGTGAGGTAGCCCGCCACCAGGTCTCGGCCGTGGCCTTGGCCGTGGCCGTGGCCTCGGGGCGGGAGGGCTCCCCGGCCGTAGACGCAGCTCCATCGTCATCAGCGCGGCCAGGGCCTGCGCCCGCTGGCCGCGAGAGATCGTCCAGCGCGCCATCAGGGCCGCCGCGTCGCAGGGCAGCGGGCGGCGGCCGCGCGACGGGGCAGCTCGGCGCCAGCCCCAGAGGCACTGGCGGCTGCGGGCATGTGCCCGCCCCCCAATCGCCCCAGGGCGGCTCGGCCCACTAGGCCGACGCCAAGAGCTTCTCGCTGGCGCCGAGGGAGCCGCCCCCCACGAACACCATCTCCATCCAGCTCGAAGTCAGCTCGTCCCACTCCTCCTCCGAATCCGGCCGCGGGCCCCCCTTGGTCTGGCTGGCAGAACCGGTCGAGGGCGGCCAGGTTGAGGGCGTGCTGGGCCTGCGTTGTCGCCGATGCTGAAGCCCGTCGGAGAAGACCCATGCTCGTCGCGGTCGGGCGGGCCGCCGCCAGCTGGACCGGCCGCTCCCGCCGCGCCGCCCCCGCCTCCACGCGGGGTGCCCCAGCGGCTGGGGCAAGGCCGGGCGGGGGTCCAAGGCCGCGGCCGTGGGCCTGTCGGACCCGCCGCGCGCCGGCGCGCCTGCGCTCGGGTCGCTCGGGGCCCCGCGGCCCCGCGACGACCGTCGGCCGCGTTCTGCTCCGACGCTGCCCAGCGGGCCCGCAGGAGGCACCCCGTCGCCAGCAGCAGCGCCCCGAGGCGGCGGGCCACTGGCTGCCCTGGCAGCAGATAATGAGTCGCCGTTGACAAGGAGCCTCGATCCCAGGTTGACCACGGAGCGCAACTGGTATCGAACACCGTGCAACTAGGCTTCGGCCTCAAGGATGGTGGCCCCTTAGTTCCGCTTCCATCTCGACCTCCTGCAGCCCTTCCTGGGCGCTTTGCATGAGGAGCTCCAAGGGCTTCCTTGAGCGTCGGAGGTCGAAGCTGCTGTCGTGGCCCTCCTGGTCGCACTGCGGGGGCTACGTGAGCTCCGCGAGGATCTGCTTGTCTGGGCCCTTCTCGTCCAGGTGCAGCTGCTCGGCCGCCGCGGCGAACGCCCTCCCGCGGTGCCGCGCAGCTCCCGGCGGCGACTGGGGCTCCCGCCAGCTCCGCCAACTGCCCCGCGAACGGCCCCGAGGCCCTGCGGCAGAGCGCCCGCCGCGACGAAGTCTGGGCTGGCGACGGCCCGGGTCTTGACCAACGCGAGCGGCGGGACCTGGTCCCAGATGTCCGGCCCCCTGCGCGCAGAGGTCCAGAGGGGCCGCGCCCTCCGCCTCGCAAATCCAATGGCAAAATGCTAGAACGCTGAGACTCTGGCGCCGACGGGGGCCGGTGGAACAGAGATTGCCCAGGAGGCGCTCCGAATCCCCCCCGCGCGTGCGCCGTGCGACGGGGGCGCCCGGGCGGCGAGCCGCGCCTTCCAGACTCGCTCGGGGGTCGGGCGGGAGACGCGCCGAAGGCCGCGATCTCCCGCTCCGCGACCGCTCCCCGCCCGCAGCGCGCCTCCTCTTTGCGCGGCGGATGGCCGCGAGACTCGAGCCGTTGCGCCGGCCAGTCGCCCGCGCGCCGCCTGCTCGCTCGGTGGGCAGACGACGTGATCATCCAAGCGCTGCGTGCGGGGGGGGGGGAGGAAGAAGGGGGCGTCCGACGGCGAGCCCGACCTCGGCAGGGCCCCCCTCCTGCCTCGGCAGCGTGCTCGCGGGTCGCCCGGCGCCGCCAGAGGGCCCGAGACCGGCCCGTCGGGGGGGCGTGCGCGCGAGGAGGCGACCCAAGAATCGGGCGACGCCCGGGCCCCTCCGACCAGGGGGGCGCCGACTCCTGGGGCGCGCGCCTTGCGCTTAGCGAAAAATGTGCGAAGCTCGACTGGGGGCTCCGTGTGGTCGAATGCGTATTTGATATCATATTTGATGTCGACTTGGTCAATGTAGATCGGCGAGTCTTGGGAGTCATAGCTGCAGGCCTGAGCGAGAGCGCCCCCCGAGACAAGACCGACGGGCGCACGGGGGCGAAGGTGCTGACTTGGCCGACGGCAGTCGACGGCCGGCCTCTGGCCGCCGCTCTCTCTTTGCAATGAAACAGTCGACCACTGAAGCATGTCGACGACGCCAGCTTCGAGCATCCTCCAGGCGAGTTTCTATGTGGAGGGGGGTGGGGGCTAGGGTCGCCGCGGGGCCGGGCCTGCCCCGAGTTTCGTTAATTTCCTCGAGCAACGTCGATAAACAACATTTGCGACTCGACAAAGCAAGCGACTTAGCTCTCCCCGCCAGGTCCCCAGGGCCTGGCGAGAGGGGTCGGGGCGGGCGCCGTCGCGGGGGGCGGGCGCGGGCGGCTTCTTAGCCGATGGGGCCCCCGCCGTCGTCGCTGGGGCGTCCGGGGCGCGGCGCCTGGATGGGATGCCGTCTGCGAGAGAAATCCTGGGAGACAGAGGCTTCGGCGTGAGAGCGCGCGTTGCCGCTCGCGGCTCAGGTGGGCGCTGGGGCGGCGCGCGGAACTACTCCAGTGCTGCCCGCGGCGCCGCGGATCGGCATCGCGCGCGCCTTTGCCGCGCGGCGTGGCGCGCCCCTCCGCGCGCCGAAGAGAGCCGGCATTGCGTCGCTGCCGATCGCCGACCCTCTGCCGGCCAGCTCTCTCCGGACAGCCTCGCGAGAGCCCGCGCGCAGGCTGCCCTGGCGAAGCCCGCGCGCGAGAGCCCGCGCGCAGGGGCGCCGCGTGCAAGACCGCGAGATCCTTGTCCACGCTCCTATCAAAAATCCTAGGCGGCGCTGAGGCGCCCCGAGCACCCTCGGCAACGCTTGCTCCATCCAAGCCTGAGAGACACCTGAGGGAGGCAATCGATCATCGCTCCTTCTTCTATTCTAACACCTCTCGGGCCTCGCGCGCCTTCGGCAGGCTCTCTGCGAGGGCGGCGCCCCGCTCGAGCTCTGCCATCGCGCTCCCTGGCAGCTGCGGCGACGCCGTGAATGTGGCCTCGGCCTGGGCGGTCGCGCCGAAGGCCGCCTGCTCGTCTGCCGTGAGGCGCCCTCCTGAGGCGCCCGTGCGCGCTCGCGGATCTGATCGCGGTGGCAGTGCGCGATGGTCTGGCGGCGATGGAACATCAACTCCGCGGACTGAATGTTTGCGCCGTCAACCTGGTCGTGCTGCAGCAACGCCTTCAGGTGACGCCTGCGCGTGCTCTTCCATGCCCCACTCGGTTTCCTGCAACCCGCGCATCTTCTTGAAATGCTCGAAATGGCTCTCTAAAGACCGACCCTCGCTGGCGAGGCTCTTCAGGCACCGCGTGGTCGTCTTCGGCTTCGGGAAATCCGCTAGGACTTCTTCTCGACAGCTCTCCGCGATTCCGGCCAGGCTCCTGGAGGGCTTGCCCGCCTGGTCCAGGTCGCACTGGCAGCGAACGGCAGTCGGGTGGCACCGCCTGGTTACTGAAAGCACCTCCCTCGGACATGGTGACCCACTCGATGAACAGCGCCGACACGTCTGCCAGCGCGACGACCTCTCTGTGTGGGAAGCCCGTCCTGGCGAAGCCGGCGGGCGGCGCGACCACGTCGCCGCAGTGGTAGCCGCTCCTTGCCTGCGCTGCACGCCAGTTGTTCGCGGGACCAGCCAGAGCACCAGCGGCGCCGCCAGCCAACACGAACGGCCGGGTAAACGCCCTGGTCGCCGCCACCAACGCCGCTCCGGCGGGGGGGCCTCCCTCGCCCGCGCCGCCTGGGCCTCCCGCCCCGGCCGCGGCCGCCCCAACCGCGGCCCCAGCAATCAATGCCCTGCGCCCGAGCACGCCCCCGGCCACGAACGCAGCGGGCGGGGCGGCCGCCGCATTCGCGACCAGAGCCCTTCTGCCGCCACGGGGGGGCGCGCCAGCCGGCGCGGGGGCCGCGCCGGCACCAAAAGGACGGCGGCTGCCGGCGGCGCCGCCCACGGGTATGGCTCGAAAACATGAGCCGGCAACGCGGCCCCAGAATGGCGCCCCTGGTAGCACCGCCGCGCCTCGGCGTCGGGGAGCGAAGCGGCCACGTCGGCCAGCGCCGGCGCCGCACCCAAGCGGTAGGGTGCGCCCGCCACGGATGGGCCAGGGCGCAAGCCCGTCGGCGTATCGCACTGCACTGATACCTGCCGACCGCCAGTCGACCACCTCCAACCGGACCAGGCGGTAGAGCGACACGAGTATGGCGTCATTCGGACAGGACACCACTGGGCCCATCAGCCAGCGCTGGCGCCACAGCGGGGGCCCGCCACCGCGTACATCGGGTAGGCCGCCCGCTGTGCCCTGGGCAAATGGGACACGGCGGTGGCGATTGCAGCAGCCATCTGCCCCACGGCTGATCTCCTCGAAGGCGAAGCCAATCACGAGGGCCAGGGCGGTCGTGAACCAGGCCGCCGCGACCGCTACCGCGGTGGGCCCAGCCCTCGGCGTCCCGGCGGGCGGCGCGATGCACTGCTCGGGCGCCCCAGGACACGCGGGGCAGGGCGGCACCGACGGGAAAACGCATTGGCAGCCCGGACAGCTCGGACACGGCGGAGCTGCCGGCGCCTGACTCAGCCAAAAAACACCCCATGCGCGAGATGGGTGACCGCGCCGACTGCCCACGGAGGGACCACAGGCATCCTCTGGGGAAGAAAGTTTGAGCGAACATGTCAGCGGCCGATCGCTACAATAGAGGCAACACTGTTCGGATGACAAATCAAGAGGAAAAGCCTTTGGCGGGCCCAAGACGCTCCCAGACGGCCCAAAGCGGGACCTCTGGAGTGACGCCAGTACGGCACTACGATGACCCCACGGAGGCCTCCTCTGGTGCCAAAGACGCCATCCAGAGAACCCCATTGCAGTCCCAATCTCAGCCCATACCTTGGAAACACACTGCTTGCTCAATTTGTGTGCTCATTTCCCCAGATGACTCGCTGTGTCTCCCACTCTGAGGGCTCAACTGCGGGTCTTGTCGTGCTGAAGGCATACATATCGCAACGCAGCGCAAAGGAATGGCATGCAATGGCATGAGATGCAGCGCAACGTACTGCAAGCGCCTTCACATATGCAATGTGTTGCACAGCAGAGCATGAGCACAGCACCGAACTTGGAGTCGTATAACATGCGCTGCGCATCCTGGCGCATCAGGAGTTTTCAAACATCAATCGACTTTAGTATATAAGCAGCCGTCAGACTGACCGTGCAACTTGACGTATGTCGATGCTCATCGAACACACATTCCTCCACACATCTGAGTGTTCTAATTCCTAGCGGTATTGCCACATACTACTGCCCCGCTCTCTATATGACTACCTAGCTCTCTATCTTTCACCAACCACTTCTCTACCTAGCAATGGACAATCACGAGGCAACCAGGACAACCGCGGGACAACATCAAAGTGGTACGCGCCGAACACGGGACAACCACGGGATGATCACCAGACAACCACGGGATGGCCGTGGGAAGGTGCGCGCTGGGCACGGAACAACCACGGGACAACTTAGCGGGGCGCGCGCCGGGCCCGCGAGAAGCAGTCTGACGTACGTGCTCCTAGCCAGGGAAGGATCTCTCGCGCACTCGGACTCCCCTCGACCGCACGCACGGCGCGAGCCCAAACCGAGGTCGATCTCCGTGCGAGGGCTCTCCGTGGCACTTCTGTTTCACCCCGACCAAATCTCCGAACTGGCCAGCCTCGGCGAGCTTCCTCAATCTATCCAGCGCCGTCTGTGCAGCCAAGCTCGCGTCCACCTCATTTCTACGACGGTTCCTCTCAATTCCAATTCCATTACTGCTGCCTCCAATTACGCGCCTCCCTTGTCTTCAAGCGCCTACGGATAGCATGCATGGGAGGCGGTGGTACGCAGACGGCGGTACGTGGAGGGTAGCAAACGTTGGCACCACTTCTGACTGTCTATTTCGACTGTCTATCGCGATCGCCCCATACGTCCCTCCCTCGCCTGGTCCTCCTCCCCCCCGTCTGCTCGTCGCTCCAAAGCACGCGCAAGGAGCAACGCGCACTACGATGGGAATTGGGGGCACATCTTCCAGCTAGCACAAATGTCGTACCGGAGATCTAAAACACGCCCCAAGCCCCAAGCTGGCTACCGCTGGAAAACATGTCGCTCGTAGCTGTGGCTCTGCTCCAGCACCCTCCCCGAGTCGCCGAGAAGACCACGAAGCCCACGAAGAGCACCGTGTACCTGGCGGCAGCACCGCTTGGGCCTGAAGGCACAGGCCACGACCCCGACTGCAGAGGCCTCGACACCCGACTCGGCACTCCGAGATGGAACATCACACGTTTTGTAATGGCTAACGGCAGAGAGCGTTTTCTTATGAGACCGGAGAAAAACCCAATCATAATCTTGTTCGGTCTATAGGGCTGTGGGGCTATATGGGCTATAGGGCGGTAAGGCTATAAGGCCATGGGGCTACAGGGCTATAGGGCTATGGGGCTATAGGGCTATAGGGCTATAGGGCTACAAGGATTTAGGGCTGTAGGGCTATCGAGCTATAGGGCTATTAAGGCTATAAGGCTATTAGGGCTATAGGGCTATAGGGCTATAGGGCGATAGGGCTATAAGGCTATCGGGCTATAGGGCTATGGGACTATAGAGCTATAGGGCTACAAGGCTGTAGGGCTATAGGGCTATAAGGCTATTAAGCTATAGGGCTATAGGGCTACGGGGCACCCGGGCGTGCCGCTGAAATCTGTGCCATACCTCACCTAACCATATGAAACCGCTAGGACCCCTACAGAGGTGGGCTGTTATTGGGGAGTATTCGGCGTTTCGACATTGGGCGGGATGAGGGGGGGAGGGGGGGTGTCTGGCTCTGGACCTCTGCTTAGTTTGCAACAGTGCGTCCGATGGGGAGGATTCCACCTGCTCGAAACATGCGCCAAAAACAGCCAACATCTGCTCCACTGGTGTGAGGGGGGGGAGGGGGGGGGTGCGAGTGCCCGCGCCGATCGCAACGAGATGGAACATCACACGTTGTTTGTGGCTACTGGTAGCCTTAGGTCGGGCATGTCCTCTTACAGGCAGATTTTGGAAGAAGAACATTGGAACCAATCAAAACAAATACAACAATCAGCAAAGGTAGTCCGGAAATCGCCACAATATTTTTTTGTGTGACTGCTTTTGAATGTCCCTCCTGTATCGAGACATGTCGGACTTAATGTTCACCAAGAGGAGCGTGCGAGGCTCCATCATTTTTCCATGCGGAAGGCCCTCCTCGGCGAGGAGGGGCAGCGGCGTGCGCGTGCGCCTCGCGGGCCGCCCCGCACCGAGAGCAGCCAGCGCAGCGCGCTTCGCGGGACTCGGCGGCGAAAGCCTGGTGATCTGCCCCCCCCCCCCCCTCCCCGAGCGGGCCGCGACCCACGCTGACGTCTCCGCCAGCGATGAAAACGCCAACAAACGAGAACAACCAGAACACCGAACAATGTGGGCGATTTTCGGAATCCCCGAGCCCGAAAACGTTTTCGTCTCTTGCGGGGCGTTTTTTTGCTTCCGCCACCCTCCGCCGCCCTTCCGCCGGCGGGGGCCGCCTCGTTTTACCTCCGCTGAGTCCCACCAGCCCTCTGGGCGTCGGTGGTTTAGGCAGTTTCCTCTTCCACCCCTCCTTCTTCCCCGTCGGGGAAGGGTTTATCACTGTTCCCTATTAATAAACACCCCATCCCCCAGGCGACTGGGGGCCAACCCGAGTCCATGACAACACTCCCCCACTATCCCTTGTAAAAAACAATACAACACACACTCTGCCTCCAAATTTGGAACATGCGCAACCAACCCGATGCGGCCCCCCCCCTCCCACCACCATCCCGGTCAAAAAACAATACAGGGTACACTTGGCGGCGGCTGCGAGTGCGGCGGCTGCGGCGGCGGCGGCGGCGGCGGCGGCTGCGGCGGCGGCGGCGGCGGCGGCGGTGGCGGCAGCGGCTGCGGCTGCGGCGGCGGTTTGGCAGCGGGGGGTGGCGGCGGCGGCGGCGGCGGCGGCGGCAGCGGCGGCGGCGGCGGCGGCGCGGCGGCGGCGGCGGCGGCGGAGCGGCGGCGGCGGCGGACGGCGGCGGATTGGCCCCCAGTAGCTGCCCATCCAAAGGCGACTGCTGAATATGCTGAGGCTCGGGCCAGACTCGGGTGCTACGTATGTGTTGGGAGGGCGGGTGGGGGTGAGCGAGACGGCTTGCGGGCGGGGGGGGGTCTGGACCCCTCCTCCTACCCCCTCCGCTGGACTTGGACAAAGGGTTTTCGCGAGGTGTCGGAGCGTCCAAAACGGCCTCGGGGAGGAAACCACACTTATTGGTTTTACATAAGTTTTGGCCCCATTTTGGCCTCCTGAGGGGGGGGACTGTAATTAGCACCCCCCCTCCTGTGATCGATGTCACCCAAGATGGCCCAAAGATGGTCCCCAAGGCTCCCAGGATGCCCCCAAGAGGCTCCCAAGAGACCCCCAAAAGGCCCCCAAAGATCCCCCAGAGGCACCCAAGATGCTCCAAGAGGCCTCGGATAGAATGCCAAACCGTTGATTTTTACTAATATTTGAGCCACACGTTGGCCTCTGGGGCACTGATTCAGATGACTCCACGAGCGCCTGGGAGAGCCCAAGGTAACCTCCAAGATGGCTCAAGATATCCCAAGATGTCTCATAATGGCTCCCACGATGCTCCAAGATGCCCCAAGACCGCTCCAAGACGGCTCCCAGTGGCCAAAGAGCTCCCCCAGGAGGCCCCGAAGAGGCCAACACCTTAGGAAATTCTATGTGTTTGGCTTTCTCGCCTTTTCGCTTCCGATGGCCATCCGAGGCCTCAAAATGGCTCCAAGTTGGCCCAAGAGGGCTCCAATAGAGGCTCCAATGAGCTCCAAGACGGCCCCAATAGCGCCTAAAAGCGCTCCAAGAACGCCCCAAAAGCGCCCCAAGAGGCGATTATTTGGGCTCCCGAGGGGCAGCGCTAATGCTCGCTTCTTGTTTGATCGATGTCCCCCAAGATGGCCCCAAGAGCGCTCCCAAGGCTTCCAAGAGCGCTTCAAGAGGGCCCCAAGAGGCGCCCAGGAGGCCCCGACAGGCGCCCAAGAGGCCTCCAAGCTGTTCCCAAGAGACCCCCAAGCGGCCCCAAGAAGCTCTCCGAGGCACCCAAGATGCTCCAATAGGCCTCAACTGGGGGACCCTTTCTCTGTGTGCTGCCCACTTCCCTGATCGAGGCAATTCCTCTGGGCATCGTTTCTGGATGGGCTGGTGGGGTTACTTTTTTTCCTCGCGGGCGCAAGCGAAAGCGCAGGCACCGTGGTGAAAAGTCCGGGCCGCGGGCCGATCTAATTACACGCGCGGGCGAGGCAAAATAAGCGGGCGGGCTGCCTAAGCTGCCTGCGCTGACTGCGCGAGGGGAGGTGCAAGTCGAGCGGGCTACGCGCGAGCCTAAGTACACAGCGACCGAGCGCGGGATCAGAACATACCGCCGGGGGGGCAGCTGGCTGAAGCTGAGCTGGCGAAACTGACTGCAAACGGCCAGGGCTGCTTGCTGCACACGTGCGAGACCCAGAAGAACAACCGGGTGAATTGGATCCTGCACGCCAGGGGACGTCGTGACCTGTGCTGTAGGATACAGACCAAACGTCCAACCAGCGAGGCTGTGCCACCAGACGGTCAAATCAGGATAGGCAGCGCGCAATCAGGAAAACAGAGTCAGAGGAGTGCAAGCACACTCGGACCCGAAGTGGGTACCGCGGGAGGACATCACCATGTACGCTGCGGGACCTTGTCGCCACTGGGCGCCAGGGGTCAGGGCCAAAGCTGTGGCTGGGTACGTACCACGAGAGGTCGGCAACGATGCGCCAATGGGGGGGTGCGCTGACCACTGCAAGAAGGCTGAACCACTCCTGAGTAAGCCGGCGGACATCACCCCAAAGGGCCAGCACCAGACACGGCCAGCTGATGCAAGTACTGTAGACCAGATGCCCAGAGAATGAGGACGCAAACGTAGGAACTGGCCAGGGGGCGTGTGTCGGGGACGCCGCTCAGAGGGAACCGCGATTTGCGCGGGATGGGGAGGCCAGGGCAGGTGGGAACTGACATCACCTTACCGGCGAGGGGAAAGAAGCGCCCTCCAGGTCTATCCAGCGTGAAAGGAGGGGAGGGCCTCTAGCAGCTTCGACTGAGCGAGCCAGCAGCATCTCCTTGTGCCCTCGGGAGCGAGGAGCATGCGACTGGGTGGTGGGCGGGGATGCCGCCGCAGTCGCAACCCGTCTGCTGCGCTGTACCGCGTCCGCGTGATGGCCAGGGCCGCATGTCGCTGCTCCACACGTCTCGAGGTACACATCCCACTGCAGCTGCGGCGCGGGCGGATCCTGCTCGCGCCCAATGTGCTGCGGCGCGGGCTGACAGTGTAGCCTTCTGCCAGGGTGGGGAACTGTGAGCAACTAGCCAAGGCTGCGCGCATCACGCCAACGTAAGGCCAGACGCGGCGGAAGACCGCCGCACGAGAGGGCGAAGGGAAGGGGAGGGGCGAGGGGCCAGGGTACTGCTGATGGCCGTCAGCGTCCAAGTTACCGCTGCTGTCAACGGCCCCCAAGCGGGGGCGCAGAGCCTTGGCGACGAGGAAGGCGTAGTGCCCCTCCGTGGAGCTGTGGCGTTGCTAAGTCCTATGCCAGGGCTGCTGTTGGCGTGTCCACTCACCGAACGGCACCTGTAGTTAGCAGGACCAACAGGAAGGTCCAACAGGAAGGTGCAAGCGTAGCCGGGACGGGGCACTGCGTGTTCAGAGCCAGGGCGGTCGGACCGCTTGGAAACGCCAGGGACCTACGGCTGATGGCCGGTTCGTCCTTTCCCAGTAGAGAGAGAGAGAGAGAGACAGAGAGAGAGAGAGAGAGAGAGAATAAGAGAGAAAGAGAGAAAGAGAGAGAGAGAGAAACAGAGAGTGCCAAGGGACGACTGATGGCCGCATGAGCAATGCACGTCCGAGACTGCAGGTACATACGGCTGATGGCCGTCCCGTCCTTCTTAGTAGAAAGAGAGGGAGAGGGAGAGAGAGAGAGAGAGAGAGAGAGAGAGGGAGAGAGAGAGAGAGAGAGAGAGAAAGAGAGAGAGAGAGGGAGCGAAGGAACGGCTGATGGCCGTATGAACAGTGCATGTCGGGGAGTGGGAACACCCTTGGGCCAGGTGGCCGAGGGGACCCGTTGCTTCCCACGAGTGTCTATACTGCTGAGAGAACCGGGGAGCGCCCCGGGGCACCAATCTCTGCTGTCCCAACGGTGCCGAGAACCCTGCCCGTGGCGACGAGCACCTCTGCCGGCCACGCTGCTCTGAGAGCGTGTGCCGGCACGAGTATTGACCCGTACGCTGTTGGCAGTCTCCAGGCTGTGGGGGTGGCGAGGAGCCCGTAGTACCCCTCCGCAGGAGTTGTGGCGCTGCTGGGCCCTGGGCCGGGGCAGCTGTCTGCAGGTCCAGTCTCTGAACGGCACCTGTAGTCAGCTGGATCAACTGGACGGTGTACACGTAGCCAAGACGGGACACTACGCGGATGCAACCAGGGCGGTCGGACCGCATTCCACGGCGGAAGAGATGACACCTCCTTTTATCCTCGAAGGCGAGGCCCTCTTTTGAACGCCCTATGTGTTTTCCTGCTGTACCTCGGTGGAAAGTATACGCGACACGGAGCAGAAGGGGGCTCGCCGAGGGATTCTGCTGACCCTGGGTGTGCACTCGCTGGCTGAGCTTGCTCGGGCCTGGAACTACGGATGGCCCCTGTCGTGGCGGCGCCAGCGCCTGGGGGGCCTCTGCTCTGACCCCCCTCGCCGAGTTGAGACAAGCAGAGAGGCCAGCGGCGCACTCCTGCAGGGCGGTCTGCAGGCGACAAGGCGGGCGGGTCAAGATGGGGAAAGCGGAGGAGGGCCAGCATGAAAGATAGAGTGGGGGGGAGATCGACCGTACAGTGGGGGCCCGACCACAAGAAACCTTCCACAAGAAACCAAACCCTGAGACCCCAGGACGTCCATTGGTTTTTGGTGTGGGGGCGTCACGTTTTCTTTGGCAAAACCATCGGAACCGAAGAAACTCAGGGCACCCTGGATGCAAGTAGGGTGTTTCTTGGCATGGGCCTCCACTGTAGCTGAGGGCGCAACAACTCACCCGAACCTCGCAATAAATTGCGTGCAAAGCGGCGGCCAAGGCTGCGCATTGCCGTGTCCGTGACCTGGTCCCTGTGGGTCGCCGCAGCTTTGGACTTACGAGGGAGGGGGGATATGAGCAGCAGGAACACGATGTCATCGAGGCTGTCTCCTGAGACAAGGTGGCTCGACGTGTCGCCGACAAGCTGCCCGCAGGTTCGGGTGTACTGGTGCCCCACGGGGCCCTCGTTGATAGAATCAGGCTTCACGCTTCATCTCCCAGAGCACGGCCTGCGTCTTCGTCTTCATCCTCGTCGATGTCCGTCTGCATTCTTTCTTCCATGTCCACATCCACCTCTATCTCGATTTGCGTCCCCACCTCTGTCTCCATCTCCCTCGCTCGTCCTTCTCCACCTCCTCCCGCTCGTCCTTATCCACCTCTCCCCCTCCCCTGTTGACTGTTATCATGCGTCCTCTTCTGCTCTGTCTCAATCTACGTCTCTGTCTCTACCTCCACCTCCTCGTAATTCCCCTTGCCCACCTTCTCCCCGGCATCCTCGCCCTCCTCCTCGCGTCTTCGCTGCCGGAAGCTCCCCCCCTCCTCCCGCCCCTCGCCCGAGGCGGGCGCTCCCCCCGTTACGCAGGCCGACAACGAGGGCGCCACTGGAGCACGACCGCGAACTTCTTCAGATGTCGATGCAGCGGGGCCTGGCAGCGCTGCGGCTTCAGCCACTCAGAGCGGCAGCAAATGAAGGGGCCCTGGGACACACAAATAAATACACACAAATAGAAGGATTCCCCATATTTTCCCATATTTTCTGGGTTTTTGTCTCCCCCCCCACTTCCCATATTTTCCCATATTTTCCTAGGGATCGCCGATGAATTGTGTCTGTGTGTTTTTTCCCCTCCTGAGCAGAGGCCTCCTCCTCCTCCTCCCGCCGCGTCTTGCCCTCGACCCTCGGAGGTCGAGGCGGCGGGCCTCGGAACGCCAGCGCGTCTTACCCTCTTCCCCTGCCTCCAGAGGCCTCGGGGAGGACGTCTGGGGCTCTGAATCTGGCGCAGACGAAACTTACCACCACCACTTATGAAGAACTCCTCCTCCTCCACTCCGCTTCCTTAGGAAGAACTCCTCCTCATGAAGAACTCCTCCCTTCCTTATGAAGAACTCCTCGTGTCGGCAAAGCAAGCCCACCGCTTCCGTTTCGCCGACGACATCCTCACCATTTCTGACCCTGCAGTTTGAATTTCGCAACAGTCTCAAGGATGGAGGGCGGGTGGTTTAAAAAATGTGGATGCTGCTTTAGCGCGGCGCACATTCGTCTTAAAACTTGCAACAGCTTTCAGGCGGTTCCTTTTCAACATGTGGCTCTCGCCTTAGCGCGGCGAACATTCGTCTTAAACATTTGCAACAGCTTCAAGGATGGAGGGCCGTTCATGTTCAAAATGTGGCTCTCGCCGTAGCGCCGCGCACATTCCTCTTAAACATGCGCAGCAGCTTCTAGGGTTCGTAGGGGTGAAGTCCCAAGATTGGTGTTCTGGTTCAAATTCGGATTCAGGGCGCAACAATCACGTGGCCTCGCGGTGTTGACGTTCAAGGAATGTTCTTTTCTTTACAACTGAAGACTCTCAAACGGCTGCCTTCCAATGGAGCACTTCCCGCATTGAAAACAACATTCTTGTAGGGACCTGTGAAGAAGGAACTTTGAGGCAGGTTTTATTGCAACATCCTTCCATCGTCTTGGGTTTACACTGGTCCTCCTTCTTCTCCCTCCTCTTCCTCCTCCTCCTCCTCCTCATCATCATCATCATCGTCATCGTCATCGTCATCGTTATCGTTATCGTCATCGTCATCATCCTCCTCCTCCTCATCATCATCATGATGATGATGATGATCATCATCATCATCATCATCATCATTATCATCGTCGTCATCGTCATCATCGTCATCGTCATCGTCATCGTCATCGTCATTGTCATCGTCATCGTCATCATCTTCGCCATCCTCATCCTCATCCTCATCCTCATCCTCCTCCTCCTCCTCCTCCTCCTCCTCCTCCTCCTCGTCATCGTCATCGTCATCGTCCTCATCCTCATCGTCATCGTCATCGTCATCGTCATCGTCATCGTCATCGTCATCGTCATCGTCATCGTCATCGTCATCGTCATCGTCGTCGTCATCGTCCTCCTCCTCCTCCTCCTCCTCCTCCTCCTCCTCCTCCTTCGTCTCCTCCTCCTCCTTCTTTTCCCCCTCCTCCTCCCCCTCCTACTCCTCCATCCTCAGTCCTTCTAAGCGCGCCGACCACCGCCTGCAAGGGGGTGAAGTGTGTGGGAGACCATAGCACAGGGGGGGCAGCATCTCGGCTCACGGGGGGAAACCAGAAGGTACCGATACCGCCACTCCCCGGACCTCTCCCGGGGTGCGCCCCGACCGGAACGTCGAGGCGAATGCAGCTGTGGCAGCGAGGACCTCCCAGGAGGCCCCTAAGAGGGGGAAAAACGGGCGAAGGGCAGAGGCATGGGCACCCTTCCCTCCTCTGGGCCCCGCCGCTGGCTTTCCCCTGCGCCGGAGGCGCCCGTGTATCCAGGAAGGCGCCCAGCGGCGGGGCCGGAGCCGGGGCGGGCACGAGAGCTCCCGGGCGCGGCTCCGCAGCCCTCGGAGGGGGGGGGCCGCCCCGCCGGGGGTTGCGGCCCGCGGTGCCTCGCAGGAGGAGGAGGAGGAGGAGGAGGAGGAGGAGGAGGAGGAGGAGGAGGAGGAGGAGGAGGAGGAGGAGGAGGAGGAGGAGGAGGCGGAGCGGAGGCGGAGGCGGAGGCGGAGGCGGAGCGTAGGCGGAGGCGGAGGCGGAGGAGGAGGCGGAGGAGGAGGAGGAGGAGGAGGAGGACGAGGAGGAGGATGATGATGATGATGATGAGGAGGGCACACCACGGGTCCGACCAATGCCCCCCTCGCGCGTCACCCCGCTCAGCCACTCCCCCCTCCCTTCACCCCTCCCGCGTCTCTCGCCCTCCCTCCCCGCGCTCGAGCCCGACCCTCCCTCCTCGGCAGCCTCTCCTCCCTCCCCCCCTGTTCCCCCTCCGCGCCTCCCTTCCCCCAGCGCTCTCCCCATTTGCGCCTTCCTCGTCCCCAGACAGCGTGCGGCTTTGGGGCAACGGCTCAAAGGCTGGTGGAGCTACGAATCTACAAGCTGTGATTGCATGAGTCAGGTGATATTGCCGCCTGCTGTGATTAAGGAAGATAGCCTTGTCTCCAAAAAGAAGGCGCAGCAACGACTCCTGCACGGCGGCTCGCTTCGACAACTTGCGCCAAGCCGCCACACATAATAAGAAGATCAAGAACTTGATCGAGATCCTGTTAGGGTCCGTGTACATGGTTGTACGTCGTCAACAAAGATGGACTCCTTGTGGCGCAAAGTACGGTGAGGACACACATAATACAAGCCATAACCGAACTCCGCACCCGCTCTGTGTCTGATGCATCCTACAGGCCCCTGTATGGCTGATCTGATCATGAGGTTCCTCTTTTGCCCCTGGTTCCCTCTCTATCCTCTCCCCTGCGGTCCCATCCATTCCTGGCCTGCTTGTCCCTGCTGCCCTGTCGTCTGCTATGATTTCGGACATCGGACATCCCCTCACGCCCTGTGCTGTCCTGCTCTGTCCTGCTGTCCTGTCCCGCCCCGCCCTGGATGATCCTGTCCTGCCGTGCTCCGTTCTTTCCATTCCGGCCCCATCCTCTGCTGCCCTTGTTCTCTTTATCCAAGGAGGTCCTCGGCTTGGACAGTAGTCGCCAGAGGCCAGGGTGGCCGCAGCCTGAACCTTTGCAGGACTTGAGCCTACGCAGCATGCGGGCGACCGGTGAGAAATGTGAAGCGAGGAAGGGGTGCTTCTGCAACTGATCTGGACGTCGTCAAGCACTGCGAGACCCCCAGAAGTACGCCGCGGATGGAGCAAGCACAATGTATGGTGATGTGTTTCCCACCTTTGCGATATCTTCGGCCTAGGTATGCGAGTACTGGACTCCCACTGGTGAGAAGGCAAAAACGTGCTCTGGCCAGGTAATGCATGAGCGAGGGGATTGAGGCGAGTACAGACGAGGTGACGCATTGCTGGTGGCATCGGCAGCGCCCTACTCGTGGAGAAAGCCTTGGAACGCAAGCACGCGACAGAGCCGATGCGAATTACGAGCGGCAGCGGCGACACCCACGCTGGAGATGCGCAGCCCTGTGGGCTCGAAAGCCGTGGCGCCTGCCCGCAGGACGGCTTCGCTGTGCGACGCGCGTGGGTCACACCGGCGAGCCGCACTGGCCAGCAGAAGAGCACTCCTCCCCGCAGCGCGAGGGTGTGGGCGCCCACGCGGCAGAAAAGACTGCTCCGAGCGAGCGCGCACCGGCCCGAGAGAAGTGCCGGCCCGCCGACCGGAGGTGCAAGGACTTCCACCGGGCCTCGAGCAAGCTTCCAGACGGCAGGAATCACGAGCCGTGGGTCCCGAGGTGGTGTCTGGGGGCTCACATGCGAGCCCTACCCCTGCCCCCCTCAGAACTCGTGGGGTCGGCATCCCGGGGCCCTTTCCAAAGCCCGTGACGGCCAGAAACGGCTCGGGAGACGAGGAGCCGACCCTCGGGGCCCCCCTCTCCCTCACGAGGGCTGGGGCTGCCAAGCCAAGGGGAGCCGAGCATCGCTGGGCGCCGCCTCTTCCAGCGGCCCCTCTTCCAGCGGCCCCTCCTCCAGCAGGGAGGGCACAGGAGGGAGCAGGGGCGGGCGATGGCCGAGACGGGCCTTCGAGGTCGGCGCCGGGAGCACCCCTCCGCCTTGCAGTGGAGCGCGGGCTTTGGGGTCGAAGCCGCCGCCCCCCCCCGGCCCGACCATCTCCTGGCGGCCCTCCCCCTCTCCCCCCTCCTCCTCCTCCTCCTCCTCCTCCTCCTCCTCCTCCTCCTCCTCCTCCTCTTCTTTTCCTTCTGACGAACTCCGCTCTGCCGCACCCCCCGGATGTGTCGGCCGGGCGGGCCGGGCGTTTCGCCTCAGACATCCTCACCATTCCTGGCCCTGCAGCTTGACATTCGCACCAGTTTCAAGGATGGAGGGCGGGTGGTTCTCAAGGAAGTGTGGCTCTCGCCTTGGAGTCGCCCCCACTCGTCTTAAAAACTTGCAGCGGCTCCGAGTATGCAGGGCGATTCCTTTCCAACATGTGGCTCTGGCCGTAGCGCCGCGCGCATTCGTCATAAAGTGTGCAACAGTTTCAAAACTGCGTATGGTTGACATCCCAGGAGTGGTGCTCTGGCACGATTTAGGATTGCCAGGGTGCAGCGATCATGTTGGTTCGCGATGTTGACGTCCCGCGAATGGTGCTCTGGCACGGTTCAAGTTTGTCAGGACGCACCAATCACGATGATTCGCGGAGCTGAAGCCCTAGGAATTGCGGTCTGGCATGATTAGGGATTCTCAGACAGTTGTGTTCCAATGGGGCATCTCCTGCAGTGAAGGGACCTATGAAGAGGGATCTCCGAGGGATAGTTTATTGCAACATCGATGGCGCATCTTGGGTTCAGACTCGTCATCCTCGTCTTCCTCCGCCTCCTCCCGCCTCTCCTCAGCACCCCCCTCCTGCTGCCCCCCTTCGTTCGTTCGCCTGTGGCCGAAGGCGTCGCGTCCTAGTCCAAGGAAAGAACACATCAGAGCGATAATGAGATATATATATATATATAAAGAGAAAGAGAGAGAGGGAGAGAGAGAAAGAAAGAGAGAGAGAGAGAGAGAGAGAGAGAAAAAGAGAGCGAGAAAGAGAGAGAGAGAGAGAGAGAGCTCAGGGGGCCCAGTCGCCAGGTCGCCTGCCGACCCCAGGGAGCACACACCTGCCCACTTACAGGTAAGGGTCCACAGGCAGGGACAATCCAGCGAGCTCACCAGGAATATCAAGGCCGTCTGACTCAACCCTACACCTATGTGACACTGAGTAGCGCTGGCAAAATAAGCACGTAACACTATGAGCAATCATATGCATAGGCGACTTGTCCCTATCCAGCTCGGCCAACACACGAGCAGCACGATAGGTCCTGGATTCATGTTGTCCTCATTTCCTCCCTTCGAGCTCAAGAGGACATCAAATGGAAGCAAACCTGAAGCTTGACGAACAGGCAGGCCCCCGTCTCCTCCTCCTCCTCCTCCTCCTCCTCCTCCTCCTCCTACTTATCATCGTCATCCTCATTCGTCTCCTCCTCCTCCTCCTTTTCATCCTCATTCGCCTCCGTCTCCTCCTCCTCCTCCGTCTCGTCATCCGTTCGCCTCCTCTTTACCCTCCTCATCCACACGTGTCTTGCATCGCCCCGTCGTCGCCTCGTTGTCCCCCCCCCCCCCCCCCTCTCGCCGTGTTCAGCCCATTGTCTTGGGTTCCCGCTCCGCTGGCCATGTGGGGTTCACGTCTCGCCCACGCCCTGAGCATAGAGATCCGTCTTGAGAGGCGCCCTCCTTTTCTCTCTCTCGGCCCCACGGCGGTCCACACGCCGTCACCCTCCGTCTCCTCGTCACCCCCCGCCCCGAAAGAGCCGTGGCACGCCTGCGAAAGAGGCAAGCGCTGCGAAGACGCAGACTTCGAGACGGATTGGCCGACAGAAGGAGGGGAGGAGGACTCAGAGGGCCCAGCTGGAGAAGGAGGGGAGGAGGAGGAGGAGGAGGAGGAGGAGGAGGAGGAGGAGGAGGAGGAGGAGGAGGAGGAGGAGGAGGAGGAGGAGGAGGAGGGGGAGGAGGAGGAGGAGGGGGGAGGGGGCCCACGCCCCGAAAGAACTCTGGGGGATCCCCACGCCCTGCTGGAGCGGAGACGCGGTGCTCGTTGGGGGATGCCTCTTGGACTGATGCTTGCGTCGGATACTCCTGGGGATGCGGCGCGCCGCGCACGCAGCGGTGGCAGGAAGCGAGGCGCGTCGGCAGGGAGCCTCCTCGTCTGCTCGGCTGGGCGCAAGAGTGACCCTGGGTAAGAGTGACCTTTCGTGCGCAGCTTTTGGGGGCGCGAGGGAGCCAAACCCAAGGGCGCGGGCCGCTTGTATCGCATCGCGCTCGGCGATCGGGGGGAGCCCGATGAGCCCGCACCAGAGGTCACTCCGGCGAAAGGTGACTCTTACGTGTAGTCGATCTGCTCGGTTCCCGAACCTGTCGCTACCGAGGCAGGCCGGCGCAGGACACTTCCATGCGCAGCACTGGGCCGGCCGTGCCGGTCCCCTGCGGCGCCGGGCCTCTTGTTGCCGCCGCCGCACGAGGCCGAGGCAGGGGGAGCACCCGCGTCCGCTCCTGCCTAGGGCACGCGTGAGGCAGGGCTACCCTCGCCGAGGCCACGCCGGGCAGCGCTCCGCAGGCCGATCTACCTGCGTGCCTCCATGCGGAGGCAAGAGTTGCACTCCCCACCACGCGAGGTCACGAGCGGGGAGGCTGGGGAAGAGGGGGGGGCGGGGGAGGGAGGGAGAGAGGAGCAGGACGGCGGGCCATGCCGAGGTGCTGTGCGGCGCAGCCGCGCGGACTCGAGGAGCAGGGAAGGACGCCAACCTTCATACAAACTGATCACATCGCCGATGCCTTGAAATATGCCGGTGCTGAGGCTTGTGAATATATGTATGTATGTTTGTATGCATGCATGCATGCATGCATCTGTGTATGTATGAATGTAAGCATGCATGCATATTATATATGTATATGTACGTATGTATGTATACATATTAATATATATATATAACCATATATATGTGTATATATATAATTACGTATATCTAGATCGATGGCTACATTTCCATAGGTATATATACACATTATAGTCGTGGATACATATACAATTCGATCGTAATATAAACATAATTACATACACTGGTACATACGCATACGTACACATATACACATACCGATATATGAAAATGTAGACATTTAGGTGTGCACACACACATATATATATATATATAGATATATCGACCGATCGATCGTTACATATATATATATACACATATCTATATACACATATTCATATACATATAAACTTACAGCGCCCTGCAGAAGCTACTTAAAAACCTGCAGAATCGACAACTCGCTGCGCTGATGCCGTCCGGCATCCCACGGCACGCTCGAAGGCACAAGACGGCAGCCGCGAAGCCCGGCGCGGCGTCAAAGCGTCAAACCCTGCCATCTGCGCCCCGCCCGTGGCCCCCCAGGCAGGTGCCCGCTCTCCGGCCCGTGCGGCCTGCAGCCACCCCCGAGGCGTTCCTGCCGCCCCCCCCCACCCCCCCCAGGCACGTGCCTGCGTGCTTTCCTGGCGGGCGAGCAGCCTCCTGCACACATCGGCCGCCTGGTGGAGCTGCCCGGGTGCTTGCGCGAGCTTGTCTTGGCCTCCGCGAGGGCACCTCGCACGACAGCGCGGCGCCTCCCGCATAGGTGGGCGACGGCGAGGGGCCTCCCAAGGAAGCCTCTCCTGGCCTCACTGGCGCCTTGTCCCGGAGGAACGGAGGAAGGATGGGCCCCTCAAGCACTCAGAACGGGGGAAACGAGTCCTGAGGGAAACGGGTCCTGGACTTTGGGGGCCCCCCCCCTGGGCCAATTCTTCATCCTGAGTCGTTTTCTGACAGCCCGGGGGCCCGTGGAGGGCCCCGGGAACGAGCATCGCTTATCCGACCCCCATCCCCAGCGGCGTGGCCTGGGCCCCACTTGCCGATTCCCCCCCATCGATGGGGATATAGGCCGTTCCCTTCGGGTTTCGAGGGGTGTATCCCCAACTGGGGTGGTAATTTCGTGGGGGTCTCTTTCCCCATTCCCCAAGACCTTTCACCTCAGGACCCGTTTCCCCCATGGCGACAAGCATATCCCCGCTCGGGGACCTACTGACCCGGGTCAATCCAGACCCGGGTCAGTCAGGCCTTGCAGGATCCTGCAAGATCATGCAGGATCCTGCGCCCAAGCCCGGGTTAATGCACCCCTGGTTCTGCAGGATCCTGCAAGATCCGGCGTTTGATTTGAACATGAGGTGATTCAGGAACTGCGCAAATCCCTACGCGGAGACGCTACGTAGCGGGCTCTTCAGCGTGCCGATAGGGAATCCGTCGTGCTGCTCACTGATGAAAGTCAGAATCGGGGTGCTGCACTCTCGCTGGTGCTGCAGCTATCGCTTGAGCTGCCTCTGGTGGTACTCAAGGCTCAAGGACGAGTTGCTGCTCAACGACGCGCTGGTCAGCGTGGAGGTGTTGGTCGTGCTTGTGGCGGCGTTCGCCGTGCCAGACGAGCTGGTGCTGAGGGCTGCTGGACGTGCTGGAGCTGCTGCGATGGTGCTGCTTCTCGCCTTCATTTTTTCTGCCGATCCTGGAACTGCTGCCCCCCCCTCGTGCTGGTAAGGCTTGGGGTGTTGATTGCACTTATGCCTCTCGCCGACGTGCGAGCCCCGGGAAAGGCACTTCAATTGGACAAATCAGTGTGGGCCGGAGGGGGATCAACAATAATAGCTTATCCAAAATGAGTGATCAGCAGCAACATCAACATCAGCAACATCAGCAGCAACAACAACACCGCAACAACAACAATCTTCACCGTCAAACTCCGCTTCAGCCACGCGCCCAGGGACAGTGAGTGACCGCTCGGCCTCCTCACTCTGGCGCATAGAAAGCCTCTGGTAATCGTCCTGTAACCTTTCAGGACTCGTGAGAAACACTTGCACGAAGTCCCCCCATCAGAGCCCGAAGTCTGGTACACGTGCCCCCCTTTAACAGCACCGAGCGTCCACGCGGTTGTGAGCTTCTGGTAGAATCCCACCAGCCCTTTGGGCGTAGGTGGTTTAGGGCGGCTCCGCTTCCAACTCCCTTTCTTTCCTTTCGGGGAGGGGTTATCACTGTTCCCTATTAATGCTCACCCCCTCCCCCAGGCAACTGGCAGCCAACCAGGAACAATGCGGGCACCCCCCCACCATCCCTTGTAAAAACAAAACAGAACACACTCTGCCTCCAAATTCGGAGCATGCGCAGCCAACCCGATGTGGCCTCCCCCCACCACTTGGCGGCGGCGGCGGCGGTGGCGGCTGCGGCGGTGGCGGCTGCGGCGGTGGCGGCGGCGGCGGCGGCGGGGGCGGCGGCGGCGGCGGGGGCGGCGGTGGCGGCGGCGGCGGCAGCGGTGGCAGCAGCGGCTGCGGCGGCAGTGGTTGCGGCGGCGGCGATTCGGCAGCGGTGCGGCGGTCGGCGCGGCGGCGGCGGCGGGTGGCGCGTCGGCGGCGGCGGCGGGCAGCGGCGGCGGCGGGCGGCGGGGGCGGCGGCGGAGGCGGCGGCGGCGGAGGCGGCGGCGGCGGCGGATGCGCCCCCAGTAGCTGCCCATCCAAAGACGACTGCTGAAAATGCTGAGGCTCGGGCCAGGCTCGGGTGAGTACAAAAAGCTGTGTTTTCAGTTTTTCTAATGGTCGCAATCGACATCATTGAAAACACAAAAACTTTCACAATTTTCAATGATTCCTTTTTTTTGTTTTTGTTTTTTCTCATCCTGGCTTCCTCTAACAACCTCTTCATAGAGATCGTATTGACATCGGCTACACAAGGAATCCGGTTGAAATCCTTACACAAGGAATCCTAGTATAATGGGCTACAAAAGGAATCCGATTCAAATCGGCTACACCATAAGTTCTATTGAAATCGGTCACAATAGGAATCCAATCATAATCGGCTACACAAGAGATCCTGTTGACATCTCCTACAGCATGAATCCTATTAACATCCTTACACCATGAATCCTTTGGCATCGGCTACACAAGGAATCCTTTTGAAACCTGCTGCAGAAGGAATCTAATTGATATTGACTACAAATGGAATCCGATTGAAATCAGTCACAAAAGGAATCCTATTGAAATCAGCCACAATAAGGAATTCTATTGAAGTCCGCTGCGAAAAAGAACGCATTGAAATCCTTACAAAAAGAATCCGGTTGAATCGGCTACAGAAGAAATCCCATTGGCATCGGCTACAGAAAAGATCCGATGGAAATCCACTATAAAAACTCAAACTGAAAACCTCGTCAAACAAATCACATTGACATCGGCTGCAACAAGGATCCTACGAAAATCCGGTTCAGAAGGAATCCCATTGAAATCGGCTACACAATGAATCCATTGAAATCTGCTGCGTTGCGTACTTGGGAGAGGAGGGGGCAGAGGAAAAGGAGGAGGAATCAAGGAAAGAGGGGGATGATGAGGAGGAGGAGGAGGAAACGGAGGACGGAAAGGAGGAGGAGAATGGGAAGAGGACGAGGAGGAGGCACGGATTCCAACAATATTCCTGCGCATGCGCACTGCACATGCTCACTGCAATTTTTCGCTTGCACGTTCCTACAGACCGCGCGTTGAGGGAGTCAGAGGACGGGGGGGGATTGTGAGAAAGGACGGCGACGAGGAAGCGGAGGAAGGCCGTGACATGACAACCGATGGGGGGAATCATGGAATGAGGAGGAGGAGGAAGCGGAGTAGAAGGAGGAGGGGGAGGAGGACAAATGAGGAATGGAAACACGACGAGGAGGAAGCAGGGATTACAACAATATTCCTGCGCATGCCCACTGCACATGCTCACTACAATTTTTCGCTTGCACGTTCCTACAGATTGCGCGTTGAGGGAGCCAGAGGACGGGAAGGGGGATTGGGAGAAAGGACGGCGACGAGGAGGCGGAGGTGAACCGTGGCATGACAAACGATGAGGGGGATCATTGGAAGAGGAGGAAGAGAAGGAGGAGGAGGAGGACAAGGAGGACAAGGAGGAGGAGGAGGAGGAGGAGGAGGAGGAGGAGAGGAGGAGGAGAGGAGGAGGAAGGAGGACAAGAGGAGGGAGGAGAGGAGGAGGAGGATGAAGGAGGGGGAGGAGGAGGAGAAAGAGGAAAATGAGGAGGAGGCGGGGAAGAGGAGGAAGAGAAGGAGGAAGGAGGAGGAGGAGGGAGGAGGAGGAGGAGGAGGGAGGAGGAGGGGGAGTAGAAGGAGGGGGGGGAGGAGGAGGAAAAGGAGTTGGGAAAGGAGAATGAGGAATGGGAATAGTACGAGTAGGAGGCAGGGATTACAACAAGCTTCCTGCGCATGCGCACTGCACATGCTCACTGCAATTTTTCGCTTGCACGTTCCTACATATTGCGCGTTGAGGGAGCCAGAGGACGGGAAAGGGGATTGGGAGAAAGGACGGCGACGAGGAGGCGGAGGTGAACCGTGGCATGACAAACGATGAGGGGGATCATTGGAAGAGGAGGAAGAGAAGGAGGAGGAGGAGGACAAGGAGGACAAGGAGGAGGAGGAGGAGGAGGAGGAGGAGGAGGAGGAGGAGGCAAGGACAAGGAGGAGGAGAGGGGGAGGAGGAGGAGGAGGAGGAGGGGGGAGGAGGAGAGAAAGAGGAAAATGATAGGAGGCGGAGGAGAGGATAGGAGGAGGAGTAGGAGGAGGAGGAGGAGGAGGAGAGGAGGAGGAGGAGGGGAGGAGGAGGAGGAGGAGGGGGAGTAGAAGGAGGGGGGGGAGGAGGAGGAAAAGGAGTTGGGAAAGGAGAATGAGGAATGGGAATAGTACGAGTAGGAGGCAGTGATTACAACAAGCTTCCTGCGCATGCGCACTGCACATGCTCACTGCAATTGTTCGCTTGCACGTTCCTACAGACCGCGCGTTGAGGGAGTCAGAGGGCGGGTGTGTGTGTGTGTGTGTGAGAAAAGACGGCGGCGAGGAGGCGGTGGACCGTGGCATGACATACGGTGGGCCGATGAGTGAAAAGGGGTTGGGGTTAGGGGCGATGGGCGTATGGGGTGTAACAGGTAAGGGGGAGGTTGACGGTGCTCGGGGGTTAATGGTTGAATGGAGGGCCGCGGTCAAGGTGCGAAGATTGAAACTTTCGAGGCTCGGGGGGGGGGGGGGGGGAGGCCGTATGAGGGTTTGATGTTTGCGCGGTCAAATGCGAACGCGGGGTTCATTGAGCCGAAATGCGTAAGGGGTGTGTCCGAACAACTGCCTTTTCAACATCACGCCCCCTTACGTTCCCAAGCGTCCCCCTAGGTCCTCCACGCGCCACTACGCTCCCCTACGCTCCCCTTACGGCCCCCTGCGGTCCCCTGCGCCTCCCTACGCTCCCCTTGGCTCCTCTACGGTCTCCCACAGCTCCCGATGGTGGTCGGGGGAGCCGATGGAGTGTCTTGAGAGCCCCCCCCCCCACAATCTCACCATGCCAAAACATGTCTCCATATGGAGCGACACGTTGAGCATGGTGACTTGGGACAGGTGTGATTATCTCTGATATCAAAAGTTTTGGGGTGGTGTCCCTTAGCGCTATGGGGGCCTTAGTTGTGGGGCCCTTGGCTAAGAAATGCCGATCATGGGCACGAAACTTGGCGGATGTCCAGGGTTGGGCTTCTCGTACGGGTTTCTTGCGGCCTCGCCCACTTGTATGTTATAGCACAGGGAATCCTGCAGGAGAAACGTAGAACAGTGTAGAGTACGATAGAGCTGACACGAGTTTTCCAGAGTATGTGCCTCGCTGGGGCATGCAATAACATAGTAAGGTATGAGAAGGGCCGATCATGCAATGGTTCATGAGAGTGGACATGCACTTTACAAACCGTTCCAATGTTAACATGTTCTGCACATTCCTCCTTATTCTGTCCGCCTACCCTTGCCGTTGCGTCGTGCTCCCTCCTGGTATCACTCCTTCTCCCCTTCCATCCTCGTCTCCCCCCGTCGCCGCGGTCGAGTTTCCTGCTGGTTCAAGCTGTTATCATGGCTGCTGAAACCTATGCCTTCACGATTTTCCAGAAGTCGCCTCGGAATCTCCGCCATTGGAACTATATCAAAATATCGCTTTCCTAAAAAGGAGGAGGGGGAGGAAACGGAGGAGGAGGAGGAAGAGCACGAGGAGGAAGAGGAATTGAAGAAGGAGGAGGAGGATGAGGAGGCGGAGGAGGAGGAGGAGGGGAGAAGAAGGAAGATGAGGACGGGCAGTAGCAGCAGCAGGAGAAGGATGAGGAAGATGCTGAGGAGGGGGGCAGGAGGAGGAGGAGGAGGAGTAGGAGGACGGGGGCGAGATGGACGGCAAGAGGGAGGAGGAGGAGGAGGAGGAGGAAGAGGAGGAGGAGGAGGAGGAGGAGGAGGAGGAGGAGGAGGAGGAGGAGGAGAGGAGGAGGCGGAGGAAGCGGAGGGTAGGATTTGTTTGCCGAGGAACCGACCGACGACAACGGGTGTCTCCCCTCCTCCTCCTCCTCCTCCTCACCCTCCTCTTCCCTGTCCTCGTCCTTTTCCATTCCTCCTCCTCTTCCTTCTCGTTCTCCCGCTCCTGGTCCTTCTGCACTTACTTGTCTTCTTCTTCCTCCTCCTCCTCCTCCTCCTCATTTTCCTCTCCCTCCTCCTCCTCCTTCCCCGTCTCGCCCTCCTCTCCTCCTCTTCCACCACTTCCTCCCCCTGCTCTTCCTTCACCAACCTCTCCCTCTCCTCCTCCCCCTCTTCTCCTTCTCCCTCCTCCTCCTCCTCCTCCTCCTCCCCCTCCCCCTCCCTCCTCCTCCTCCTCCTCCTCCTCCTCCTCCTCCTCCTCGTTCACACGTGTTGGCAGCTACATTCCATTGCCAGCATGTTTCTTCACATGCATCTGGGTATTTCGCGCGGAGCAAATCGGTGCAACATGGTACGTTCCAGGGGACTGGGTTAGAACCTCCACCGCCCCACCCTCCCCCCCAATGGAGTAGATCTTGGCTGTTTTTGGCGCTTGTTTCAGGGGCAGGTAGGGTCTCCCCCATAGGACGCACCGTTGCATACAGTCGCGTTAAGAGCCAGACCCCCCCCCCTCCCCCCCTTCCGCCCAATGTCGAAATGCCGAATCTGAAAAGTGGTCCTGACCCATGGTGGAGCCCCTGGGGCCCTCTGAGTCTGGTGAGGGGTGCTCTGGAAGCTGGGCCTCGCGTGGAATGATGGGGCCACCTTGGGCCAGGGACACCTTTGGCAACACCCCTATGTCCTGGCCGTTCGGGAACGAAGCCCCGCAGGGCTCCAGGATGTCTCGCTGTGCTGTGACAGAGGTGTCGTCAGCATTGCTCGGATGGCCGCCTCATCCTCAAAGATGGGTTCTGGCACCGCGAAAGGCGTATAGCGAGCTTGAGAATATCCTTCCCTATCTTCTTGTCTCCCTCTCTCTCTCTCTCCCATTCTCTCGCTCACTCTCTCTGTCTCTCTCTCTCTCTCTCTCCCTCTCTCCCTCACCGGCGATGAAACCCGGTCCCATGTGCTCGTCGCTGCCCATCCCGTGTGACCGCTTCCTCAGCAAGATCATTGATCCATGCTGATCCGCTGCCTGATGATGATCCTGATCCAGCTGGTCCGATCCGTCCCGACGCGAACGAAACTCAGTCCATCGATAATCTGCCCCGACCGACAGACAGACACATCGGCGATCCGATCGAGTCCTGATTGGCGGGCGGAGGCTTCGTTGGAGTGTTGCCGCGGCAGGGGCACTGGCAGACTGGCATCGTAATAGTGCACCGGGAAGCATGGGAGACTATCAACTGGCTCGGCCCGACTACGCGCCCGGGCTGACCCCATCGCAGCTTCTCTGCGGCACAGCCCACAGGAAAAAGGCGCCTTCGTAAGCCGCGCCTTCGTCGCGATCGCGACGATGGCACGGAAACATGCGCTGTGGCCAGATGACCAAAAAACCTACGGAGCGGCCTTCGCTGACCCGACACTTGCTCGCGTCGTAAAACCTGGGGCGCGGCTTGCACGCCAACAACGATGCAAATCCGAGTGAGGTGGCACGCCCAATAAATCCCTGTCTCTGCATGCAAAGTCCAGGGTTGCCAAACGTTACGAGAAACCGACATAAGCAGTAACAGGTTGAACACACTGCTCGACTGTATCCAGCATGGCATGTCATCCGCCACGAGGTGGGCGTCTACGAATGTGTGAATGCGACATCGCCCTTAAGTTCTAAACATCTCATCTTCGTCCTCCTCACGCTCTTCCAGCTAGACCTCGTCCTTCTTCTCCTTGTCGTTGCCCTCCTCCTCGTCATCCTCTTCCTTGCCCACAGTATCCGCTGTTCGCTGTTGGGAGCACTACAGCCTACTGTATATTGCCCGCCAGGTGTATCCTCCTCCTCTGGCTCCTGCTCCTCCTCCTCCTCCTCCTCTTCTTCCTCCTACTCCTCCTCCTCTTCCTCCTCCTCCTCCTCTTCCACCCCTTCCTCTCTTCATCGTCATCAAGATCCTAGTACGTGTCATGAAAAACCTGGCTTAGCGCGAGGTTCGCGTCGCGGCAGGTGTGTCCCTTCCTTGGCCCTTGGCAGTAGCGAGGTTCTCGCCCTCGGATACCTGTGCATTGGGGCACCCCCGCCTGTTTTTGCCGGATCCCTGCTCGGAATTTGATTTGGGCACCAGTCGGACGATTTCGTTGTCGGCTCCGATGCGCCCCTGGGGATCACGAATCAGAGGCCTCCTAGATCAGGTCCGAGTAGAGGGGGCCGGAGGATCGCGCCGCAACGGCGATAAATTGGCGACGTCGGCGAGGTATCGGCGCCATCGGCGTGGAGAAAATCGGGCTCCACATCGAGCCGCATCGCAAATGCATCGGCGATGCGGCGCGATCCTTTGACCAACATCTACTCCGACCCCATGTAGTAGGCCTAGACTTCTCCTGCAGGCGGATTTTGGAAGACAAGTAGAGCATAGCCAAAGCATGCTCAAGCACCGTCACACATAATAGAACATATTGTCCCCAGACTATGCTTCGACTGTTCTTGACTCTATTCCTCCTGCAGAAAGATAGGCTCGACTTCAGCCTAGACGCGCGTGTGATCTTGTCCGGGGGGGTGCTGTCGGTCGGCGGCGCTGGCGGCCCCGGAAGGGCCCCTCCCCAGGGCCCTTGCGCTAGGTCGGGCATGTCCCCCTACAGGCGGATTTTGGAAGAAAAATCAAAAGAATCAAAGAACACCCCAGGATAGTCAAAAATATAAGCAGCGAATCGCCCCCAGACTATTAGTTGACCATTTTTGAGCATCCGTCCTGTAGAGGGACCTGCCCGACGTACCCCTTGCGCCCCCGTGCGGGACGGCTGCTGGGACGGCCGTGCGCCGTGCCGCAGCTGTGCGGGACGGGCTGGGCCGACGACGCCGTGCTCCCTGCCGCAGCTGTCGCGGCAGCGCGCGCCTGTGCCACGGCCTGCACGGACAACTCGCCATCGCTGATCCGGCCATTGCACCGCGTTCGTTTCCTCGACGTTCGGTGGTGCGTACTCGTCGGCGACGAGCGAGGGGGGGAAGTGAGAAGGGGCGTGCCTTCTCAGAAGGCCCGGTTGTCCCCTCGGCCCTCCTAGCCTTCCCCGAAAACTGACTCAGCCTTTGCGCCACGTTCGCTTTCTCGACGTTTGTTGGTGCGTACTCGTCGGCGGCGAGCGAGGGGGGGAAGTGAGAAGGGGCGGGCCTTCTCAGAAGGCTCGGAAGTCCCCTCAGCCTTCTGAAACGTTTTCGAAGCCTTCCACGAAGACGCAGACAACAACTTCTCAGAGGGCGCGAGGGCTTCTCGGAAGTCCCGCCGCCTTCTGAGACGGCCTTCTCCTTCTCCCTCGCCCCTCGCTCGCAGCCAACGCCTCGCCTGGGGGCCCATTTCCTGCGACGCGGACGGCTTCGGCGCCCCGCCTTTGCTGGAGATGGGCCCTCAAGTTGAGGGGCTCGTGAGCTTAAGTCGGGCCTGTCCCCCTACAAGGGGATTTTCGACGAAAAATAAAACAAAAATATCCCACAAATAATCAATAAATAATTCAAAAAATAGTCAGGGGACGATTTTTTGAATTTTTTTTTGACCTTTTTTGGGCATTCTGGGGAAATTTGTATTTTTCGTCGAAAATCCCCCTGTAGGGGGACAGGCCCGACTTAACCCAACTGCCTCTCGGATGTCCGCTCGCTCGCTCTTCGTCGCCGCCGCCATCGACGCCATCGCGGCCCCCCGTTCACCCGACGGCCCGTCGCGCGGTGCCTGGCACCGGGCCTGCGGCGGCCAGGCAGGACCCGCGCCGGGCCCTCCTCCCTCGCCAAGGGCGGCGCTGGAGGCCCCGCCGGGGGCCCAGGCGCCGATTCGGGAAATCCGCGCGGAGCGCCGACAGTTTGTGTCTATGCCGTTTTTACTTTGAAGGGGCCCCGGGACACGCGAATAAATGCACACAAATGGCAAGGTCCCCATCGATTTTTCCATTTTTTTCTGGGTTTTTGTCTCCCCCCCCACTTCCCATATCTTCCCGTATTCTCCCGGGAATCGACGATCGATTCAGTTTGTTGTTGTTGTTGTTGTTGTTGTTGTTGAACATTATTCCTTCTAAAGAATTATTATTGTTGGGACCCCTGGTGCGCGACCTCTGCGCCGCGCCTAGGCCGCAGCTACTTTTTCATCATTTTTTCGCGAAAGCTTCAGAAAAGTGGATGAGCTCCGGATCCGGTTTTTTGTTGACGCTCGTTTTCCCTTGCAAAAAACAATAGAACATGAAAATTCTTGTTTTTACTTGATCAAATTGCAAGAATCCCTTGCAAAAAATAAGGTAAAGTGGACATTCGTGCGCGCAAGACGAAATCCTTCCAAAACCTTAGGTTTCGTAACGATTTTAACATAAAAACATCAAACACCCAATGGTTTTCTCAGAAAAAATTGTCAAAATGTCCTTCCGCGCGCTCTTGCGGATTCCTAGGAAACCCACCAAATTTTAAACATTTCTGTTAAAAGGGCCTTTGCGAGGAACCTTTTCAGGTGCTTCGACCTTCTGCAACAACGGTTGCGAGCCTACGAGGGCCACCATCCCTTGCAAAAAATGACACGAAGTGCACAAGCGCGCGGCCGCCGCGCGCGCGTGCCGAAATCCTGCCAAACATAATGTGATTTCAATAATTTCAAGATGCGATGTTCCGAAAACATATGCAAACGCAAGATCTCTCCACTGGCTCTCTGTCTTGCTCTCTCTCTCTCTCTCTCTCTCTCTGTCTCTCTGTACTATGTATGTCATACGCAACAAATGCACCATGCGGGGCACATGCGGGGCCCAAACAAGTGATCAACCTCTGCGGGTGTGTACTCCACGCCAGTGTAGTATCCACGATCGTCCTCGCGCCACGAAGTGAAGTGTCCTGACGTCATAGGGCGGGAAGCTGGGTGTGGGTGGTTCCCGAGAGTCGTGTGGATGTTTGGTAGAGCTTGCATTGCCCCCCCACGAAGTGGGGGTATTGGCTGGCGTCGCATGAAAACCCTGGCAATGGGGAGAACACTGAGCGTTCGGGTAAAATGATTGTTGTTGTTGTTGTTGTTGTTGTTGTGGTTGTGGTTGTTGTTGAACATTATTTATTCTAAAGAATAATTATTGTTGGGCCCCCTGGTGCGCGCCCCCCCTGCGCCGCCTAGGCCGCAGCTACATTTTCATCATTTTCGTGAGGAAGCCTCAGAAAAGAGGGTGTGTACAGGATCCGGTTGTTTTGTTGTAATCCGCTTTCCCTTGCAAGAAAACAATAGAAAATGACATTTCTTGTTCTAATATAATCAAATTTCAAGAATCCCTTGCAAAAAATAAGGTAAAGTGGACATTCGCGCGCGCAAGACGAAATCCTTCCAAAACCTTAGTGTTCGCAGCGATTTTAACATAAAAACATCAAAAAACCAATGGATTTTCAACAAAAAATTGTCAAAATCTCATCCCGCGCGCTCCTGCGGATTCGTAGGAAACCCAACACTTTTTAAACATTTCTGTCAAACGGGCTTTTGCGAGCAACTTTTTCGAACTTCTGCAACAACGGTTGCGCACCTGCCAGGGCCATCATCCCTGTCAAATAATACCATGCGGGACACATTCGTTTTCTTCGCGCGCGCACGCCGTCGTCGTCGGCCGCGGGGCCCTGAATAGTAGCCACGGTCGTCCGCATGCCACGAAGTGAAGTGTCCGAACGTCATAGGGCGGAAAGCTGGGTGTGGGTGGTGGCGAAGAGTCGTTTGGAAATTTGGTAGAGCTTGAAACGGCCCCCCCACAAAGTGGGGGCATTGCCCGCCTCCTATGAAAACCCTGGCACTGGTGAGAACGGAGTGTCCCCACGTGCTAGTAATTGTTTTTGTTGTTGTTGTTGCTGTTGCTGTTGTTGTTGTTGTTGTTGTTGTTGTTGTTGTTGTTGTTGTTGTTGTTGGTTCTCTCTCTTTCCTCCTGATGCTCCGTCGAGACAACCAGCCCATCCTGGCAAGGCAGCAGCGCGACGTGCTGGAACTCCAGGGGGGGGAGGCCGCCGCGGCCCGAGCGGCCGTCACGGCCGAGCCCGCGGGCGGCGCGGGCAGACGGAGAGCGACGGCTGCAGCGGTCGAGCTCGGCCAGCTCGCGCCTGTGGCCCTGGCGCGGTGTAGAGCGTGCTCACGCAGGCGCGCCCGGCAGTCTTTCGTGAGCAGATCGTGCAACCTCTCGAGCCCGTACGCTCGCGCGCGCACGAGCTCGCCAGGGCCCCCCCCCCCCCGCCGAAGCGGAGCGGATGGGGCCAACGCGGCTGCGCTAGCCGCGGTGCAACCGGCGGCCCTTCTCTTTTGCATTCTTTCTCTCGACGTGGGCTCGACGCGGACTCGACGTGAATTCAACGTGCATTTCGCGCAGATTCGACGCGATCCAGGGGGATCTCGACGCGAATTCGTCACGGATGGTGGGCGCGATGGGGCAGGCGAGGGGCTCCACGAAGATGCGGGGTGGTGCTGGCCTTGTTGAGCGTCGTTGAACCGATCCCTATCCCCACGGGCATGGCCTGGGCACCACTGGCCGATTTACCTCCCTTGATACGGGGTATGGGCTGTTCCCTTCGAGCTTCGAGGCGCATAGCCCCAGCTGGGGTGGCAGGATGGTGGGGATGGGGATGGGGATGGGGATGGGGATCGGTTAAACGATGCTGACTTGTGCCTGGTCCTGGCGCTGGGCCCGCCCGCCGGTGGCGACGCAGCCGCGGGAGGCGGACCAACCGCTCTCGTCGCCGCCGGAGGCACGGCCCCAGGCTCAGCTCGGTCCGCAAGCACGGCGAGAGGCACGGCGTCCAGCCGCTCTTGGTGCTTCGCCACGCCGAGCTCGCCGTCCTGGCCGTCCAGGTGCAGCTCTCGGGGCAGCGCGACCTGGGCTCATCGCCCGGCCGCTGCGATGAGAGAGTCCCCGGGGGCGTGCCCCAAGCACTTGCCGCTGCAGGCCGCCGGCTGCCGTGCTGATCTCAGCCCTCTCGGAGTCGCGGCTGGCGCGCTGGCGCCTCGGCTCCTCAGGAGAGGCGGCGAGACTCGAGGGCGAGCTCGTCGAGGCCGTCGTCAGCGCCCAACGCCGTCTCCTGCCAGCCTCCCCGGCGGCAGCTCCAGGAAGGCGTGCCAATGGCCGAGGCTGGATAGAGCGGCAGGAAGCTGGCCGAGCCGTGTGCGGGCGTTGGCGTCTTCGCCCGCTCGCGCGTCGACGCGATGGGTGCTGGACTGCCTGGGGAGGGGCGGGGCGGCGGCCTTCCCGGAGGTGGAGCTGGCTGGTCCACGCTAGCTGCGGCGTGCAGGGCGGCATCGCCGTGGGATCGTGCCGCTGCAAGCGGTA
Source organism: Prorocentrum cordatum (assembly GCA_963575745.1). Taxonomy (NCBI): domain Eukaryota; class Dinophyceae; order Prorocentrales; family Prorocentraceae; genus Prorocentrum; species Prorocentrum cordatum. The sequence continues at coordinate 717,901 of CAUYUJ010005113.1, read as the reverse complement.
TCTCCCGACTGCCGCCGGCTGGCCGAGAACAGGACTCGCGTGCTGCGGCTGGGCGAGCGCCCGGCCTGCTGCGCCGGGCCCTGTGCTGTGGAGGCGGCCTGGAACGTCGCGCCCGACAGCTTGGAGCACACCGCGTGGCCCGGGCTGCTTGGCGAGGCGCCCTGGTGGCGCTCATGGGGAGACGTGCAGGAGTCCGCAGGGCAGCTGCCGCAAGCTCGACAGCTTCCTCATTTCGCTCGGCGTCGCGGAGAGATGCAGCACACAGACTGCTTCACTTACAATGGGGGCCAGTCCAAAAGAAACCTTCCACAAGAAACCCAACCCTGGGACCCCAGGACGCCCATCGATTTTTGGTGGGACCGTCATGCTGTCCACAGCAACACCATCGAAACCCAAGACACCCAGGGCGCCCTGGAGGCAAGCAGGGTATTTCTTGGCATGGGCCTCCACTGTGCGATGCTGCCCAAGCACCTCGCGGTCAACGCCACCTTGAGCGAGGTCGCCCGCAGCAAGCACGTGTAAGTGCCAGCGGGTCGTGCTCCGCGCACCAAGGTCGCCCGCCCCGTGTACCCCAAAGTCGGATCGAAATGGCCTTCTTGCTGAGTCACAGAGTGTGTCCTCAAATTGGTCAAAACATGTTCACTTGATGCTGGTCGAGATTGAACCAGAATCTGACGTGACTCTTCAAAAGAGGGCCCTAGCGCGCTCTGCACGTCCGACCTTGCACCCAAGCGCATGAATATCACGATGTCCAAGAGGGTCCACACACTTGGCACGTCAGCGACACACTTGAAGTAAACATCTGTGACCTGCGGCTGCAAATCACAACATACTGCTGTGCTGGGCTTCGTGTCCGAACCGCTTTGCAAGCCGAAGCTGCTGCGGATGATGATCGGCTCCTTCCCGAAAAGGTTAGTCTGTCAGCTGCTCCTGACGCATCATCTCCCAAATCGCCACAGCGGTCGCAAAAGGGTAGCCCGGCCTGTTACAGACTTGCCGGATTCTGGACTGCCGTCAACTCATTCTTCCGGACAGCAGTGGCCACCGCCTTGTTGTCTTCGCTGCCCCAGTTCAACAGGGGTACGGAGCCATAACGGCCTCTGGTTCCCAAAGCTCGTCGCAGTCGCGCCGATAGTTATACCTGACTTAGGAGCCCTTCTCTTATCAATCCTTCAGCGTCCTCCTCCGGAGCACGCCACTTGCTGAAAACGAGAACATACCGTCTCATCCATGACCTCATCTTCGAATGACGCCTCTGGAAGCCAACCGCTTCTTCGGCCCAGAAGGTACGTCCGCGCTCTGTGACGCACTCTGTCTGGCGGCCCACCTCCCCGCACGGCGAGTCGTCGCCGAACGGGTCGCGCAAAGGCCGTCGATGCTCCGAGCAGCCGTGCTGTCACGCATGCTTGCGAGCACGGTATCCAAAGGCGACTGTCGAATACCGGCCCGTCGCCATACTGTCGGTTGGACTTCGCGGTCGGGAATCAACGTCCTGACCCTCGCTTTGTCGAACTCGCAGAGGTACATACGACTTGTCAAATCCTCATCCTCCAACCGACTTTGGTTGGTCACTCTCCTTCTCAAGCGCCGTGCCTTGATGCTTCGTTTGTGGCACAGAGCGCATTTCCGCTAAAATGCCTTACGTGTCGTATGGTTCCTTCTGTTCCCTGCCCCCATTCAGTATCAGGGGTATGTGGCTTGTCCTTGTTATCCGACGCTGTAGGAGCACAACCAGCATTCACACGTGGCGGAGCACAGGAGCCACGTAGACTAGTGCCTGGATCTGGCGTCAGCAGTTGAAGGCCGATGATGGCTCTCTTGGTTCTGTCGCTTGCTGAGCAGCTTCTGGAAGTTACTGATTGAATGTGAAGAGCATGTCGTGTGGTGCAGTCTCAGATTCACAGACATACTCCTCCTCCAATAGTAAGACGTCGCATTAACAAATCTGGTGGTTTGTTTCTTGTGCCTCCTAAACACATGCGGCAGACAGATAACAAACCGATCCTGCCCAAGGACACAGTCGGGCCAGTTGGCCGCGGTAGGAAGACGGTGCAAAGAGGAGGGTTCAGCTGAAGGGATAGCTGTCATGTATCAGCCTTCCTAGAAGAAAAACAAAAACAACGTAAACATAAACTTTCGACGGTCTGCGCGGATTTCTTGGATTTGCGCTGGGCCCCGGGGCGGTGCCGGAGGCGCCGCCAGGGGGCCCCAGCGCAGATCCAAGAAATGCGCGGAGCGCCACCAAATTATGTTTGTGGCGTTTTCCTTCTTCGACGGCATGTGTCA
>CAUYUJ010005113.1:703092-715515 GCA_963575745.1 Prorocentrum cordatum | reverse complement strand
GCGTGGCTTCTTGATCTTCGTAGTAGTACGATTATGCGTAGTAGTATCAGTATTACTATTATTGTTAGAATTAGTATGTGTAGTATGCGTCGTATTCGTCTTCTGCTTGTTATTATTAGTAGTCTTGCTAGTCATATTAGTATTCGTATTATTTCTATTACTAGTATTACTATTATTAGTACGATTCGTCGCATTATTATGTTTATTGTTATGCTTACTATGTATAGTAGTAGTAGTAGTAGTAGTAGTAGTAGTAGTAGTAGTAGTAGTAGTAGTAGTAGTAGTAGTATGTAGTAGTAGTAGTAGTAGTAGTAGTAGTAGTAGTAGTAGTAGTAGTAGTAGTATCATTCGTCTTCTACTATGTTGTTCCTCCTCTCCTCCTCCTCCTCCTCCTCCTCCTCTCTCCTTCTCCTCCTCCTCCTCCTCCTCCTCCTCCTCCTCCTCCTCCTCCTCCTCCTCCTCCTCCTCCTCATCCTCCCCCTCCTCCCTGCCTCCCTCCTCCCTCCTCCCTCTCCCTCCTCCCTCCTCCCTCCTCCCACCTCCCTCCTCCCTCCTCCCTCCTCCCCTCCCTCCTCCCTCCTCTCCTCCTCCTCCCTCCTCCCTCCTCCCCCCTCCCCCCTCCTCCTCCCTCCTCCCTCCTGCCCTCCTCCCTCCTCGCTCCTCCCTCCTCCCTCCTCCTCCTCCTCCTCCCACCCCCATCCGCCTCCTCCTCCTCCTCCTCCTCCTACCCCTCCTCCTCCTACTCCTCCTCCTTCCTCCTCCTCCTCCTTCTCCTCCTCCTCCTCCTCCTCCTCCTCCCACTGTATTTCCCCCAAGGGCTTCCACAACAGCGGGGGGGAGCACGTACGGCAGGTTCGTGTCGTGACGATCTCAGCGTTGGTTTTGATACCGCGGGGATCGTTCAAACTTGAACGATCGGCAGTTCTACTAACGCCAGACCGTTCAACGACGGGCCGACTCTTTGCCAAGGGCGGCGTTCAACCTAAACGCCCGCTCCTCCTCCTCCTCCTCCTTCTCCTCCTCCTCCTCCTCCTCCTCCTCCCACTGTATTTCCCCCAAGGGCTTCCACAACAGCGGGGGGGAGCACGTACGGCAGGTTCGTGTCGTGACGATCTCAGCGTTGGTTTTGATACCGCGGGGATCGTTCAAACTTGAACGATCGGCAGTTCTACTAACGCCAGACCGTTCAACGACGGGCCGACTCTTTGCCAAGGGCGGCGTTCAACCTAAACGCCCGCGCTGGGGTCGCTGCCGGTCGACACGACGCGAACCCACCGTAGCCCAACAGCTTCGCAAAACTGCGGCCCAGGCAGGCGCTTCCAGAGGGCAGGCGCGCGGCAGTGATTCGCCGCAGGCGTCTTCCGCAAACAGGAGGGAGGAGGGAGGAGGGAGGAGGGAGGAGGGGGAGGAGGAGGAGGAGGGAGAGGATGGAGAGGGGAGGAGGAGGACGACGAAGAGAAGGAGGAAAAAACGGGGAAAAAACAAAAACACCAAAACACAGGCGCAAACGAAGTGGGCTTTACGAGAATGAAAAACAAAACAACGCCCGCCCGCCGCAGCAAAGTCGGGCCGGCGGAGCGCGAGGGGCAGCGCGCCTTGTCCCGGTCGATTGCCTTCTGGAGGGCATCAGTGGCCTCGGGACGCTTCTGTGGCATCGTCGGGGGACCTCGTGCGTCCCATCGCGCAGCCATCCGCGTCAGGTCCGCGTCGAAACCGTGCCACATCCGCGTCGAACCCGCGCAAAAGCTGCGTCGGATCCACGTCGAGCCCGCGTCGGACACGAGAAAAGACCACTGCTTACAAGACCGGCAAGGCCCCTCGAATGTGCAACGTAAGGAGGCGCGGAAGCCAGTCGATCGGACAGATGCGACCGAATCGAACATGCCGAAAGCAAGAGACAACCAGCTAGCCGTCGCGAAAGGACAGGCAGGGAGACAGGGATGAAGACAGAGAGACAGAGAGGCTCGAAGCCAGGGAGAGAGAGGAGCGATAGAAAGAACAAAACAAACAAAGCAAAGTTGACATATACGGAGAAGTTGAAAAACACTGAGACATCGGCAAAGAGTGATACGAAAACAAGATGACGGGGAGGCAGAGGCAGAGACAACGATGGAGATGGATAAAGGGAAGGACGGGTTGAAAGGCGGGGCCGGAAATATGGACAGAGGTCGAAAAACAGGAACATGGATCGAGGCTGCCGCAGCGAGAAAGCATGGACGGAGAAACCAGCGGAAGCAGCGACAAGAAAGACGATGATCCTCATCCTCCTCCTCCTCCTCCTCCTCCCCCTCCTCCTCCTCCTCCTCCTCCTCCTCCTCCTCCTCCTACTCCTCCTCCTGCTCCCCCTCCTCCTCCTCCTCCTCCTCCTCCTCCTCCTACCCTCCTCCTGCTCCCCTCCTCCTCCTCCTCCTCCTCCTCCTCCTCCTCCTCCTCTCCTCCTCCTCCTCCTCCTCCTCCTCGGTATCATCCAGGTCAGCGTCGTGGGCGAGCCCGGCCCCGGCCGAATCCCCCGGCGGCCAACAAAAAGCACGACGAGCCGGCTCGTCGCCTGGAAGCGCCTCGGACCGCTTCTGCCAGGGGCGCGCCTCGGCCCCTCCACGGCGCGGGCCCTCCGGGAGAGCTCGGGCCGCCTGGCCTCCGAGGCGGGGATTTCTCCACATCCACCGCCTGGGAACCGACGTCCTGGTGCCCTAGCAGGCGGTGGATGTGGATACGTTTCGGCCCCCGGGGACCCGAACCTGTCCAGATCCACCGCCTGCCGAGGCTCCGAAAACGGACCCTCCAGGCGGGGGTCATGGAGAAACTCCCGCCTCGGATGGCCGCGCTCCCAGGAGCCGGCCCGCCTCACAGAGAGGATCCCCACTGCGCACGCAGGTGCCCCTCGCTTCCCCGCCCCCTCGGCATCCCCTGGCGGATTCACGAGTGTGCAAAAAGGAAAAGTGCTGCCAGCAGCTGGCCGGCTCTCCCGCGTCGCCGTCCCCGCAGAGCGCGCCCAGAGAGGGAGGGGGAGGCGAGGCGCAGAGGTGCTGTCGCCCTCGGTGTTCCAAACGGCCTCTCTGCTCTGGTTGCCCTCCTGGGCCCCAGCCTTCCCCACCCCCCAGCCCAGCATGGGGGGCAAGAAGCCGCGGCATGGGCGCGCCTTCGTCAGCAGGCCTGGAATCCTGCTCATGCTGCTGAACTTCCCCTTGACCTGGCGCGCGGAACATGCCCTTGCTACCGCTCAGCCGCCCGCATGCCAGCGCCGCCCAGCGCCCGGATCTCACCCAAGAATCTTCTGCAGGTTCGTGGCTGCCCCCCCCTGTTTCAGTTCCGTCGCCATCCAGCTGAAACAAGATATGGGCCTGAGCATGGGAATGAAAACGGGAACGGCAACATGAAGGGGAGTGGGAGTGCGAGTGAAAATGGGAGTTTGGATTACAGAGATACTTGTATGAAGGCGAGGGACACTCCTCGACATCTCTGTTTGGGGAGAGCCGAGAAGATCAACGGTATCATATTGAGACTCGGGACACATAAGCACGGAGTCTGTCTTGCTCTCGTCTGCATCTACTGGTGCAGGGCGGGCGTGCATCGCAAATACTGGCTCATGTGTCCGCCTTTGCTTGATCATCTTGGGAGCGAAGTGCTCCATCTCGAAAAACGATGTGTGCTCCTGGAATGCATGCATACGCTGCGCATAAAGAGCATCTGCTCCACAGGCTTGCACGTTCAAATTCCGTTCAGTCCTCCGCGCAACTTGGGAGGGGAGGGGCAGCGGACGCAGCACCACGATGGCAAACTCGGCGACACAAACATGAAGCCACCGACCTGCCTCGAATGGCGTTCGCGCGAGCGGAACTGAAGCGTCGAGCCACATCGACGGGCTGTCAGGCGAAAGCTGCACGTTCATGTTCAGTGCAACCGTGCCCCTCGACCTGGGCAATAATGGGGAGCCCGTTCTGTCTTGCCGCGTCGCACTGTGTGCGGCTGCGTCGTGGCGGTAATACCGCGTGGCACTGCGTGGCACTGTGCACCGTGACCCTGGCCCGTTGTTTCGTACGAAGCCTCAACTGATGTGTTGACTTTGCTGTTTCTATCTTCTTTTATTTTCAAGCATCATATGATGTTGGCTCCTCGTTTGAAGAGACACTGCCCCGCGACACTCCCGCCTCCCGCTGCCCCCTTCGTCTTTGCTCCCATCCCTGCCTGTGCCCTCCGTATATAAGAATCGTCATCACCATCAGCATCACCACCATCATCATCACCTCATAGGGAACTCCACCGAACGCGCCAGCGGCAGCGCCTGCGTAGCACCGCCACACCCGTTTCGGCACACCCCTCACACGCCTCGTGGCCCCAAAGAGAGCCCCACCGAAGGCCCCAGTGGCAGTGCCCGCATGGCACCGCCGCGCCCGCTTCGGCACACCCCTCACACGCTTCGCGGCCACATAGAAAACTCCACCGAAGGCCCCAGTGGCAGTGCCCGCTTGGCAGGCCGTGCCCATTTCGGCACAGCCCTCACACGCTTCGTGGCCCCATAGAGAGCTCCAAATGAGGTCTAGATAGCAGCGCCCGCATGGCACCGCCGTGCCCGTTTCGGTACACGCCTCACACGCCCCCTATCGGGCGCTCCACCGTAGACCCCAGTGACGGCGCCCGCATGCGCCCGTTTCGGCACACCCTTCACACGTTTCGCGGCCCCATACGGAGCCCCACCGAAGGCCCTAGTGGCAGCGCCCGCATGGCACCGCCGCGCCCATTTCGGCACACCCCTCACACGCTTCGTGGCCCCATAAGGAACTCCACCGAAGGCCCCAGTGACAGCGTCCGCATGGCACCGCCGCACCCGCTTCGGTACACCCCTCACACGTTTCGTGGCCCCATAAGGAGCCCCACCAAATACCCCAATGACAGCGCCCGCATGTCACCGCCGCACCCATTTTGGCACACTCCTCGCACGCCAATGGCAGCGCCCGCATGGCACCGCCGCACCCATGTCGGCACACCCCTCACACGTTTCGTTCCCCCACAGGATCCTCCACCGAAGACGACACTCACACCCGCGGTACTACGGTGCCCAGACAAAAAGTGTCCACACCGACGGCGCGAAGACCATCAGGCATGATGGCAACGGCACTTGCAATATTCATATGGTTTGCCCCCCCTCACCCCCAAACCCAAAATTGAAGTGTCCATATTTTGTCCCCCACGCACTGCCTCGCACCCAACCCCGTCAACTTTGGGTGGGGGTGGCAGGGGCGATGGATATTTGTTCGACGCAACTCGATGTCGTATCAGATTGGCGCGATGGGTGTGGACACTTATTGTCCACCCACCGCGTTTCAAAGACCAGCTCAAAGTGTTATGATACTTGAGCGCTACTTAAACTGAGTGCGTTTCACGTGAGGCCCCGAGGGGAAGAGTGGGGAGGAGGTCTAAAGAGCGCAGGAACTTCGGGATGATAGCGTCGTTTTCTGGAGGAGGGCGGAGGAGTGGAGTAGAGTCGAATGGAGTGGAGTGGAATCAGGGGTATCTGGCAGGAGTGGGAAGGGGCGCCAGGGGTCAGGATGACGTGAGTTCACAAGACTAACTCCCTAAACTGTCGATGGTGGTGGCGATGGTGCTGTTGGTGCTGATGCTGGTGATGAAAGAGTTGGCAATGGTGTTGATGTTCGGAAACCGTTGATGCTGATGATGGTGATGATGATGATGATGATGATGATGAAGAAGAAGAACCGGTCTTTGAAACGCGTCTGGGTAGGAAGAGTTTCGTGGTTTCGTTGATGTGGATGTACATGTGGGTGTGAAGGTACCATGGGTGTGCAAATAACAGGGCGCTGCTCCCCCCCACCGCAGGCCTCTGCTTTCGCGGAACTGTTACAACTGGAAAGAACTGGTCATAGAACTGGTCAAAGAGAGGGTTCTTCAAAATATGGTCCGGCATAAAACTGGTCGTTTCAAACAAAGAACTCTAGATGTTGCAATTCTGTCTCTTTAGAATTTCGACAGTTCTATGCCAGACCAAATGTTTAGCGGACCAGTTCTATGACCAGTTCTATGACCAGTTCTATCCAGTTGTACCAGTTCCGCGAACGCAGAGGCATGCGGCGGGGGGGGCAGCGCCCTCTTACCTGCACGCCCACGATACCTGCACATCCACATGTACATCCACATCAACGTAACCACGAAACTCTTCTTACCCAGACGTAGCAACTCCATACAAATTGTTGGGTCCTTTGCCAGGACAATTTCTTACGATGTGTAATGTCTTGTTTTGTTTTCGTCCAGCGCCTCCCCCTTCTGGCGGAGCGCACGCTTTCTGTTTCACGATCGCGGGACGCCTCGCACTTAGCATGCTGCTCGCCAAGAGCTCGCGCGAATGAAAGTCGGGCTGGAAGCACTCCAGTCGCAACGCCCTTCATGGGATGAGCGTTCATCTGCCTGCTCTAGGCGCAAGCGGTAACCAAGACGAAGAGCGCCCAGGTGAAGTGGCGCAGCACTTTGCTCCGGCGTTGAAGGCAGGGCTCCGTGCGCTTGCTTCTCTCTCGCCGCCTGGCTCGGGTCATGTCGCTGCGCCGGCGGGCCAGCGCCATGAACCGACCAAGGCTCTCTCTGTCGCACTCGGCGCACCCCCATCGGGTTGCCCAGGAGGCGCTAGCCAGGCCCAGCCTTCTAGCTTCGGCGGCTCAACTGCAGCGTACACAGCGCCGACTGTTGGCCAGCCCCATCACGGCAGTGGAGCTGCTTCGCCCAACCCGCAGAACACTGCTAGGTTTCCCGCTGCCGCCGAACATCAGCAGGTTGTTGCAAGCGGTCTGGAGGCTTGGATATGGCCACCAATTCCAAAAACGGAGGGTACGACCACTGGGGGGGCGATCCTAGATCTTGGTGTTGGTGGTAATCTCGGCCACTTATGGAGCCGAGATCAAACCAAAATCACCGAGTATCAAAATCACCCCCTCGGTGGAGGCACGCCGCCGACATTGGTGCTGGTGCCAACCTCTAAGCCTCCGACGAATCGACAGCTGCCTCGAACCGGACCTAAAACACAAGAAGATCCTTCAAGAACATAAAAAGCTCCGCTGGCCCAAACTGAAGAACATTCGAGAATACCTCCCCGAATCGATCTCGATCTTATACCGTGGTCCGACCTTACTGCAGCGCAGGCCGTGGGCATCCAAATTGACCGTGCCCCGCGTCGCGGTGCATGCGCCCAGCCTGCAGCGCCGCCGCTGCCATGGCAGGAGGCGGCCCTCTTCGGCCCTCCCTTGGCGCGACTGCGGCGCCGTCGCCGAAGCACACTTTGCAAGATCGCCCTGGTTGGCGGAGGCCGGGCCACCCTCGACGAATGAATCGAGGAGCTCATCATCTTTCTTGGGCCGGCCGCCGACTCGCCACCCCCTGCAGGCGCGCCGAAGAGAATGGCCAGGAATGGGGGCGGGGTGTTCCCCACTCTGTTTCCTGCTACACATGGGCTATAAGCAACTCATGTGTTATCGATGACCACGAGGTATTACTCAAGTATTATTCACTCATGGGCTATGAGTTGTTAGCAACACATGTGTTTCCCATAGCTACTGCGTTATCAATAACTCATGAATTTTGAACTATTGCTAACTGCTGAGACAGAAAAACTCGCGAGGCCATTCCCCCGCCCCGTCCCCCGTCCCAAACTGGCGTGTATTCAGAACGCCAGAGAAATGAATAACTCATGCGTTGTTAGCATTACATGAGTGATCGATAACTCCCAGGTTATTCATGACTAACACACCAGTGATACTTCATTACGAATCCATGAGTGAATCATAACTCTCATAACTCGCGAATTCTGGGCCAACAACAACTCGTGTATGTGTTATCAAAAAAACATGCGACGTACGAACAGATGATGTGGTATGAATATTCAACTAAACAATTCATGATGTACCAAAAATCGAAAACTATCCATGCACCATGAATTATGCGAACACCTGAGTACGGCGACACTCGCGAGGACATTTCCCCACCACGTCCCCCGTCCTGGCCGGCGGCAATGAATAACCCATGCGGTATCAATCGTTTATGAGTTCATACTACCGAGTTATACATACCTCATGGACCAGGTACCGATTCATTAGGTATGAAACACTCACTCCGCATGAGTTATCCATACCCCATGAGTTGTCAAGAATGCATGAGTTGCCAACAACTCACGAATTACCGACCAATCATGAGCTAGGCGTCGGTAAGAACTCATGGGTTGTTGACAACGCACGGATACCCATGATTCATATGAACAGTTAAACACCCGCATGGCCATTCCACCACCCCGTCTCCCGTCCCGCCCCAGAGTCACTCATAACTCCCAGGCAGTTGAGAAATCCAGGGTGAAATGAAAGTCCTGAATAAAAACGAACTCAGGCCTTGTCAACAAAACATGAACTATGAGGTAATGAACCCACATGCGTTCTCCAACGCGCATGAGTTATCCAAAACTCATGAGTTAAACCTGAATCGTGACAGGGGAGTAACGCTAAGAGTCGCGAAGCCATCCCCCTGCCCCTCCCCAGCCCCACACGGCAGTTACTATTCACTCCTGGCTTATCCTATAACTCTTGGCTTGTCAGAAGCCCACGAAGCTTCAACAACCAATGAGTTTGCCATACATCTTGAGGTGTGGAACTGTATCAGACCTACTGGTGAATGACTCGTGGGTTGGTCATGACAGTAGATGCACAACTTGGAATAACAGCACCCCGTGCACTACGGATTGTCGGTCGCTCATGATGTATCTATTAACCATGGGTTATGAACACCTCATGGGTTACGGACTACTACGAATTACCCGGTGACGCGAAACTCGCGGGGGATGCATGCCCCCGCCCCGTCCCCCGTCTCACCCTACAGTCATTAAGAACTCCCGCGCGATGAACAACTCACGAATTATCCACAAGCTTTGAAATGTCCAAACCCATGAACTATTAAGAACCCGTCAATCACGATAGCTTTCCCGCAGGAGTTGTCAACGACTCATGAAAGATGGTAGGGAGCAACGCTGAACTGGCAAGGCCATTTCCTACTAGGCAATTACAAATATCAACAGTTCGCAAGTTACCAATAATTCATCAGTTAACAGAAACCCATGACCTTTCAGATGCCAATGACTCACAGATGCCAAATACTTCTGGGGCACGCATGACTTATCAATAACTCATGAGTTACGTGTGGTCGACTACTCCGAAGCCCAGCGGAAATCGTAAGACCATTCCCCCGCCCAGTCCCCCGCCCCACCCCGCACTTAGAACTCCCATGTTATCAATGAACCGCCCCGTCCCCCATTCCAACCAGCTGTTGTTAATAACTCCCGATGTATCAGTAACGAATACATGATGTACGCTTCAAGAGTTGGCATCAACCCATGAATTATCGATAACCAATGAGTTGGATTCAGTCGTAACTTATGAAGTTTGAAGAGGCCAAGCCTGACCAGAACTCATCCGTTTGGAAATATGACTGAGTCATGAATTACAAACGCAACCCACAAATAAAAAATACCCATGCCCTGTGATAACACCTCACGAACAAGGCCAAAATCGCAAGGCCACTCACCCACCCCGTCACCTGTCCAATTCGCGAGTTGTTTAATAACACCCGGATCAGTAGTAACTCCTGCGCGACTGATAACGAATTCCACACATCCTGAGTGGGGTTCTTGCTGTCCTAGAACACCCTCTCCGCCTCCTTCTTCTTCTCCCGCCTCCTTACTATACCCTACCAGTAGGTACCATGCCATGCCATACCAGACCTGCCATACCTACCATGTCAAACCTACCTTGCCATACCATACTTGGCATATAATGCCATGCTCAAACATACCTACCATGCCATACCTGCCATACCATACCATACCATACCATACATACCAAAGCAACCATACCATACCATACATACCACCCCAGGGAGGCCACGCCAGAGCGAGGATGGTTTCCGAAAACCATATTATTTATCAGGTGTCATGCCCCTCCCACTCCTCCAGGGAGGCACCGCCTGAGCGAGGAGATGATTCGAAAACCATGATGTTTATCAGGTGTCGTGCCCCTCCCACTCCTCCTGGGAAAACAATGTTTTATATATATGTATATACACGCAAAGGTTCGTGCCAGTTCCCACTCCTCCAGGGAAGTCCCGCTTGGGTATCCGAACACAATGTTATGTATCAGGTTTCGCGCCCCTCCCACTCCTCCAGGGAGGCCCCGCCTGTGTCGTGCCCCTCCCACTCCTCCAGGGAGGACCCGCCTGCGCGAGGAGGGCGTTCCAAACCATACTGATTATCAGGTTCCGTGCCCCGCCCACTCCTCCTGGGAGGCCCTACCTGAGCGAGGAGGGTATTCGAAAACCATGTAAGTTATCAGGTTTCGTGCCCCTCGCACTCCACCAGGGAGGCCCCGCCTGAGCGAGGAGGGCATTCGAAAGCAAAGTAATCTATCTAGTGTCGTGCCCCTCCCGCTCAGCCAGGGAGGCTCCGCAAGCGAGGAAGGTATTCGAAAACCACATTATGCATCAGGTTCCGTGCCCCGCCCACTCCTCCTGGGAGGCCCCGCCTGAGCGAGGAGGGTATTCGAAAACAATGTTATGTATCAGGTGTCATGCCCCTCCCCCTCCTCCAGGGAGGCCCCGCCTGAGCGAGGAGGGTATTCGAACACAATGTTATGTATCAGGTTTCGTGCTCTTCGCACTCCTCCGGGGAGGCCCCGCCTGAGCGAGGAGGGCATTCCAAAACAATATTATCATCTTGCACAGCGCGCATGGAACTCCGACAAGTTTATATCGGCGTCGCACCGCCACCCCCTCGCCCCTCCACCCGCCCACGCCAACCACCACCGCAACCACCACCTGCGTGACACCGCCCCCAGTCCAGTGCTCTCCACCCAGCCTCCCTCCGCTCCGAACACTTTACACACCAATCACCACCACCAGCAGCGTGACACCGCCCCCCCGTCCAGTGCCCTGCCCACCCCGCCCAACCTCCGCCCCGACCACTTTATACACCAACCGCCACCGCCACCAGCTTAACACCGCCCCCCGTCCAGTGCCCTCTCCACCCTGCCCCCCTCCGCCCCGACCACTTTAGCTTGGCGTCGCGCCGCCCCCGCCGCCCCGCCCCCCCGACACTTCCCCCCCCCATGCCGCCAAGTGCCCTCTGTACCCCGCCCCCCTCCGCCTTTGTTGCGGCGTCGCACCGCCCCCACCGCCCTGCCCCCACCCCCCGCCCCTCCACCCACCCAGCCACACACACCAACCACCACTACCACCACCACCACCACCAGCGTGACCACCTCCGCCCCGATCATTTGATTTCGGCGTCACACCGCCTCCCGTCCAGTGCCGTTTCTGCCCCGCACCCTCCCGCACCGACCACTTTATTTCGGCGTCGCACGGCCCCCGCCGCATCCCCCAACCCTTCCCCCCTCCCCACCCGCCCAGTGCACCCCGCCCCCCTCCGCCCCCGCCAATTTATTGTGGCGCCGCACCGCCCCCACCGTCCCGCCCCCCCACCGTTCTTCCATTTCTCGTCCCATCGTTCCCTCCTCCTCCTCCTCCTCCTCCTCTTCCTTTTCTTCTTCATATTCTTCTTGGTGGTATTAATAATATTAGTAATGTTATGGTTATGAGTGTTAGTATTATTGATATTAGTATTTGTAATAATGTTAGTATTATTATTAGTAGTAGTATTATTATTAGTATTATTATTACTATTATTATTAATAATAATGTTAGTATTATTAGTAATACTAGTACTATGATTATTGTTATTCTTATTATTATTCATATGATTTGTATTACCATCATTATTATTAGTATTATTATTATAAATATTAGTATTAGTATTATTAGTAGTAGTAGTAGTAGTAGTAGTATCAGAACTAGTATCACTACTAATAATATTCGTATTGTTATGCTTATTATTGTTATTGGTATGACTATTATTATTAGAATGTTAGTACTTATCTATTTATTATTAGTATTAATAGCATTATTAGTATGTCCCTTCTTCTTAATCATATTATTGTTAATGTTATTTCTCATATTCTTAGTCTGAGTAATATGACTATTTCTTCAGTAGTATTATTCTCATTCGTCGTCTTATTATGATTCGTCTTATCAGCCTTACTATTATTAGTGTTAGTTTTGTTTTTGTTATTATATGTAGGGTTATTCTTATGATTACTCTTCTTATTGATATTAGTGTGCTTAGTATTACTGCTACTAGTATTATTATTATAATTACTGTTAGTGCTAGTAGTACTATTCATATTATTATCATTACTACTTTGATTATTAGTTATATTATTGATACCAGTATTATTGATAGCATTCCTCATCCTCATCCTTCTCCTCCCCGTTCTCCTCCCCCTCCTGCTCCTCCTCCTCCTCCTCCTCCTCCTCCTGCTACTACTCCTCCTC
>CAUYUJ010005113.1:695592-700592 GCA_963575745.1 Prorocentrum cordatum | reverse complement strand
TTACTGAGACGTCCTCATACGTTGTGAGTTAACAGAAACTCCCAAATGAGGCCGATCTCGCAAGACCATTCCCCCACCCCGTTCCCTGTCCCACCTGGGAGTGTTGAATAACTCGCCATATTCTATAAATTCCGAATTACGCGAAACCGACGCACTGTACAGAACTCAAGAGGGTCAACGACTCTTACGCTGGGCGTTATTAGTGACCGAAGATGGAGACGGAACTTGCCAGGCCGGGTGTCAACGAGTCATGAGTTGTTTGCAACTCAGGAATTATTTAGGACTCTTGCATGATGAATAACCAAAGCAGGATGCGTTCTGATTTACTCCTGGCAAAGTCGTTTATCCGTCCCGTCCCCCGCCCAACCCAGGAGCGAGTAGCAAGGCCTGGGAAGTCAAGAGCTGATGAATTACTAGTATCCCATTGAGGTGGGGGGGCCCAAGAGCAAGTGTACCCCCCAAAAAAGGCGGGGGAGGGGGGAGACCATTCACCACCCGCTAGAATCCCGACGCTACCGACGACGACGACGACGACGACGACGACGACGACGACGACGACGACGACGACGACGACGGCGGCGGGGGCGGCGGCGGCGGCGGCAGCGGCGGCGGCGGCGGCGGCGACGGCGTCGGTGACGGCGACCGCGACGGCGACAGCGACGGTGACGGCGACGCGGACAGTGACGGCGACCCGGCACGCGCAAACAAGAACCACGACGATGGCGTCGACGACGGGCGACGGGGACGGCGACGGGGACGGGGACGACGACGGCGACGGCGCCAACGACGACGACGACGACGACGACGACGACGACGACGACGACGACGGCGACGACGACGACGACGACGACGACGACGACGACGACGACGGCGACCGCGACCGCGACCGCGACGGCGACCGCGACGGCGACGGCGACGGCGACGGCGACGGCGACGGCGGCGGCGGCGGCAGCGACGGCGACGGCGACGGCGATGGCGACGGCGACGACGGCGACGACGACGACGGCGACGACAACGACGACGACGACGACGACGACGACGACGACGACGACGACGTTCATGGACGGTACCTCGCGGGCCGTCCACCGCGGTCCCACGAGGCTGAGCCACGCGCGTGCAATGGGCGGGCGCGCAGCTCAGCTCCTCGGCGCCTCGGTGCCGCCTGTCCTCCTGGCAGCCCCGCTGGGCAAAGCCGCCCTCGTCTTCGGCCTTGCGCGCCCTCCGCGCAGCGGCCTCGGCCTCCCGCCCCCGTCAGCGCGAGGCCCTAAATGTCGCCCGCCCCCCTCCTGGCAGGCGCCCTCTCCTCTCGCCACCTCGGCCTTGGCGGCCCTCGTTTTCCGACCGAGCGCCACCAGGCCGTCCTCGTCGGCGCCGCAGGCCTTGGCGACGTCGACCAGCGGCTTGAAGTGCACCACGCCGCCGTAGTGCGCCTTCCCCCTGCCGCCGCTCGGCGCCGCCTCCTGCCGCGGCGCCCTGAGCTCCTCCTCCGTGGCCAGCAGCTCCTCGCCAGCCGCTCCAGCCAGTTCCTACCCGAGGCCACTCGCGACCCCCCCGAGGTAGTCGCACCTGCTGCTGCGCCTGCAGGGCAGGGGGTGCAGGCCCTCTCTGCCCCCCTAGCTGCCCCTCGCAGCCCTTCGCTCCTCCTCTGCACGCCTGGAACAGCAGCTCCTTGCGCCGCTGCTTGACCTGCGCGCGCCCCTGAGCCCCGTTGGCCCCACGCCGTCGGCAGGCCAGGCCCCTCTCCTCCGCCTCGCAGCGGCACTCGCCGAGGTGGTTCCCTTTCCAGACGATGATGGGCTCGAGCACGGCCTTCCTGCACTCCTCCACCGCGGCCGACTCCTTCTCGGCCTCCTCCTCAAGCCTCTCCTCCTCGGCTTTGCCGTCGTCGACTGCCGCCTGGAGGCCGGGCGGCATCTCCCCCAGCTCTATCCACGACTCATTCGGGATGCCCTCGGCGCCCCCACCTTGGCTCTGCCACAAGACCTGCGACTGGGCGATCCAGCGCGCCGTCTGCTTCGCCAGGAAGTGCGCGCCCTCCGCCGCCAGGGCCTGCTCGGGCCAGCGGCCCCACAGGCTTGCCCCTTCCGCGGCCGGGAGGTCCGCCTGCTCGTTGCCCTCGCGCGCCCACCTCAGTCTCCGCGGCGCACCCCTCCTTGGACCTGCGCGCGTTGACCTCTGCTACCTCCGTCTCCTCCCGCCCGCCCAGCTCGAGCCACCACCGCTTCCAGAGGCGCCCCCCCGCTGCGCCTTTAGCCGGGGTTTTCCCAATGTCGTTCGCCATCCCGATGGAGCCCTCGCAGTCGCTGGAGACCTCCAGCGGGCCGCGCGCGCAGCCCGACAAGAAGTGGAACGCATGGCCCCCCCCGCCCCTCTCCGGCTGCAACGGCGCCCACGCCATCGGGGCTGCGCCGCGCACTGCCCCAGTGACCTCCTCGGGACCTCGTTCGCCAGGTCGGTGGCCGAGCCGCCCGCGAACGCCCCCCCATCAGAAGACCCTGTCGGGCGGGCGACGCACCCATCTGACCTCGTCCTTCCCGGGCCTCTCGCGGGGCATCATCCAGGCCTGCGCGGCGTCAGGGAATAGGCCTCTGGCGAACCTTTATCCTGCTTATTCTCCTCGCTCACGAGCTCGCCTCGCAGCCAGCCTCGCCTCCCTGGGGCACGCGTCGCGACTGTAGTGCTCCGCTGCGTCGCAATCGAAGTGCCTGCGCCACAGCGTGCCTCTGCCTCTCGTGCAGCGCCTGCAGGTGTCGCTGGTCGCCAGCTTGCGATCGAATAACCTCGCCTGGGGCCAAGCCGATCCTCCCGCCGCTGTCCTGAGGGCCCTCTTGTGTTTGGCGCCCCAGGTCTCCGACTTCCCCTCCGCGACGAGCTCCCACATGCGCCTCCAGCGCACAGGCCCGCCCCAGGCCGAGCGGGGACCCAGCGCTGGGAGCTCCTTGGCGTCTTCTGTCCACCTGGCTGTCCCGCCGACCACCTCGCTGACTGGGGCTGGAGCCATCCACCTCATGTCCAGCACCTCCCCCGTCGGCACCGCCAGCTCGAACGCCGATGGCATCGCCACCCCTGCCCGCGCCATCGCCAGTGGCATGGCATCCCCTAAGCTGATCGCTCCTGCCTAGGGCATCCGGCGATGCATCAGCCTCCCCGTTGTTGTTGTTGTTGCTGCTGCTGTTGTTGTTGTTGGTGTTGTTGTTGTTGGTGGTGTTGTTGTTGTTGCTGCTGATGTTGTTGTTGTTGTAGTTGGTGGTGGTGGTGGTGTTGTATTGGTGTTGGTGCTGGTGTTGGTGTTGAACTCTCATTCTTGAAGAATAATTATTGTTGATCCCCCCCCACCGGTGCACATTGTTTTTTTTCGATTGAAGTGCCACCCCCGGGGCTCGCACCTTGTTTTTTCACAAGGAAAGTCGTCCTGCTCAAACTGTGCCCCTGCCCCCCGGGCTACAACAACAACGGCTCCCGCCTGAGACTTCCTCGATTTTTACTCAGGACCCCCGCTCCCGCCTGAGACTTCCGCGCAATTTACTCAGGAAAGGCGCTCCCGTCTGAGACTTCCTCGCAATGTAATCAAGACCCCCGCTCCCGCCTGAGACTTCCGTGCAATTTACGTGGGAACGGCGCTCCCGCCTGAGACTTCTTCGAATTTTACTCAGGACCCCCGCTCCTGCCTGACATTTCCGCGCAATTGACTCAGGAACGGCGCTCCCGCCTGAGACTTCCTCGCAATTTAGTGAGGACCCCCGCTCCCGCCTGAGACTTCCGTGCAATTTGCTCAGGAACGGCGCTCCCGCTTGAGACTTCCTCGCAACTTAGTCAGGGCCCCCGCTCCCGCCCGAGATTTCCTCACAATGTACTCAGGACTGCGCTCTCGCGTGCGACGTCCTCACAAATTATTCTGGAATTGCGTTTCGGCGCTCAGGAACCACGCACGCGCCAAGGACGCCTTCACAACGTGGTATCTTCCCTCTTCCTTCGTCCTTCCCCCTCCCCTTCCTCCCACTCTCCCTCGTTCTTCCCCTCCTCCTCTTGCAGGGCCCGCGCCAATTCCAATGGCGGGCAGAGAGATGTACGCCCCCGAAGGATTGTCCGCCCGTTCCGGTTTGCCCGTACGTCTAAGCCCGCCGGCCCCAGCAAAGAGAAATAACCCCCCCGAAAGGGGTGTGATCGAAGACAAAGAGGGCGGGTTTCGAGGGTGTAGGGTATACGTGTTGAATGACTCGCGGGCAAGTAAGAGCGTACAGCCTTAAAATGGTTGTTGTTGTTGTTGTTGATGTTGTTGTTGTTGGTGTTGTTGTTGTTGCTGGTGTTCTTGGTGGTGGTGGTGCTGCTGTTGTTGTTGTTGCTGCTGTTGTTGTTGTTGGTGTTGTTGTTGTTGGTGGTGTTGTTGTTGTTGGTGTTGTTGTTGTTGTTGTTGCTGTTCTTGTTGGTGGTGTTGTTGTTGTTGAATTCTCATTTCTGAAAAATAATGACTGGTAATCCCCCCCCACCGGTGCATCCTGTTTTTTCTCAATCAAAGTGTGCCCCTCGACGCTCGCACCCTGTTTTTTGACAGGGAAAGTCTTCCTGCTCAAATTGGCCCCCTGGCCCCCGGGTTACAACAATAACGGCTCCCGCTTGAGACTTCCTTACAATTTAGCCAGGACCCCCGCTCCCGCCCGAGACTTCCTCGCATTTTATTCAGGAATCGCGCTCTCGCTCAGGACTTCCTTACAATTTATTTAGGAATCGCTCTCCCGGCGCTCTGGAGTTGCGCTCTCGCTGGAGACTTGCTTGCAACTTACTGAGGAAGGGCCTTGCGTTGGAATTTCCTGCAATTTGCCCCAGCGCCGCGCTCCCGACACCCAGGCACCCAGGAGCCGCGCCCATTGTGGCCCCATGTGCATGCCCTCCGTGGCCCCGCTGTCGCCATTTGTGTCCCCCTCGCTGTCCTACGTGGCCCAGTTGCTACCCTCAGTGGCCCCATAGTTGCCTTCTGTGGCCCCGCATTATCTGCACTTCGT
>CAUYUJ010005113.1:688092-690592 GCA_963575745.1 Prorocentrum cordatum | reverse complement strand
AACATTATTTATTCTAAAGAATAATTATTGTTGGGCCCCCTGGTGCGCGCCCCCCCCGCCGCGCCTAGGCCGCAGCCACGTTTTCATCATTTTCGTGAGGAAGCCTTAGGTAATACGATGTCATCAAGATCCGGTTGTTTTGTTGTAATCCGCTTTCCCTTTGCAAAAAACACTATAAAATGACATTTCTTGTGCTAATATTATCAAATTTCAAGAATCCCTTGCAAAAAATAAGGTAAAGTGGACATTCGCGCGCGCAAGACGAAATCCTTCCAAAACCTTAGTGTTCGCAACGATTTTAACATAAAAACATCAAAAAACCAATGGTTTTTCAACAAAAAATTGTCAAAATCTCATCCCGCGCGCTCTTGCGGATTCGTAGGAAACCCAACACTTTTAAAACATTTCTGTCAAACGGGCTTTTGCGAGCAACTTTTTCGAACTTCTGCGACAACGGTTGCGCACCTGCCAGGGCCATCATCCCTGTCAAATAATACCATGCGGGACACATTCGTTTTTTCTTCGCGCGCGCACGCCGAAATCTCCAAAAACCATTGGGCTTCTTAATTTTAGCACCGCGCATCATAAAAGACTTCTGTGGAAGGCTTAACAACTTCTGTGGGTTAACAAGGCTTAACAACTTCTGTGGGTGTACGAACGTAGGCTTAACAACTTCTGTGGGTGTGTACTCCACGCCAGTGTAGTAGCCACGGTCGTCCGCAGGCCACGAAGTGAAGTGTCCGAACGTCATAGGGCGGGAAGCTGGGTGTGGGTGGTGGCGAAGAGTCGTGTGGATATTTGGTAGAGCTTGCACTGCCCCCCCACAAAGTGGGGGTATTGGCTGGCGTCGCATGAAAACCCTGGCACTGGTGAGAACACTGAGCGTTCGGGTAACGTGATTGTTGTTGTTGTTGTTGTTCAAATCTCCTTTCTGAAGTATAATTATTGTTGATCCCCCCACCGATGTATACTGTTCTTTCCTCAATCAAAGCGTGCCCCTCGACGCTCGCACCATGTTTTCTACAGGGGGAGTCTTCCTGCTCACACTGGGCCCCGGGCCCCGGGGTTACAACAACAACGGTTCCCGCTTGAGAATTCCTTGCAATTCAGCCAGGACCCCCGCTCCCGCCCGAGACTGCCTCGAATTCTATTCAGGAATCACGCTCTCGCTGGGGACCTCCTCTCAACTTATTCAAAAATCGCTCTCCCGGCGCTCTGGAGTCGCGCTCTCGCTGGAGACTTGCTTGCAACTTACTGGAGAATGGTCTTGCGTTGGAATTTCCTGCAACTTGCCCAAGCGCCGCGCCCCCGACACCCAGGCACCCAGGAGTCGCGCCCATTGTGGCCCCATGTGCATGCCCTTCGTGGCCCCGCTGTCGCCCTTTGTGTCCCCCTCACTCTCCTACGTGGCCCACTTGCTACCCTCAGTGGCCCCATAGTTGCCTGCTGTGGCCCCGCATTCTCTGCACTTCGTGGCCCCCGCTCATTCGCGCTCTTCGTGGCCCCATACGCACTCCCTTCCTGTCCCCGCTGTCGCCCTTCGTGGCCTACTTCGTGCCCTTCGTGGCCCTGCTGTTGTTCTCTCTCGCTCTCGCTCTCGCTCTCGCTCTCGCTCTCGCTCGTCGCCGCCGTCGTCGTCGTCGTCGCCGTCGTCTTCGACGTCGTCGTCGTCGTCGTCGTCGTCGTCGTCGTCGTCGTCGTCGTCGTCGGTCCCCTGTCCGTCCCTCTGGGGGTCGGGTCGACGGTCCGCGGCCGCCCCGCCGATCAGCGCTGCCGCTGGCCAGGCCGACGGTCCGCTGCCGCCACGCCGCTTGCAGGGGCCCGGCCGGCAGGAAAGAAAGGCATACCCCCCAAAAGGGGTTCGTTCGAAGACGAAGAGAGCGGGTATCGAGGGTTTGGGCAATACGCGTTATTGGACACTCGAGCATAAAAGGGCGAATAGTCTTAAAATGATTGTTGTTGTTGTTGTTGTTGTTGTTGTTGGTGGTGGTGGTGGTGGTGGTGGTGGTGGTGGTGGTTGTGTTGTTGTTGATGGTGTTGGTGTTGGTGTTGGTGTTGTTGTTGTTGTTGTTGCTGCTGTTTTCTGGCTGTGGTTGTGATTGTGGTTGTGGTTGTTGTTGTTGTTGGTGGTGGTGGTGGTGGTGTCGTTGTTGTCGTTGCCGTTGTTGTTGTTGTTGTTGTTGTTGTGATGTTGTTATCGTCGTCGTCGTCGTCGTTGTTGTTGGTGTTGTTGTTGTTGTTGGTGTTGGTTTTGTTGTTGTTGTTGGTGGTGTTGTTGTTGTTGTCGTTGTCGTTGTCGTTGTCATTGTCGTTGTCGTCGTTGTTGTTACTGTTGTTGTACTTGTTGTTGGTGTTGTTGTTGTTAATGTTGCTGTTGCTGTTGTTGTTGTGGGTGTTGTTGTTGTTGTTGGTGGTGGTGGTGGTGATGGTGTTGTTCTTGTTGTTGCTACTGTTGTTGTTGTTGATGTTGCTGTTGCTACTGTTGTTGTTGTTGGTGGTG
>CAUYUJ010005113.1:678092-683092 GCA_963575745.1 Prorocentrum cordatum | reverse complement strand
AATAATCCCTTGCAAAAAATAAGGTAAAGTGGACATTCGCGCGCGCAAGACGAAATCCTTCCAGAACCTTAGGTTTCGTAGCGATTTCAACATAAAAACATCAAACACCCAATGGTTTTTCAAAAAAAAATGTCTAAATTTCATCCCGCGCGCGCTGTCCGACTCCCACAAAACCAATGGTTTTCCAACATTTATGTTACATGAGCTCGCGCGACCTACTTTTTTTTGTTCTAACATAATCAATATTCCCTTGCAAAAAAAAGTAAAGTGGACATTCGCGCGCGCAAGACCAACAAAAAACACGACGATCTCAGGAACTTGCCCCAAAAATGTGACCAACTCCGCTCTCTCTGTCTCTCTCTCTGTCTGCTCTCTGTCTCTCTCTCTGTCTGTCTGTGTCATGTATTGTATGTCACAATTGCAGGATGCTGGGCACACGCGCGCCCCGAATAAGTGACCAAGTTCTGTGGGTGTGTACCCCACGCCAGTGTAGTAGCCACGGTCGTCCGCACGCCACGAAGTGAAGTGTCCCAACGTCATAGGGCGGGAAGCTGGGTTTGGGTGGTCGCGAAGAGTCGTTTGGATATTTGGTAGAGCTTGTAATGCCCCCCCACGAAGTGGGGGTATTGCCTGGTGTCGTATGAAAACCCTGGCACTGGGGAGAACACCACGCGTTCGGGTAAAATGATTGTTGTTGTTGTTGTTGTTGTGAACATTATTTATTCTAAAGAATAATTATTGTTGGGCCCCCTGGTGCGCGCCCCCCCTGCGCCGCCTAGGCCGCAGCTACATTTTCATCATTTTCGTGAGGAAGCCTCAGAAAAGAGGGTGTGTACAGGATCCGGTTGTTTTGTTGTAATCCGCTTTCCCTTGCAAAAAACAATAGAAACTGACATTTCTTGTTCTAATATAATCAAATTTCAAGAATCCCTTGCAAAAAATAAGGTAAAGTGGACATTCGCGCGCGCAAGACGAAATCCTTCCAAAAGCTTAGTGTTCGGAGCGATTTTAACATAAAAACATCAAAAAACCAATGGTTTTTCAACAAAAAATGTCAAAATCTCATCCCGCGCGCTCTTGCGGATTCGTAGGAAACCCAACACTTTTTAAACATTTCTGTCAAACGGGCTTTTGCGAGCAACTTTTTCGAACTTCTGCGACAACGGTTGCGCACCTGCCAGGGCCATCATCCCTGTCAAATAATACCATGCGGGACACATTCGTTTTTTCTTCGCGCGCGCACGCCGAAATCTCCAAAAACCATTTTGGGTTTTTAAGAATTTTAGCACCGCTTAACAATTCCGTCCTAAACAAGGCTTAACAACTTCTGTGGGTGTACGAACGTAGCTTAACAACTTCTGTGGGTGGGGTACTCCACGCCAGTGTAGTAGCCACGGTCGTCCGCAGCTGCCACGAAGTGAAGTGTCCGAACGTCATAGGGCGGGAAGCTGGGTGTGGGTGGTGGCGAAGAGTCGTTTGGAAATTTGGTAGAGCTTGAACCGGCCCCCCCACAAAGTGGGGGTATTGCCCGCCTCCTATGAAAACCCTGGCATGGTGAGAACGGAGTGTCCCCACGTGCTAGTAATTGTTGTTGTTGTTGTTGTTGAACATTATTTATTCTAAAGAATAATTATTGTTGGGCCCCCTGGTGCGCGCCCCCCCTGCGCCGCCTAGGCCGCAGCTACATTTTCATCATTTTCGTGAGGAAGCCTCAGGTAAAACGATGTGATCCAGATCCGGTTGTTTTGTTGTACTCCGTTTTCCCTTGCAAAAAACACTATAAAATGAAAATTCTTGTTCTTACTTGATCAAATTGCAAGAATCCCTTGCAAAAAATAAGGTAAAGTGGACATTCGTGCGCGCAAGACGAAATCCTTCCAAAACCTTAGGTTTCGTAGCGATTTTAACATAAAAACATCAAAAACCCAATGGTTTTTTAAGAAAAAATTGTCAAAATGTCCTTCCGCGCGCGCTGTCCGAATCCCACAAAACCAATGGTTTTTCAACATTTATGTTACATGAGCTCGCGCGAGCTACTTTTTCTTGTTCTAACATAATCAAATTTCAATAATCCCTTGCAAAAAATAAGGTAAAGTGGACATTCGCGCGCGCAAGACGAAATCCTTCCAGAACCTTAGGTTTCGTAACGATTTCAACATAAAAACATCAAAAACCCAATGGTTTTTCAAAAAAAAATGTCCAATTTTCATCCCGCGCGCGCTGTCCGACTCCCACAAAACCAATGGTTTTTCAACATTTATGTTACATGAGCTCGCGCGAGCTACTTTTTCTTGTTCTAACATAATCAAATTTCAATACTCCCTTGCAAAAAAAAAAGTAAAGTGGACATTCGCGCGCGCAAGACCAACAAAAAACATGACGATCTCAGGAACTTGCCCCAAAAATGTGACCAACTCCGCTCTCTCTGTCTCTCTCTCTGTCTGCTCTCTGTCTCTCTCTCTGTCTGTCTGTGTCATGTATTGGATGTCACAATTGCAGGATGCTGGGCACACGCGCGCCCCGAATAAGTGACCAAGTTCTGTGGGTGTGTACCCCACGCCAGTGTAGTAGCCACGGTCGTCCGCACGCCACGAAGTGAAGTGTCCCAACGTCATAGGGCGGGAAGCTGGGTTTGGGTGGTCGCGAAGAGTCGTGTGGTTATTTGGTAGAGCTTGAAATGCCCCCCCACGAAGTGGGGGTATTGTCTCGCGTCGCATGAAAACCCTGGCACTGGTGAGAACACTGAGCGTTCGGGTAAAATGATTGTTGTTGTTGTTGTTGTTGTTGTTGTTGTTGTTGTTGTTGTTGCTTGTTGTGTTGTTGTTTTGTTGTTGTGTTGTTGGTGTTGTTGTTGACATTATATATAATTCTAAAGAATATATGGTGGGCCCCCTGGTGCGCGCCCCCCCTGCGCCGCCTAGGCCGCAGCTACATTTTCATCATTTTCGTGAGGAAGCCTCAGGTAAAACGATGTGATCCAGATCCGGTTGTTTTGTTGTAATCCGTTTTCCCTTGCAAAAACACTATAAAATGACATTTCTTGTTCTAATATAATCAAATTTCAAGAATCCCTTTGCAAAAAATAAGGTAAAGTGGACATTCGCGCGCGCAAGACGAAATCCTTCCAAAAGCTTAGTGTTCGGAGCGATTTTAACATAAAAACATCAAAAAACCAATGGTTTTTTCAACAAAAAATGTCAAAATCTCATCCCGCGCGCTCTTGCGGATTCGTAGGAAAACCAACACTTTTTAAACATTTCTGTCAAACGGGCTTTTGCGAGCAACTTTTTCGAACTTCTGCGACAACGGTTGCGCACCTGCCAGGGCCCTCATCCCTGTCAAATAATACCATGCGGGACACATTCGTTTTTTCTTCGCGCGCGCACGCCGAAATCTCCAAAAACCATTGGGTTCTGTGGGTGTGTACCCCACGCCAGTGTAGTAGCCACGGTCGTCCGCACGCCACGAAGTGAAGTGTCCGAACGTCATAGGGCGGGAAGCTGGGTATGGGTGGTGGCGAAGAGTCGTGTGGATATTTGGTAGAGCTTGCACTGCCCCCCCACAAAGTGGGGGTATTGGCTGGCGTCGCATGAAAACCCTGGCACTGGTGAGAACACTGAGCGTTCGGGTAAAGTGATTGTTGTTGTTGTTGTTGTTGTTGTTGTTGTTGCTGTTGTGGTTGTTGTTGGTGTTGTTGTTGTTGTTGTTGTTGTTGTTGTTGTTGTTGTTGTTGTTGATGTTGAACATTATTTCTTCTTAAGAATAATTATTGTTGGGACCCCTGGTGCGCGACCCCCCCGCCGCGCCTAGGCCGCAGCCACATTTTCATCATTTTCGTGAGGAAGTCTCAGGCAAAACGATTGGTACCGGATCCGGTTTTTTGTTGACGCTCGTTTTCCCTTGCAAAAAACAATAGAAAATGAAAATTCTTGTTTTTACTTGATCAAATTGCAAGAATCCCTTGCAAAAAATAAGGTAAAGTGACATTCGTGCGCGCAAGACGAAATCCTTCCAAAACCTTAGGTTTCGTAGCGATTTTAACATAAAAACATCAAAAACCCAATGGTTTTTTAAGACAAAATTGTCAAAATGTCCTTCCGCGCGCGCTGTCCGAATCCCACAAAACCAATGGTTTTTCAACATTTATGTTACATGAGCTCGCGCGAGCTACTTTTTCTTGTGCTAACATAATCAAATTTCAATAATCCCTTGCAAAAAATAAGGTAAAGTGGACATTCGCGCGCGCAAGACGAAATCCTTCCAGAACCTTAGGTTTCGTAACGATTTCAACATAAAAAACATCAAAAACCCAATGGTTTTTCAAAAAAAAATGTCCAAATTTCATCCCGCGCGCGCTGTCCGACTCCCACAAAACCAATGGTTTTTCAACATTTATGTTACATAAGCTCGCGCGAGCTTTTCTTGTTCTTACATAATCAAATTTCAACATCCCTTGCAAAATGAAAGTAAAGTGGACATTCGCGCGCGCAAGACCAACAAAAAACACGACGATCTCAGGAACTTGCCCCAAAAATGTGACCAACTCCGCTCTCTCTGTCTCTCTCTCTGTCTGCTCTCTGTCTCTCTCTCTGTCTGTCTGTGTCATGTATTGTATGTCACAATTGCAGGCTGCTGGGCACACGCGCGCCCCGAATAAGTGACCAAGTTCTGTGGGTGTGTACCCCACGCCAGTGTAGTAGCCACGGTCGTCCGCACGCCACGAAGTGAAGGGTCCCAACGTCATAGGGCGGGAAGCTGGGTTTGGGTGGTCGCGAAGAGTCGTTTGGATATTTGGTAGAGCTTGAACTGCCCCCCCACGAAGTGGGGGTATTGTCTCGCGTCGCATGAAAACCCTGGCACTGGTGAGAACACTGAGCGTTCGGGTAAAATGATTGTTGTTGTTGTTGTTGTTGTTGTTGCCCCAGTTGGAGAGAGGACTGTGATTGGCGCTGTCAGTGGCAAGTCTGCTTGCGCCATGGCTTGCGCCAGTCCCTCCAACA
>CAUYUJ010005113.1:668092-673092 GCA_963575745.1 Prorocentrum cordatum | reverse complement strand
CGGCGAGACTCGAGGGCGAGCTCGTCGAGGCCGTCGTCAGCGCCCAACGCCGTCTCCTGCCAGCCTCCCCGGCGGCAGCTCCAGGAAGGCGTGCCAATGGCCGAGGCTGGATAGAGCGGCAGGAAGCTGGCCGAGCCGTGTGCGGGCGTTGGCGTCTTCGCCCGCTCGCGCGTCGACGCGATGGGTGCTGGACTGCCTGGGGAGGGGCGGGGCGGCGGCCTTCCCGGAGGTGGAGCTGGCTGGTCCACGCTAGCTGCGGCGTGCAGGGCGGCATCGCCGTGGGATCGTGCCGCTGCAAGCGGTATCTCCCGACTGCCGCCGGCTGGCCGAGAACAGGACTCGCGTGCTGCGGCTGGGCGAGCGCCCGGCCTGCTGCGCCGGGCCCTGTGCTGTGGAGGCGGCCTGGAACGTCGCGCCCGACAGCTTGGAGCACACCGCGTGGCCCGGGCTGCTTGGCGAGGCGCCCTGGTGGCGCTCATGGGGAGACGTGCAGGAGTCCGCAGGGCAGCTGCCGCAAGCTCGACAGCTTCCTCATTTCGCTCGGCGTCGCGGAGAGATGCAGCACACAGACTGCTTCACTTACAATGGGGGCCAGTCCAAAAGAAACCTTCCACAAGAAACCCAACCCTGGGACCCCAGGACGCCCATCGATTTTTGGTGGGACCGTCATGCTGTCCACAGCAACACCATCGAAACCCAAGACACCCAGGGCGCCCTGGAGGCAAGCAGGGTATTTCTTGGCATGGGCCTCCACTGTGCGATGCTGCCCAAGCACCTCGCGGTCAACGCCACCTTGAGCGAGGTCGCCCGCAGCAAGCACGTGTAAGTGCCAGCGGGTCGTGCTCCGCGCACCAAGGTCGCCCGCCCCGTGTACCCCAAAGTCGGATCGAAATGGCCTTCTTGCTGAGTCACAGAGTGTGTCCTCAAATTGGTCAAAACATGTTCACTTGATGCTGGTCGAGATTGAACCAGAATCTGACGTGACTCTTCAAAAGAGGGCCCTAGCGCGCTCTGCACGTCCGACCTTGCACCCAAGCGCATGAATATCACGATGTCCAAGAGGGTCCACACACTTGGCACGTCAGCGACACACTTGAAGTAAACATCTGTGACCTGCGGCTGCAAATCACAACATACTGCTGTGCTGGGCTTCGTGTCCGAACCGCTTTGCAAGCCGAAGCTGCTGCGGATGATGATCGGCTCCTTCCCGAAAAGGTTAGTCTGTCAGCTGCTCCTGACGCATCATCTCCCAAATCGCCACAGCGGTCGCAAAAGGGTAGCCCGGCCTGTTACAGACTTGCCGGATTCTGGACTGCCGTCAACTCATTCTTCCGGACAGCAGTGGCCACCGCCTTGTTGTCTTCGCTGCCCCAGTTCAACAGGGGTACGGAGCCATAACGGCCTCTGGTTCCCAAAGCTCGTCGCAGTCGCGCCGATAGTTATACCTGACTTAGGAGCCCTTCTCTTATCAATCCTTCAGCGTCCTCCTCCGGAGCACGCCACTTGCTGAAAACGAGAACATACCGTCTCATCCATGACCTCATCTTCGAATGACGCCTCTGGAAGCCAACCGCTTCTTCGGCCCAGAAGGTACGTCCGCGCTCTGTGACGCACTCTGTCTGGCGGCCCACCTCCCCGCACGGCGAGTCGTCGCCGAACGGGTCGCGCAAAGGCCGTCGATGCTCCGAGCAGCCGTGCTGTCACGCATGCTTGCGAGCACGGTATCCAAAGGCGACTGTCGAATACCGGCCCGTCGCCATACTGTCGGTTGGACTTCGCGGTCGGGAATCAACGTCCTGACCCTCGCTTTGTCGAACTCGCAGAGGTACATACGACTTGTCAAATCCTCATCCTCCAACCGACTTTGGTTGGTCACTCTCCTTCTCAAGCGCCGTGCCTTGATGCTTCGTTTGTGGCACAGAGCGCATTTCCGCTAAAATGCCTTACGTGTCGTATGGTTCCTTCTGTTCCCTGCCCCCATTCAGTATCAGGGGTATGTGGCTTGTCCTTGTTATCCGACGCTGTAGGAGCACAACCAGCATTCACACGTGGCGGAGCACAGGAGCCACGTAGACTAGTGCCTGGATCTGGCGTCAGCAGTTGAAGGCCGATGATGGCTCTCTTGGTTCTGTCGCTTGCTGAGCAGCTTCTGGAAGTTACTGATTGAATGTGAAGAGCATGTCGTGTGGTGCAGTCTCAGATTCACAGACATACTCCTCCTCCAATAGTAAGACGTCGCATTAACAAATCTGGTGGTTTGTTTCTTGTGCCTCCTAAACACATGCGGCAGACAGATAACAAACCGATCCTGCCCAAGGACACAGTCGGGCCAGTTGGCCGCGGTAGGAAGACGGTGCAAAGAGGAGGGTTCAGCTGAAGGGATAGCTGTCATGTATCAGCCTTCCTAGAAGAAAAACAAAAACAACGTAAACATAAACTTTCGACGGTCTGCGCGGATTTCTTGGATTTGCGCTGGGCCCCGGGGCGGTGCCGGAGGCGCCGCCAGGGGGCCCCAGCGCAGATCCAAGAAATGCGCGGAGCGCCACCAAATTATGTTTGTGGCGTTTTCCTTCTTCGACGGCATGTGTCAGCATTCCGCCCCCCCGCCCCATTCCCGCCCCCTCCCTCCCTCCTCCTCCTCCTCCTCCTCCTCCTCCTCCTCCTCCTCCCCCTCCTCCTCTCCTCCTCCCCCTCCTCCTCTCCTCCCCTCCTCCTCCTCCCCTCCTCCTCCTACTCCTCCTCCTCCTCCTCCTCCTCCTCACCCCTCCTCCCCTCTCCTCCTCCTCCTCCTCCTCCTCCTCCTCCTCCTCCTCCTCCTCCTCCTCCTCCTCTCCTCCTCCGCCTCCTCCTCCCCCTCCTCCTCCTCCTCCCCCCTCCTCCTCCTCCTCTCCTCCTCCTTCTCCTCCTCCTCCTCCTCAACCCTCCTCCTCCTCCTCCTCCTCCTCCTCCTCTCCTCCTCCTCCTCCTCCTCCTCCTCCGTCCTCCTCCTCCTCCTCCTCCTCCTCCTCCCCCTCCTCTCCTCCTCCTCCTCCTCCTCCCCCTTCCCCCTCCCTCCTCCTCCTCCTCCTGCCCTCCCCCTCTCCCCCTCCCCCTCCTGCCCCCTCCCCCCCTGTCCACCTTTTCCCTCCCTCTCCCCCCGCCCTCGCTCCGAGAGGCAGGCCACCCACGCGGCGTCGGCCTGCCGGCGCCGTGCGGGCGAACACCGGCGCGACGTCCCGGCGGGGCCGCCGCAGGGGCGACGCCTGCCCGCCTGCCAACGGGGTGGCCCCGCGGAGGGGCGGCCACCGCCGGCGCGAGACGACACGAGCAGGAACTTTCTTGGGGCGCTCCGCGCGGGCGTCCTGCAACCCCGTGCGAAAAGCAACTGGGGTTTTCGTACACACCTCCCCCCCCCCCACCCCCCAATTTCAATGTTCAACGCGGGGTCGATTTTTTGTTTTTTTTTTTTTTTTTTGTTTTTCGAACTTACCCTGGTCGCACGATGAACATTGAAATTCGGGGGCCGGGGGGCTCACCAAACCCCAGTTGCTTTTCGCACGGGGTTGTGGGTCTGCGCTGGGGCTATAAAGACCTGAAGGATGTCTGTGGCCAGGTGGAGCCCCAGCGGGGGTGTCCGCCGATACCCCCAATGCTCAGGAGGAACAGAAGCGGCAGAAGCAGAAGCTTTTCAAGGTCCGCGCGAATTTCTCGGATCCGCGCTGGACACCCCCCCCTGGCGCGCGGAGCGCGCCAGGGGCGGCGCCGGAGGCGCCGCCCGCGGGGGCTCCAGCGCGGATCCGAGAAATCTGCGCGGAGCGCCAACCATTTTTTTGTATGCCGTTTTTTTTTGTTTTTTTTTTTTTTGTTTTTGTTTTTTTGTTTTTTTTTGTGTTTTCCACACCGCCGGCAGACGTGTGGCGGCCCTGCTACTGCCAGGAGGCCCGGGGGAGGAAGGAAAGGAAGGGCGGCGTGTGAAGGCTGGGCACTCCTCTCACCTAGCACGGGATTGAGGAACAGAGAAGTGATCGTTTTCTGATTCTCATTGTTTTGCCGATCGGCGGGGGCCATGCATCCCCCCCCCTCCCCCCCCCTCCCTCATGGAGTAGATCTTGGCTGCTTTTGGCGCCCGTTTCGAGCAGGTGGAGTCCATCCCCCCTAGGACGCAGAGGTCCGGAGCCAGGACCCCCCCCCTCCACCTCCCTTCTGCCCCTTATCGAAACGATGAATAAAAGAACGTTCACGAATCAGAAGAGAAAGAAGGACATCAGGAGGGTCAATCTTTCGACATGCAGCTCCACGGGCACGGGCGCCCAGCGTTGACATCATCGACGCCTGTCTGTGCGATGCGTCTGGTCGTCAATTTAACGACGGATCACGTTCACTCTGTCAGATTCCCCTTGCGACTGATTCACATTTTTGAGCTCACGCCTCGTCGTCGAACCCTTGTGCCCCAGGAACCAAAGATATCATTTTCGGCACAGACTCTTCGGGCCAAGCTGCTGGGACTCGAACATGCCAGACTTATTCAATCATTGGCGAACTCTTGAGCATAACGCCGAGCACGTTACGCTGGAAATAGAACTCGCCGAAAGGTTGCGAAACTTTCCTCATGCGTCAAGTGTGCGCACTGTGGAAATAGTATTGCCATCCGCGCATCACCTGAAGTGCAAGAGCAAGGATACACGAGACGTGCGCATGCACTTAATGATCACGGACTTCATCGTGCAATCACTCTCTGAGCGTCCGCAGAGAAACAACGGTGTACGAGTATGACCCCCTCGTGATCCAGAGGATGCAGCAGACAAGGGCTAGAGGTTGAATGTGGAATTAACTGTGCTGCGTACTCTCGGCACGGATGTAAGTAACCTGTTAGACTCATGCAGGATATGTTCAATCGCCCCCCCAGGCATGACTCGCTCCTTTCGCACAAAGGCCTCGACCTTTTTCGTTCTCACAAGCGCTGGGGCTTTTCGTTGCCACAAACGCTGGGGCGTTATTTTCCTCCCGTTTTCAGTGCTTCG
>CAUYUJ010005113.1:583092-663092 GCA_963575745.1 Prorocentrum cordatum | reverse complement strand
CGCAGCCCGCCAAACAGCGTTCGAACGCCTTGTTCGCCCCGAGGCGCGCGAAATGTGGTCTTCGAAAGGCAACCAACCAACAATATGGCTGTCCTCGTCAGACCACGAACAGATATGTTGAAGCACTGTTCTTTATCAGGGTTCGTGCGTTTCCCCCTTCAGGGAGGCTACGTCGGACCGTGCCTGTACAACCAGACGTGGAGGCGAAGGAGTGCAAAGGAGTGCGCCGACAGAGGGGTGAGGAGGATCAGGAGGCGGGGGAGGACAGCGAGGAGTCAGATGAGAAAATAGAAGAGAAAGAAGAGCCTCTCATTATACTAACCCGTATGTGCTTATCGGCCCACCCAAGCGCGACCCAACTACGACCATCGGGGGGGAACTGCGCCAACATAGTGGTTGACCATGTCCTCTGAAACACGATGTTTTCTGGGGTGTGTCCGTCCCGTTTGTGATGTGTGGCGTCGGCCCCGGGCTCGCCTCGCCGTGGCGCACTCGGCTCCCCTGGTTGGGTGGACAGCAGATCGGAACTCCCTGGTGGAAGACACAGCTGCAGACACACACACACGCACACACACACACACGCACACACATCGGACCATCGAAACCTGCCTCGAACGTACGTGGCAATATTGTACGTCACCCGGCCGGGTGCCCCGCTGGAGGCTTTTAACCCCCTACGGTAGGCACACACGATGAACAATCTTGTTGTTCGAATATTGGGGCACCTTATTCATCGCTAGTTGAAGTGCCCCAGAGCGTCTGTGAGTCACTGGGGCTATTGGGGGCAAGATTCTCTTCGTGAGGCACCTGCTCGCAAGCCGATATCTTCGTTGATGTGCCGGCTGTACAGGCAGCATCGAGGGTGAGAAAATCGGGTGAAGCCACAAACTAAGGAGGGGCCCCTCCACATACACACACGCACACACATCGCATCGCCCAATATTTAAACGGTTCAGGGCACTAGGGGCCAGGCCCATAGCTCCCAGCCCAGATCTTAGGCTCTCTGGGGCCCAGAAACTCTCAATGTGAAACGCTCTTGATATGCAGTCTGTCGACCGCTCTTCCTGGGCCTCCAACTCACCAATCGCATTCTAACCTTCATGCTGGCAGCGCTCGGGGGATCAGGCGGGCAATAGAGGAGGGCAGACCTTTGCGTCCCAGTCGGTGCACTCCTCGGGACGGGCTGAGCCCACGGACGCGAGAGCGCGGCGGCAATGGCGGCGGGAGGACGAGGAGGACGAGGAGGTGTAGCGCGGTAAGGGCGAGGAGGAACGACGGGCCACACTTTTCCGAACTCTCTTCGCACCGATTCTCCCCGCTTAGCCTGCCAAGGTGATCCGAGAGTGTGCGTTGCTGTTTGCCACGCACGTTGTCCCGCGTTCGACGTCGCATGAACGCGACAACTCTGATGCCAAATCCCGCTCAGCGCAAAAAGTCCCCACAGTCCTGTAGCCGCGCTCGCGCCATCCCCTTGTCAGCGGCTTGTGAACCCACGGGCGCCGATGCCCGCTGCCGACACGGATCCCCGGCGGCCTGCAGCTCGTGCATGCTCTGGTGCCTGGCCTGCACACAAGCTGCGGCGCGGCATTAACACAAGCATCAAGCTTCCGTAGCAACATCCACATGTTCCGAGACTGCTTCGCGATCTGGTTCGGGATGGGGTAGGCGGATCTGCTCCGCCATCTCTTTCCGCTTTGCATCGTGGTGCGCACGACCCGCGCGCGTGAATTGCTGGAGGACTCTGGTGGTGGAATTCGGGTGGGCATCCTCACGGATGGAACTTCTCGTTCGCAGCGTGCAGGGGGTGAATGCTCAAAATCTACTCGGTCCGCCCGTGCAACTCCATGCTGCATCCCCGACCCCGAGGCTGCCTGTGCATAGCCGCCGAGTGGACCTTCGCAGACTATTCACCCTCACGCTGCACCGTATTCCCTTCTTCGTGATCTTGATTGAAGAGGGGAGATTAGTCGGACAGGGGTAACATTGAAGCGCAATCTACCCAGACGGTGACAGGTTCCCGAGACATAATCAATCCCCGGATTTGAAACTGAAACTGCTGTTAGAACAATCCCTGGCCCGTCCCGACAAACCATCCTGGAAGGAGTTTGAGGACAAGCCTGATCTCGACGGGAAGGAAGTCTGACCACTACAGAAATCCAATTGAAATTCCAAGGACTGCATGGCCGGTCAAAAGGCTGGCAGTCGTTTAGACTACGCTCAGCAACACCTGCACATTGTGTATACACAAACAATGCGCATCATTCTACGGCAACGCATCGTGCAACACACGCACCAGGTAATGCTTTGACTTGAGCACAGTGTGCATCTGTACACATATATATATATATATATATATATATATATATATATATATATATATTTATACATTAGCACATATATATAGAGAGAGAGAGAGAGAGAGAGAGCGGGCGTGCTATACCATGTTTGGACACGTAGTGAATGTGTGGTTCGCGTTTGAGTGCGTGATGTTCACACGAATACTCACATTCGGAGATGCAATATATGCGCGCGGTGTGAAAACAGGATGAATACACATAGCGCTATACTTACGCGAGAGTGTATTTCAGCGACGCTTGGCTTGGCAAATCCCTCTCCCCTTCCACACCACCCAAGAACTGTCCCCGTCAACGATCCCCCCCGTCAATTCGCCCCCCCTCGACTGCCCCCACCCCTTCCTGCGAGAAGCCTCCCCCCCCTTCTTTCAAAGTCGGGGGGGGGGGAGGTTGACCTCCCGCGCACTGGCAAACGACAACGACGACGACGCCGAAAACGACGACGACAATAACCACGACGTCGACGATGACCACGACGACGACGCTGCCAACAACAACGACGACGAGGACGACGGCGGCGCGGGACATCAGAGGCGACGGGCGGGCCGGGGCGGGCGGAACAGTAAGGCGGGCGAGTCGGCCGGGGCGGGTGGCCGGGCCTCCCTGGAACAAGCTGGGGCCGCCCCGGGCCAAGGCCACCCCGTGGCGACGCCCGCCCCCGCGGCTCCCGGGTGAGCTCGAAGGCGCCCGGCAACGGCCGCACGCCTGCGGGGCGGCGGCGCCGCCGCGGGGGCGGTTGGCCCGAGCGCCCCCCTCGGCGCCATCGCTGGGCGGCCCGCGCCGCTCCGAGCTCGCGCTTCCCGCTGGCGGTGCTCCTGACATGGCTGCTGCTCCTCGCACCCTCTCTTGCGCGCTGGAGTGCCCGGAGCACCCGATGCAGGTGGGACTTCTTGCAGTCCCAGGACCACTGAGAGCTCCCCGGCAAGGCTGTGCTGGCCCGATGGCGCCGGCAGTGCCTCGCGCCCTCCCTCCCCGCTCTGGCCCTGCCCTATCCTTCGCCTCGCGCGGGTCAACACCGGGCGCTGCACGGCCGGCCTGAGCTGGCCTTGGAGCGCGTCAGGGAGCGGCCTCAGCTCGGGTGTCGGGGGAAGCGGCGAGAGAGGTGGAGCAGCAGGAGATGCAGGCTGTCTGAGCGTCCGATGCACCTGCAAGAACATGATCGACCCACGAACCTGGGAAGGGATTCAGAATTGCGAGGCCTGGGAGCATTCCAATCAAATGCTGAAGATCTCAATGGTGATGCTCCTGTGCCGTGGAGCTGTGTTGTGCTCCTCTGCGCTCTGCCGCGCCGCACGGTGACGTGCCAGGGGACGCGCCACGGAACGTGCCAATGGGCGTGCCAGGGGACGCGCCGTGCGATGTGCACAGGGGGACGCGCCACGGAACGTGCCAGCGGATGTGCTAGGGGACGTGCCAGGGGACGTGGCAGGGGACGAGCCCCGCGACGCGCACAGGGGAGGCGCCAAGGGAAGTGCCAGGGAACGTGCCCGAAGGTCACGATCCCTCATACATTACACTGGGCGATGGGCGATGGGTAGCGGCAATGCTGAAGATATCAATGGTGATGCAACTGTGCCGTTGAGCTGTGATGTGCTTCTCTGCGCTGTACCGCGCCGCACAATGACGTGCCAGGGGACGGGCCACAGAACGTGCCAATGGACGTGCCAAGGAACGCGTCGCGCGATGCGTGCGGCAATGCTGAACATATCGATGATAATGGACCGTGCCAAAGGTTCTGCTGTGCTGTGCCGTGCTGAAATGAACAATGTCATGCCCGGGTGAATTGCGTTGTGCTCTGGAGTGTTGTGGATCAAGTCGCTCTTGGAATCCGAATCCTGACCGAACGGATCTGGATCTTAAGCTCGAGCTGCTTGAGCGAATAACTGGCCCAAGGCTGGTTGCAATCGAAGAGTGTTGGACGCTCAATCAGCTCGAACTCAAGATCCGATTGAGCTCCGAAGCGGGCCGGGACGACACGGGGCGCAAGGTACATAGACGCGCCACGGGAGGTGTGCGGGGCGCACTAGGGGATGCAACAAGGGACGTGTCAGAGGACGTGGCAAGAGACGCGCCACGGAACGGGCAAGGAAAACGCCAATGAACCATTTTCACGCTTGCCCCGCTCTGGAGCGTTAGGAAACCACGTGGTTTCACGCTTGTCCCGCTCTGGGGCGTTAGGGACCCACTTGGTTACACGCTTGTCTCGTTCTGGACGTTAGGAACCCAATGGTTTTCACG
The DNA here is from genome assembly GCA_963575745.1 of Prorocentrum cordatum. Lineage (NCBI taxonomy): Eukaryota > Dinophyceae > Prorocentrales > Prorocentraceae > Prorocentrum > Prorocentrum cordatum. The sequence goes on along the minus strand of CAUYUJ010005113.1, from coordinate 658,500 downwards.
CTTATCCCGCTCTAAGGCGTTAGGAACCCACGCGTTTCCACTCTCGTCCCACTCTGGAGAATTAGGAACTCACGTGTTGTCACGGTTGTCCCGCTCTGGGGCATTAGTAACCCACTGGTTTTTCACGCTTGCCCCGCTCTGGGGCGGTAGAAGCCCGTGTGGTTTCACGCTTGTCCCGCTCTGGCCCGCTCTGGGGCGTTAGGAGCCTACGTGTGCTCACGGTTATCCCGCTCTGGGGCATTAGGATCCCGCGCGTGTTCACGGTTGCCCCGCTCTGGGGCGTTAGGAACCCACGTGTGCTCACGGTTATCCCGCTCTGGGGCGTTAGGAACCCACGCGTGTTCACGCTTGTCCTGCTCTGGGGCATCAAGAAGACCGTGTGCTCACGCTTGTTCCGACCTGGGGCGTCAAGACCCCCTGTATTTCCACGCGTGTCCCGCTCTTGGGCGTTCGGAACCATGTGTTTTCACGTTTGTCCTGCTCTGGGGCGTGAGGAACCCAAATGTGTTCACGCTTGTCCCGCTCTAGGGCGTAAGGACCCCGCGTATTGTCACGCTTGAAACGCTCTGGGGCATACATAGCCAACTGTTTTTTCACGCTTGTTCCGCTCTGAAGCGTTCGAACCCGCATGTTTTCACGCGTGTCCGGTTCGGGGGCGTTCGGAGCCTGTGTGTTTTCACGCTGGTCCCGCTCTGGTGCGTTAGGGACCCACGTGTGTTCACGTTTGTCTTGCTCTGGGGCGTTAGGAACCCACGTGTTTTCACGCTCGTCCCGCCCTGGGGCGTTAGGAACCCATGTGTTGTCACGCTTGTTCCGCTCTGGGCCGTCAGGAACCCATCTAGTTTCACGCTTGTCTCGCTCTGGGGTGTTAGGAACCGACGTGTTTTCACGCTTGCCCCGCTCTGGGGCGCTAGGAACCTCCATGTTTTCAGGCTTGTATCGCTCTGAGGCGTTCGAATCCATGTGTCTTGATGTGTGTCCCGTTCGGGGGCGTCAGGACCCGTGTGTTTGCACGCTTGTCCCGCTCTGGGGCGTTCGGAGCCCACGTGTGTTGTCACGCTTGTCCCGCCCTGGGGCGTGAGGAACCAATGTGTTTTCGCGGTTGTCCCGCTCTGGGGCGTTGGAAACGCATGTGGTTTCACGCTTGTCTCGCTCTGGGGTGTTCGGAACCGATGTGTTTTCACGCTTGCCCCGCTCCAGCGCGTTAGAAACCAATGTTTTCACGCATGTCCCGCTCTGAGGCGTTCGCTAGGGCAGTACAGGAATACGTGCAAAGCGCAAAAGGTTCGAGCCTCAGGAGAGGAGCAATCTATTAGACAAAACAAGCGTTTCGCTCGAAACACCCTCAACTAATTATGCAAAACAAGCGTTTCGCTCGAGGCACCCGCAACAAACGGGAATCTTCACTTTACCCTGTCTTTGCTCGACCAGAATTTCAAAACCAGCGTTTCGCTCGGGACATCCTCAATCTTTAATCCGCCGGTCCTCTTCGACTTCGTCATGTATCAGAGATCCAATCCGCCTGCCCTCTTCGATCTTGACACCGGGTACAGTTTACCTACGGAAAAAAAGCTGAACCACGCGCTGTCCAGAAGTAAACAAACACTGAACCCTGGGGCCATCCCATGTTGGCGTGTCCCTGCGCTACCCTGGAAAAGTAATGCAACGCTCACGCGCGGTCCGTCTCCCCGCGCCCCTCATTTGCAATTTGCACGCAGGGCGCCGCGCGATTCGATGTTCCTGCCGTCGGCCGCGGCCGACTCAACATTGTGATCGGGGGTTCCCGGGGGGAGGGGGGCAAGAAATCTCACCGGCCCTCTGGGCGTGAGTGGCGTACAGATTTTCCTCCTCCATCTTCCCTCTTCCCCTTCGGGGAATGGTTTATCACTGCTCCCTGTGAATTAACACACCCTCCCCCAGGCAACCGGCAGCCAACCAGGACCAATGAGGACCCCCCCACACCATTCTTGTCAACAAACAATGTGACATCCACTTTGGGGCAAATTCTTGGGTCATGATCGGGAGGCACTTTGTATTGTTTTTTGACAGGGACGGCGGGGGTGCCCGCATATTGCCTGCTGCGCGCAAGTCCAACATCCCTATCAAACATGATCGATCCACGAACCCAGAAATTGATTGAGAATTGTGAGGCATGAAACCGCTTCTAAGGACCTCAACTGCATATGCAAGTGGGCGGTGCCAGCGTAGCATGCCAGGGGGACGCGCCGCGGAACGTCCCGAGGGACTCGCCAGCGGACTTGCCATGGGGACGCACCGCGAGACGTGCCAAGGGGACGCGCTACGGATCGTGCCAATGGACGTGCCAGGGGACGTGCCAGGGGACGCGCCGCGCGACGTGCCAGGGGGACTCGCCACGGGACGCGCCACGGAACGTGCGAGGGAACGTGCCAGGCGACGCGCCAGGTGACGTGCCAGGGAACGCGTCAGGGAACGTGCCACGGGACGTGGCACGGGACCGCGCTCCCAGGCAAGCCCCTGTTCTGCTCCAAAAAATGCGGCTTGCCTCCCCCCCAAACCTCTCTCCCCAGACACCGCGGAATCAGAAAGGGGCAACGCACGGGGACCCATGAACGAAACCATCACGACGGGACCGCGCTCCCAAGGTCACGATCTCTTGTAAATTACGCTGCGTCCGCTCTCCCTGGGCCACGATCGCTAGTAAACTACGCTGCGTCCGCGCTCCCAAGACAAGAAAGAGCGTGGTCCACCGCCGCTTAACTGTGGAAAATTTCCCCCCCTCTTCCCCCGGAGCCCGGGGGTCCCCCCCCCCTCCGCAAATCCCCCTCCCCCTGCTGGACCCCGCCCCCCCCTTCCCCGGCACCCCCCCCCCCCTCTCCCCTCCCCCCCCCCCCCCTCCGGAAAACCGCGGGGGGTCACTACCGGTTCGAACCCCCTCCCCCCCCCTTCGGAAAACCGGGGGGGGTCACTACTGGTTCGAACCTCTCCCCCCCTCTCACCGCCAGCAACCGACTCCTGGTCCCTACCACCGCCCGCACCACAACCCCCACTGCTGTTCCCAGCGCCACTGTCCTCACCACCACTGTCCCCACTGCTTCCACCACCGTCCCTACTGTCCCCACCAGTGCCCCCACCTCTGTCGCACTGTCCCCACTGTCCCCGCCACTGTTCCCACCACGGTTCTTCTCTCCCCACTTTCTCCACGGCCCCAACCACTGCCCGACTATCCCCACTGTCCCACTGTCTCCTCCGCTGTCCCACTGAGCTTTCCCACTGTTCCCACCACTGTCCCCACTGTCCTCGCCACTGTCCCCACTGTACCTCTGTCCCATTGTCTCACCGCCGTCCTGGCCACCGCCCTCACCACTGTCCCCACCACCACTATACCCTCCACTGTCCCACTGTTTCCACCACATTCCCACTGTCCCCACACCACTGTCCCCACCACCACCGTCCCCACCACTGTCCCACTGTCCCCACTGTTCCCGCCATTGTCCCCGCTGTCCCCACCAGTGCCCCCACCAATGTGTCAATGTCCCCGCTCTCCCCACCATTGTCCCACCACGGTCCCGCTCTCCCCACTTTCCCCACGGTCCCCACCACTGTCCCACTGTCCCCACTGTACCCGCTACTGTCCCACCGTCCCCGCCGCTGTCCCCCCCCCTCCAGAAAACCAGGGGGGGTCACTACGGGTTCGAACCCCCCCCCTCCTCGAAAGCGACTCCCGGTCCCTACCACCGTCCGCACCACATCCCCCACTGCTGCTCCCAGCACCATTGTCACCACCACCACTCCCCACTGGTTCCACCACCGTCCCTACTGTCCCCACCAGTGCCCCCACCCCTGTCGCACTGTCCCCACTGTCCCCGCCACTGTTCCCACCACGATTCCACTCTCCCCACTTTCTCCACGGCCCCAACTACTGCCCGACTATCCCCACTGTCCCACTGTCGCCTCCGCTGTCCCACTGAGCTGTCCCACTGTCCCCACCACTGTCCCCACTGTCCGCACCACTGTCCCCACTGTACCTCTGTCCCATTGTCTCACCGCCGTCCTGGCCACCGCCCTCACCACTGTCCCCACCACCACTGTACGCTCCACTGTCCCACTGTTTCCACCATGTTCCCACTGTCCCCACACCACTGTCCCCACCACCACCGTCCCCACCACTGTCCCACTGTCCCCACTGTTCCCACCATTGTCCCCGCTATCCCCACCAGTGCCCCCACCAGTGTGTCAATGTCCCCGCTCTCCCCACCATTGTCCCGCCACGGTCCCACTCTCCCCACTTTCCCCACGGCCCCCACCACTGTCCCACTGTCCCCACTGTACCCACTGCTGTCCCACCGTCCCCGCCGCTGTCCCGCTGTGCTGTCCCAGCGTCCCCACTGTCCCAATCACTGTCCCACTGTCCACACTGTCCCCACCACTTTCCCCACCGTGCTACTGTCCCACCGCTGTCCTCACCACCGCCTTCACCACTGTCCCCGCCACTACCGTCCTCACTACTATCTTATTGTCTTCATTACTGTCCCGCTGTGTCCCCTCACCACTGTCCCCACCACCGCCGTCCCCACCACTGTCCGCCCCCCGCCCCGGTTTTCGAGGGGGGGGGGAGGGATTCGAACCTGTAGTGACCTCCCCCCCTTTTCATGATGGACTGGGGGGGGGGTCGAACCGGTAGTGGCCCCCCCCGGTTTTCCGCCAGCAACGGCAGAACACGCTCTTTCCAAGATAACGATTTCTTGTAAATCACGCGGCGTCCGCACTCCCGGGACCACTGCCCATCGTAAATTACGCGGGAGTCACGCTCTCAAGGCCACTGTCCTTCGGAAATTACGCTGGGTTCGCGCTCCCAGGGCCATGATCCTTCGGAAATTACGGAGGAATCGCGCTCCAGGGCCGCCGTCCCTTGTAAATTACATTGGTGTCACGCTCCCAGGGCCATGATCCTTCGGAAATTACGCTGGGTTCGCGCTCCCAGGGCCATGATCCTTCGGAAATTACGCTGCGTCCGCACCACCAGGGCCACGATCCTTTATCAATTACGTTGTGTCCGCGCCCCCAGGGGCAAAGCAATATCTTCAATACATGAAACTGTGTCCGCCCCCCGAGGGCCAGGATCCTTAGTAAATTACGCTGCGACCGCGCTCCCAAGGCCACGACCTCTCGTACATTACGCTGAGTCCGCGCCTCCCAGGCTACGATCACTCGTAAACTACGCTGCGTCCGCGCTCCCAAGACAACGCTCCATAGTAAATCGCGCGGCGTCCGCGCACCTCTGCCTCCTCCGTTCCTCCCTCCTTGCCCTCCTCGCCTCAAAGCCTCCCAAACAGGGTCGAAGTCCAACCCCATTTACTTCCACCTGGTTTGAGAGGCCTAGATCAATGGTTCCCACGCCGTTGTTCCATGAACACAATCATGGACACATCCAGGGAGATAAATCCGCTACCCTTTAAGATGGCCATCCTGATCGCTCCCTTCGCGGACAACCATGCGCGGACAACAAAACTACTTGCCGCCATCGCCGCCCCAGGCAGGCACTTGCAAAACTGCAAAACGCGGCATGGCAAGCACGCGTGGTGGTTTTCGGCAGTGCATACGGGAACAAGTGCACTGCAAATGTGGTGGACAAATCCTGCCCCCCGACACATGCCGACGAGGGAGGAACGAGAGAGAGAGAGAGAGAGGACACAGAAGCCAGAAGGCAGAGTGGGAGCGAAAACATCTGGCGGGTTCCGGAAACCCTGACCCCCCATTTGTTGTCATCTCTTGAGGCGGCGATGTTTACTTCCGCCAACCTCCACTGGCCTTCCGCTGGCTTCCGCCGGCCGTGCCGCCGCCGTTTTAGTTCCGCCGCCTTCCGCCGAGAGAGAGAGAGAGAGAGATGTCAACTCCCTCGACCATCGAAGGCAAGACCCTTTTTGGAACGCATCATCAGGCGCAAGGGCACAGTCAACCCGTATCATAAGGATGCGCGATAAGGATGCAAGGGCCTCGGAAGGCTATGTCGACACCTCGCGAGCGGGGCGCGGCCAGCGAAAGCGGCCAAGGATTGGCCGAATGGGTAAGAATGCAAGGGTCCCCTTGGGAAGGTCGCCCATCCTTACTCTGTGGGTTGACTGCGCACGAAGAAAAACGATGGGAGCGCGCTGGAGGCTCGCGATCCTCACAGGGATGCTTCCCTCGTCCTCGGCCCCCCTCCTCGGGCCGCCCGGGACGCTGCTGCCGCCGCTGCTGGGCACCGGGCTCATGGTGGGGGCGAAGTCGGTCCTGCGAGGACGGACACAGAGGACGACTCGGGGGAGGAAGACGCGAGCTTCCTGGCCAAGGGGGCGACGGGCCGCGCCAGCACCGCGGGAAGCGGCCCGGGCAGGGAGAGGAGGTGCCCCGAATCAGCCTCCTGACCGAGCCAGGGGTCCGGGGTGGGGGTAGCGTCGGTAGGTCGGGCACGTCCCCCTACCGGCGGATTTTTGACGAAGGATATAGCAAGCAGTCAAAAAATGCTCAAACAGATTCAAGACATATGACAAATTCGTCACCGGACTATTTTTTGACTCTTCTTGAATGTTCCTCCTGTAGAGGGACGTGCCCGACTTAAGGGTAGCGGCAGAGCATCGCGAGAGCGGGAAGGGAAGCAGCACAGGCACCGCGAGCGGAGGTCCAAGGAAGACGGGCTCAGGGGGCACAGCAGGATGAGGAGAGGCGAAGCAGGAGCGAAGGCTGCAGCCCATGGCGGCCGGTTCCGCGCGACCGCCGCAAAGACTTGTGCGAACATCACGGCTCCTCGTGCCTCCTCCTTCTCCGCCCCCTGTCCCCACCGTCAGAGTACGGGGCCGAGTGGTCTCTCCCAGGGCAGTTCCGCGATACGGAGCATCGTTGTTGGCACCTTCGTCGCACCGCGGCCCTGCCCGCGGCCCGCGCCCACGACACGCGGCCCCCGTGCCTCGCGCCCCGTCCGCCACTGCGACCCACCCACGACCTGCCTGCGGTCGGCCTCTTCGTCCACATCTTGCCTTCCACACGGTATCCCGCCCACCCTCTGGGCGTGGGTGGCTTAGCCTATCTCTCTTCTTCGATCCTCACCCTCTCTCCTCCTCCTCGATCCTCATCCTCTTCTTTCATCCTCCTCCTCCTCCTCCTCGATCCTCTTCCTCCTCCTTCTCCTCCTTCTCCTCCTCCTCCTCCTCGATCCTCCTCCTCCTCCTCCTCCTCCTCCTCCTCGATAGCCTCCTTGTCCTCACATCGAGAAAAGCGATGATATTGCCACAAACCCCGACCGTGAACTACAAGTGGGGATGATTTGTGAGACTGGCAGGGGCAAAGAAAGATCTACCTCTTGGGGGCTTGATTAGACGACGGGGGCGAAGTCCGGCGACGAAATATGCGCCAATCATGGTGTTCGTCTTATGTTGCTCCCGGGAGCTTTTTGTAATATCTTGGGAATTCGTGTGCTCTGTGGTGGACCCGTTAGGGTCCAGTCGCCTCGCGGGATGTGCGTCTGGAGCGCGCAGAGTCTGCGCGTTGTAGGGGTTCGCTGTGTCCTCTGAGGCGCACCTGGGAAATTGTTCTGGTGCATTTCGGGGCCTCTTGTGGGCGTCTGGGGGTGTTCTCGGGACCTCTTCAACGCTCCTTGGTCGTCTCTGGATTCTCTCCCGTCGTCTGGCACCTTCGGAGGCTGTGCTGGCGGTGGCTCTGGGTTGTCTTCGGACCCTCGGGGGGCCTTTTACGGCCGTCATGGTGGTTTCGTCGGCCGTGTTTGGGCGGATTCGTACGTCCCTGGGCCACGATTCCTTGTAAACTACACTGCGTCCATGCTCCCAAGGCCGCGCTCCCTCGTGAATTACCCAGTGTCCGCGCTCCCAGGGCCACGATCCTTGCTAAATTACGCTGCGTCCGCGCTCCCAAGGCTATGATCCTTCGCAAATCCCACCAGCCCTTTGGGCGTGAGTGGTTTAGAGAGCCCGCTCTGTCCTGAACCCCCCTTCTTCCCCTTCGGGGAGGGGTTTACCCCTCCCCCTACCCCCTCCCCCTGGACCTGGAGAGGGAGTCCCGAGCGGTGTCAGGGGGGTCTTTTTCGACTCCTGGGAGGGCCAAAAAACGACGACCCTCTCGAGGATTCTGGCCCCGACGGGGGGAGGGAGTTTGGCCCCTCTGCTCGTCTTTGAAGCAACAATCATTGATTTTACTAAGGTTTGGGCCCATTTTGGCCTCCTGAAGGGGGCCGCGCACATCTTCCTTCATAGCAAAATCATTGATTTTACTAAGGTTTTGGGCTCATTTTGTCCTTCTCAGGGGGCAGCGCTCATTTGCGCTTCTGAGGAGGTCGCAAGAGGCCCCAAGATAGCCCCAAGAGGCCCCCAGGAGGCTCCCAAGAGGCCTCCAAGAGGCCCCCAAGAGGCCCCCAAGAGGCCCCAAGAGGCCCCCAAGAGGCCCCCAAGAGGCCCCCAAGAGCCCCAAGAGGCCCCAAGAGGCCCCCAAGAGGCCCCCAAGAGGCCCCCAAGAGGCCCCAAGAGGCTCCAAGAGGCCCCCAAGAGGCCCCACGAGGAGCCCGAACGACTCACACCAGGACGAGGGGCCCGAACGACTCACACCACGAAGAGCCCGAACGACTCACACCACAAGGAGGGGCCCGAACGACTCACACCAGGACGAGGCGCCCGAACGACTCACACCACGAGGAGCCCGAACGACTCACACCACGACGCGGGCCCCGAACGACTCACACCACGAGGAGCCCGAACGAGTCACACCAGGAGGAGGGGCCCGAACGACTCACACCAGGATGAGGGGCCCGAACAACTCACACCACGAGAAGCCCGAACGACTCACACCAGGACGAAGAGCCCGAACGACTCACACCACGAAGAGCCCGAACGACTCACACCAGGAAGAAGGGCCCGAACGACTCACACCAGGACGAGAAACCCCAAACGACTCAAATCACGAGGAGCGCTTTCTCTCCCTCCTCCTCCGCCTCGTCCTTCTCCCGCTCCCCCCACAAGGAGGATGTACAAGGAGGCGGGAGGAAGGAGGAACAGGGGAGACCTGCGGGGCCAAGCGGACACACGCCTGAAAAACACGACTGTCGGCATGCTTCGCAAGAGCTGCTGCTGTGAGATGGGCTGGTGGGGATACGCGAAGCGTAAAGAATTACACTGCGTCCGCGCTTCCAAGGCCACGATCCCTCGTAAATTACGGCTTCGTCCGCTCTCCCTGGGCCACGGTCCCTCGTAAACTACGGTGCGTCCGTGCTCCCAAGGCCGCGCTCCCTCGTGAACCACCCTGTGTCCGCGCTCCCAGGGCCACGTTCCCTTGTGAATCACGTTGTGTCTGCCCCCCCAGGGCCGGGATCCTTTGTAAAGTACGCTGCGTCCGCGCTCCCAGGGCCATGATCCCTCCAAAATTACGCTGCGTCCGCGCTCCCAGGGCCACGATCCCGCGTAGATTACGCTGCGTCCGCGCTCCCAGGACCACGTTCCCTTGTGAATTACAATGTGCCAGCCCACCCAGGGCTACGATCCCTGGTCAACTAAGCTGCGTCCATGCTCCCAGGGCCACGATCCCTGCTGATTTACGCTGTCTCCGCACTCCCAGGGCCCCCTGGGACATCCTTCGGCGTCAGTTCCTGGAAGTCTCCAGAACAAGCGTTTTGCTTGAGACATCCCCATTATGTAAAACGAGCGTTTCGCTCGAGACAACCGCATCGAGCGAACATGCTTATTTTACCTAGTGTTTATCGATCGGAATTTCAAAAACCAAATTTCGCTCGGGACGTCCTCAAAATTAAACTCCGCCGGCCCACGCTTTCCTCGTCAATTAACGCAAGATTATCCCGGCAAAGCAACCTAACAGCGATGTGTAGAAGCATATCTGAAAGCATTCCCCTTAAGATTCAGATGAAAATCCAGTTGTCGAATTCTGCTGTTCTCGCAGTCGTAGTCGCATTCGCGATGACAGTCGCAGCGGCAACGGCAGTCGCAGTCACAGCCTCAGCCTCAGCCTGCCTCCTCCTCCTCCTCCTCTTTCTCCTGCTCCTCCTCCTCCTCCTCCTCCTCCTCCTCTTCCTCCTGCTCGTCCTCGTTCTCGTCCTCCTCGTCTTGCTCGTCCTCCTCCTCCTGGTGCTCTCTCCTCCTCCTCCTCCTCCTCCTCCTCCTCCTCCTCCTCCTCCTCCTCCTCCTGGTGGTCCTCGTTCTCCTCCTCCTGGTGCTCTCCCCCCCCCTCCTCCTCCTCGTCCTCCTCCTCCTCCTCCTCCTCGTCCTCCTCCTCCTCTTCCTCCTCCTCCTCCTCCTCCTCCTCCTCCTCCTGGTAGTCCTCCCCCTCCCCTCCTCCTCCTCCTCCTCCTCTTCCTGGTCGTCCTCGTTCTCGTCCTCCTCGTCTTGCTCGTCCTCCTCCTCCTGGTGTTCTCTCCTCCTCCTCCTCCTCCTCCTCCTCCTCCTCCTCCTCCTCCTGGTGGTCCTCGTTCTCCTCCTCCTGGTACTCTCCCCCCCCCTCCTCCTCCTCCTCCTCGTCCTCGTCCTCCTCCTCCTCCTCCTCCTCTTCCTCCTCCTCCTCCTCCTCCTCCTCCTCCTCCTCCTCCTCCTGGTACTCCTCCCCCTCCCCTCCTCCTCCTCCTCCTCCTCCTCCTCTTCCTGGTCGTCCTCCTCCTCCTGGTCGTCCTCCTCCTCCTGCTCGTCCTCCTCCTCCTCCTGCTCGTCCTTCTTCTCCTGCTCCTCCTGCTCCTCGTCCTGCTCCTGCTCGTCCTCGTCCTCCTGGTCTTGCTCGTCCTCCTCCTCGTCGTGCTCTTGCCCCTGCTGAAAATGTGGCCCAGGAATGGGAGTTCTGGGAAGTCGAAGAGCACGAAGTTGCCTACAGTTGGCTACGGGCATTCAAAATGTGGCCCGGGAATGGAGTTCTGGGAACTCGAAGAGCACGAAGTGGCCTACAGTTGGCTCCGGCTATTCAAAATGTGGCCCGGGAATAGAGTTCTGGGAACTCGAAGACCAGGAAGTGGCCTACAGTTGCTCCGGGCATCCAGAATGTGGCCCGGGAATGGAGTTCTGGGAACTCGAAGAGCACGAAGTGTGTGACTGTTGCATCCGGCCCTCCAGAATGTGGCCCGGGAATGGCGTTCTGGGATGTCGAAGAGCACGAAGTGTGTGACTGTTGCATCCGGTTATTTTAAAGGTGGCCCGGGAATGGCGTTCTGGGATCTCGAAGAGCACGAAGTGTGTGACTGTTGCATCCGGGTATTGAGAATGTGGCCTGGGAATGGAGTTCTGGGAAGTCGAAGAGCACGAAGTGTGTGACTGTTGGTGAAAAACGAGCCCGGCACCTGCCGCCCGGCAACTCCCAACACCTGCCCGGACCCCCCTGTGGAGTGATCTGCTGCTCTCTTTTGATCCCACTAGAAACCTATCAGTCTTCGCTGTTAGGTAAAAATTCTGGCCCACATCATGTCGAGGCTGGGGGGTAACCATCTAAAAGAGAACCCTGGGCCCGAGTCCTTTCCGGGAGAACCTGGCAACAATTTAACATATGGAGGGCGGGCCGTCTTCAAAATTTGGCTCTCGACTTAGCGCCGCGCGCATTCGTATTAAATATGTGTAAGAGCTTCATGGATTGAGGGCGGGTCGTTTCCAAAATGTAGCTCTCGCCTAAGCGCCGCGCATATTCGTCTTAGATAACTGCAACAGTTTCACTGGTTGAGGGCGGACCGTTTTCAAAATGTGTTTCTCACCTTAGCGCCGCGCACACTCGTCTTAAATAAGTGCAAGAATTTCACGGATTGAAGGCGTTTCCGTTTCAAAATGTGGCTCTCGCCTTAGCGCCGCGCACATTCGTTTGAAAGCATGCAAAAGTTCAGACGATTCTCATGGCTAGCCTTCCAGAAATGGTGCTTTCGAACGAATCAGGATTGTCCAGGTTCAACAATCACGTTGATTCGCGGTGTTGAAATCCCAGGAATGGCGTTCCGGTGTGATTCAGGATCGTCACGACGCAATTGTCAGGATGATTGGTGGCCTGGAAATCCTGAGAATGGTGTTTTGGCACGCTTCAGGATGTTCACACGGTTGTTTCACAACTCATTGAAAGTGAATCCATGCATGAGGCCTATGTTGGAGGGAGGATGTATCCCAACATCGTTGATGAGTCTTGGGGTCGCACTGGTCCTCCTCCTCCTCCTCCTGCTCCTGCTCCTGCTCCTGCTCCTCCTCCTCCTCCTCCTCCTCCTCGCCCTCCTCCCATGAATCCGCGTCCCTGGCGGCAGACCCGTCTGGAATCCTGTGTCCACAGGGGCTAGGCGTATCGACTGGAGGTACGCTCAACACGACAGGGGTGTGCGTGTGTGTGCCCATCGGGGGGGCTTTTCTAAACACCCAGCTGGGGGCGACAACTCACCTGGGAACTAACATAATCGACCCACGAACCCGGAAAGGAATATAGAAATGTAAGGCATGGCGACGCTTCAAAGACACCTGATTGGGCGACGGGCAAATGCAATGCTGAACGTATCGATTTTGATGTACCGTGCCGAAGGCTGTGCTGTGCTGCGCGGTGCTGAACTGCGATGTGTCATGCCGCAATTGTGCTCTGTAGCGTTGTGGATCGAGTCCGCCCTCCTTTGCATCCGAGTGCTGACCGAACTGATCTGGTTCTTAAGCTCGAGCTGCCTGAGCACATAGTAGCTGCCCCCGAGCTAATTGACAGGGGAACACGCTAGGTGGACGCGCCGCGGAACGTCCCAAGGGACGCGCCAAGCGACGTGCCAAGGGACGTGCCATGGGGATGCACCGCGGGACCTGCCAATGGGACGCGCTACGAAACGTGCCAAGGGACGTGCCACGGGACGCGCCGCGCGACGTGCCAGGGGGACTCGCCACGGAACGTGCCAAGTTGCAATGCTGAGAGTGTCGATCTTGATGTACCATGCCGAGGGCTGGGCTGGGGCCTCCTGGGGCCTCTTGGGGCGTTCGGAGCCCATGTGTTTTTGCGCTTCTCCCGCCCTGGGGCGTTAGGAGCCCATGTGTTTTCACGCTTCTCCCGCCCTGTGGCGTTAGGAACCCATGTGTTCACGTTTGTCCCGCCTTGGGGCGTTAGGAACCCATGTGTTTTCACGCTTCTCCCGCCCTGGGGCATTAACAACTCATGTGTTTGCATGCTTGTCCCGCCCTGGGGCGCTAGGAATCAATGTGTTTTCTTGTTTGTCCAGCCCTGGGGCGTTAGGAACTAGGAGCCCATGTGCTGTCACGTTTGTTCTGCCCTGGGGCGTTCGGAACCCATGTGTTTTTGCTCTTCTCACGCCCTGTGGCGTTAGGAATCCATGTGTTTTCACTCTTGTCCCGCACTGGGGCGTTAGGAACCATGTGTTTTCACGCTTCTCGAACTTCATGGGGCGTCCTGGGGGGCGGGGGGAAGCGAAACGCGCTCTCCGAACACATATCCCAATGCAGAACATACGTAACAAGCATGTTAGATACCCCCCCCTGGGTTGCCTGGACACGTGACAAGAGGTGCTTCCAGCTCGGGACAACCATGTTAGATATCCCCCTGGGTGGCCTGGACATGTAAAAACACGTGGTTCCAGCTCGGGACAACTATGTTAGATACCTTCCTGCGTGGCCTGGATACGCTGAATTCGCGCTCCCGCTCGAGACATCCTCGCAATGTCTTCCCTGGAGAGGCCACCAAAGCGCCGCTTCTGTCCAGAGCAATCAAACATCACTTTTCTGCTTTGGGATATGTGCTCGGGTCGCGCTTCTCGGCCCCCCCGTGCGTTGCCTCATAATTCGGCGTTGGGCCCGACGCCATGTTAGATACCTCCCTGGGCGGCCTGGACACGTAAAAACACGTGATTTCAGTTCGGGGCAATCATGTTGGATACCCCACTGGGTTTCCGGGACACTTGAAAGCACGTGAATCCAGTTCTGGGTAATCATGTTAGATACACCCCTGGGTGGCCTGGACACGCTAAAACACATAGTCCTTGGTCGGGACAACCATGTTGGATGCCCCCTGGGTGGCCTGGACACGTAAAACACGTGGTGCCAGCTCTGGGCAACCATGTTAGATACACTCCTGGGTGGCCTAGACAATTTAGAACACGTGGTCCTTGCTCGGGGCAACCATGTCAGATACCCCCCTGGGTGGCCTGGACACGTAAAAACACGTGGTGCCAGCTCGGGACAACCATGTTAGATACACCCTTGAGTGGCCTGGACACAATAAAAAAACGTGGTCCTTGCTCGAGACAATCATGTTAGATACCTTGCTGGGTGGCCTGGACATGTAAAAACACGTGGTTCCAGTTCGGGATAATCGTGTTATATCTCTCACTAGGTGACACGTAAAAACATGTGGTTCCAACTCGGGACAACCATGTTAGATACCCCCCCTGGGTGACCTGGGTCCTCGTGGGGCCTCCTGGAGAGGGCCAACCTACAGGACCACACATAACATGATCGACCCACGAACCCAGGAAGGAATATAGAAAGGTAAGGCATGGCAACGTTTCAAAGACACCTGATTGGGCGACGGGCAAATGCAATGCTGAATGTATCGATCTTGATGTGCTGTGCCGAGGGCTGTGCTGTGCTGGGCCGTGCTGAACTGCGATGTGCCATGCCGCGATTGTGCCCTATATAGCATTGTGGATCGAGTCCTCCCTGGCATCCGAGTCCTGACCGAACTGATCTGGATCTTAAACTCGAGCTGCCTGAGCAGATGGTAGCTGCCCCAAAACTAATTGACAGAGGGGACATGCCAGGAGGACGCGCCGCGGAACGTCCCAAGGGACGCGCCATGCGACGTGCCAAGGGACGTGCCATGGGCACGCACCGCGGGACGTGCCAAGGGGACGCGCTACGGAACGTGCCAATGGACGTGCACCGCGCGACGTGCCAGGGGACGCGCCGCGCGACGTGCCAGGGGGACTCGCCACGGAACGTGCCAAGGAACGTGCCAAAGTGCAATGCTGAATGTATTGATATTGATGTACCGTGCCGACGGCTGTGCTGTGCTGGGCCGTGCTGAACTGCGATGTGCCATGCCGCGATTGTGCTCTATATAGCGTTGTGGATCGAGTCCTCCCTGGCATCCGAGTCCTGACCGAACTGATCTTGACCTTAAGCTCGAGCTGCCTGAGCAGATGGTAGCTGCCCCAAAACTAATCGGCAGAGGGGACATGCCAGGAGGACGCGCCGCGGAACGTCCCAAGGGACGCACCAGGCGACGTGCCAGGGGACGTGCCATGGGCACGCACCGCGGGACGTGCCAAGGGGACGCGCTACGGAACGAGCCAATGGACGTGCACCGCCCGACGTGCCAGGGGGACTCGCCACGGGACGCTCCGCGGAACGTGCCAGGCAACATGCCAGGCTGCAATGCTAAGGGTATCGATATTGATGTACGGTGCCGAGGGCTGTGCTGTACCTGGGCGACCTGGACATGTGAAAACACGTGTTTCGCTCAAGACGTTCTCAGCACATCCGCATGCTAGACATCCGCCTGGACAACCTGGACACGTGCAAACAAGCGTCTCGATCGAGACTTCATCGACACCGCCTCATGCTAGACATCCGCCTGGGCGACCTGGACACGTGAAAACAAGCCTCTGGTTCGAGACGTCCTCAACAAATCCTCATGCTAGACATCTGCCTTGGCTACCTGGAGGCGTGAAACCAAGCGTCTCGCTCGAGACATCCTCAAGACCTGGGCATGTGAAAACAAGCATTTCACTCGAGAGATCCTCGGAATTCAGGTCCCCAGGAGAGGACTATCTAAAACACAAAGCAAGCGTTTCGCTCGAGATATCCTCGACAAATTCTGAAAAACAAGCGTTTCGCTCGAGACATCCTCAAATTTTAATTCGCCGGCCCACCTCGACCTCGATATTTATCGCAAAAAAATTCGCCGGCCCACCTCAAGTCAAACCCCGGGGGGAAACAAACTAAAAGAGAACCCTGGGCCTAAACCCTTTCCGGGAAAAACACACGGATTCGTGCCCCTGGAGAGGGCCAATCGATGGCAACACACGTAAAAACAAACGGATTCGGGCCCCTGACACAAATGTGCTCCGCACCCTGTGTTTTATTGATCGGAATTTCAAAAACCAGCGTTTCGCTTGGGAAATCCTCAAATCTTAATTCGCTGGCCCTACGCGACCCCGTTATTCATTTCAAATAAATTCGCCGGCCCGTCGCGAATAACGACCCGGCCTACGCCCTTTCCGGGCCTACGCTCGGAAAAAGCGAATGCAGGGAGGGGGGAGGGGATGAGGAGGAGGATGGGGAGGAGGAGAAGGAGGAAGAGGAGGAGAAGGATGAGGAGGAGGAGAATGAGGAGGAGAAGGAGGGGAGAGCAGAAGAGCTTCTCCTACTCGCCTCCACTTCTTCCTCCTCCTCCTCCTCCTCCTCCTCCTCCTCCTCCTCCTCCTCCTCCTCCCCCCTCCCTTCCTCCTCCTCCTCCTCCTCATCATCATCATCATCAGCATCAGCATCAGCATCACCATAATCAGCATCATTATCATCATCGTCATCATCATCATCAGCATCATCACCATAACCAACGCTATCATCATGATCATCGTCAGCATCACCATCATCGTCATCATCGTCATCATGGTCAGCATCATCATCAGCAACATCATAGTCACTATCACTGTCGTCATCACCATCATCAACGTCGTCGTCATCATCTCCATCTCCATCTCCATCTCCATCTCCGTGATCACCATCATCATCACCATCATCACCATCACCATCATCATCAACATCATCATCATCACCATCATCATCACCATCGTACTCATCGTCACAATCACCAACATCGGCATCAGCATCAGCATCATCATCAGCATCACCATCATCTTTATCATAATCATCATCATGATCATGATCATCATCATCATCATCATCATCATCATCATCATCTTCATCATCATCATCATCATCATCATCATCATCATCATCACCATCATCGCGGCTCGCTCCTGCGGGCTACGGGCTTCATGGCGGCCAGGGCGTCGAACTTGCGCTCCCGCTGGCGGTCCGCTCGGGGGTGTCGCTCTCCAGGGCAATCACGGTGAGGGCATTGGATAAGGAACCATCGGACAATGAATCCAGGTCTTCAAGCCAGTGGAACTCTAATCGTGGGTTGGCTATGGATATCACCGCCACCCTCATCAGAGAAGGAGCCATCCAGGGCCTGAAGCCTCGTGTGCACATTCCTCAACACACGACCCCACCGTATGGAGGAAGGGGCGAGAGGAGCAAATACAACAACAACAACAACATCGCCTCTCGACTAGCCGTGGGTGAAGCGAATGAGCCTGCTTTCGAAAGTGCGCCGATGGGGAATGTGGGAACGGGAGTGGGGAGGGAGCCGGAAGACGGAGGGGACTATGAGGGGGGAACGACTAGAGGAGCAAACATGATCGACCCACGAACCCGGAAAGGAATATAGAAATCTAAAGCATGGCAACGCTTCAAAGACACCTGATTGGGCGACGGGCAACAGCAATGCTGAATGTATCGATCTTGATGTACCGTGCCAATGGCTGTGCTGCACTGCGCCGTGCTGAGTTGCGATGTGCCATGCCGCGATTGTGCTCTGTAGCGTTGTGGATCGAGTCCTCCTTTGCATCCGAGTCCTGACCGAACTGATATGGATCTTAAGCTCGAGTTGTTTGAGCACATAGTAGCTGCCCCACAATTAATTGACAAAGGGGCATGCTAGGAGGACGCGCCGCGGAACGTTCCAAGGGACGCGCCGGGCGACGTGCCAGGGGACGTGCCATGGGGACTCACTGCGGGACGTGCCAAGGGGACGCGTTACGTAGCGTGCCAAAGGACGTGCCACGGGACGTGCCAGGGGACGCGCCGCGCGACGTGCCAGGGGACGCGCCGCGCGACGTGCCAAAGGGACTCGCCACGGGACGCGCCACGGAACGTGCCAGGTTGCAATGCTGAATGTATCGATCTTGATGTACCGTGCCGAGGGCTGTGCTGCGCTGCACCGTGCTGAATTGCGATGTGCTATGCCGCGATTGTGCTCTGTAGCGTTGTGGATCGAGTCTTCCTTTGCATCCGAGTCCTGACCGAACTGATATGGATCTTAAGCTCGAGCTGCCTGAGCACATAGTAGCTGCCCCACAGCCTCTTGACAAGGGGACATGCTAGGAAGACGCGCCGAAGAACGTTCAAAGGGACGCGCCAGGCGACGTGCCAGGGGACGTGCCATGGGGACGCACCGCGGGACGTGCCAATGGGGACGCGTTATGGAACGTGCCAGTGGGCGTGCCACGGGACGTGCCGAGGGACACGCCGCGCGACGTGCCAGGGGGACTCGCCACGGGATGCGCCACGGAACGTTCCAAAGAACGTGCCAAATTGCAATGCTGAATGTATCGATCTTGATGTACCGTGCCGATGGCTGTGCTGCACTGCGCCGTGCTGAGTTGCGATGTGCTATGCCGCGATTGTGTTCTATAACGTTGTGGATCGAGTCCTCCTTTGCATCCGAGTCCTGACCGAACTGATATGGATCTTAAGCTCGAGTTGTTTGAGCACATAGTAGCTGCCCCACAACTATTTGACAGGGGGACATGCTAGGAGGACGCGCAGCGGAACGTTCCAAAGGACGCGCCAAGCGACGTGCCAAAGGACGTGCCATGGGGACGCACCGCGGGACGCGCCAAAGGGACGTGTTACGGAACGTGCCAATGGACGTGCCAATGGACGTGCCACGGGACGTGCCAGGGGACGCACCGCGCGACGTGCCAAGGGCACTCGCCACGGGACGCGCCACGGAACGTGCCAAAGAACGTGCTAAATTGCACTGCTGAGTGTATCGATCTTGATGTACCGTGCCGAGGGGTGTGCTGTGCTGCATCGTGCTGAACTGCGATGTGCTATGCCACGATTGTGCTCTATATTGTTGTGGATCGAGTTATCCTTTGCATCCGAGTCCTGACCGAACTGATCTGGATCTTAAGCTCGAGCCGCCTGAGCACATAGTAGCCTCCTCAAGGCTAACTGACAAGGAACATGCCAAGAGGACGCGCCGCGGAACGTCCCAAAGGACGCGCCAATCGACGTGCCATGGGGACGCACCGCGGGACGTGCCAAAAGGGACGCACTACGGAACGTGCCGATGGAAGTGCCACGGGACGCACCACGGAACGTACCAAAGAACGCGCGAAACGACATGCCAAGGGGCATACGCGTCGTTTGAGCTCGGGACAACCGTGCTAGATACCCTCCTGAATGGGACGTGGTTCCAGCTCGGGACCGCCATGGATACTCCCTGGGTGGCGCGGACACGTGCACACACGCGGTTCCAACGCGGGGCCACCATGTTAGATACCCGCCTGGGCGGCCTGCACACGAGAAAACACGTGGTTCCAACGCGGGACCACCATGTTAGATACCCCCTGTGTGGCCTGGACACGTGGCAACACGTGGTTCCAGCTCTGGACCACCATGCTAGATACCCCCTGGGTGCCCTGGACACGTGAAGCGACGTGGTTCCAGCTCAGGGCCAACATGTTAGATATCCCCTTGGGTGGCGTGGACACGTGAAACCACGCGGTTCCAGCGCGGGGCCACCATGTTAGATACACCCTCTGGGCGACCTGGGCACGTGAAAACACGTGGTCCCAGCTAAGGACCACTATGTTAGACACCCCCTGGGTGGCCTCGATCGGTGAAACATGTGGTTCCAGCTCGGGACCAACATGTTAGATACCGCCTGGGTGGCCTGTACACGTGAAAACACGTGGCCCCAGCGCGGGACCACCATATTAGATACCCGACTGTGTGGCCTGGAAACGTGAAAACGTGGTACCAACTCGGGGCCACCATGTTAGATACCTACCTGGGTGCCCTGGACACTTGAAGCGACGTGGTTCCAGCTCGGGCACAACATGTTAGATACCCCCCTGTGTGGCCTGGACACGTGAAAACACGTGGCTCCAGCTCGGGACCACCATGTTAGATACTCCTCTGGGCGACCTGGGCACGTGAAAACACGTGGTTCCAGCTAAGGACCACTATGTTGGATACCACGCTTCTGTGTGGCCTGGACACGTGAAAACACGTGGTACCAACTCTGGACCACCATGTTAGATGCCTACCTTGGTGCCCCGAACACATGAAACGACGCGGTTCCAGCTCGGGACCACCATGTTAGATATCCCCTAGGGTGGCGTGGACACGTGAAAACACGTGGTTCCAGCGCGGGGCCACCATGTTAGATACGCCCCATGTGTGGCCTGGACACGTAAAAACACGTGGTTCCAGCTAAGGACCACTATGTAAGATACCCCCTTTCTGTGCGGCCTGGACACGTGAACACACGTGGTTCCAGCTAGGGACCACCATGTTAGATACCCACCTGGGTGGCCAGGACACGTGCCTGGGCCCTCCTAGCGAAATTCCTGCACAAACCAGCGAATTCATCGAGATATCCTCGAAATTCCTGCGCGCGGGACGCGGCACGCGCGAGACATCCTCGGAATTCCTGCGCGCGGGATGCTTTTCCGCGTCGCGGTCGGGTCTCCAGACATTGTTATTTCCTATGGATTCCGCGCAAAACGCGCCGCACCTTTTTTTACGAAGGAAACCGGTGGTCTGCGGACCCTGTTATTTATCGAGGATCCGAGGTGGGGGGGCAAACTTTCCTCGAGCGGGCACCCGAAAAACGCATTGGTTCAATTGCAAATTCACACTCTACCTTGTAATTTATAGCAAATAATTTCGTCGGCCCTAGAGCCGTCGATCCCGGGGTAAACAGCTAAAAGAGAACCCTGGGCCTACGCCCTTTCCGGGAAAAATGCATCCAGCACGGTGAAAACAGAATACCACGTATCCTTGTAGGTGATAGGACACATGACCCAGACGTTTGCCAGCACGCGGCACCGATACGTTGACAAAGTCGTTTAATTTGCCACATGCGTCGAGTGCAGACCAGGCGTTTACAAGCAGCGGCAACTGGCCGCGTTTTCGCCTCTCTCTGCGCTTCCTCCTTCTTTCCGCAGTCCGTAAGGGGAGTACGTTGCCAGAACTCCGAATGCACCGAACTTGCAGCTCCTCCCTGTACTTATCACCTGTCCCCTTTCCTCCCTTTGAACAACTACTCTCCGTCTGAACCGCTCTCTTGAAACTCCCCTCCCCTCACTGCAGAACATCTGGCATGCCTAGGCCCGACGTGAATAGCCCTTGGTGGTCGAGAGTTGGTTTTCGCATCGAAGCGACTTCTGGCCTTCGGGAAAGCTCTTTCGCTGCAGCGCCCGTCAGCTTCCCAGCGCAGATTCCTGCCTCCGACTGCTGCTTTCACAGTGCCCTTCGACAGTGGACGTTCATGTGGTGGTCAGGAACATGCTTTCACCATCGGAGCTTGGAACGTCCTGCAATCTTCGGAATGGCGCTGTGGCCTCGGCGGCAGCCACATTCCTCCGTCATCGCCAATATCATTATTGGTCGAACTGTTTCCTCGGCCTCCTCCTCCTGCTGTTTCTCATCAAACTCTTCATCGTCATCATTTTACGCCCCGACCACATCATCCTCTTCGTCCGTCGTCCTTGTTCGTCGTCCTTCGTCCTGATCCTTCCCCTCGTCCTTTCCCCCTTCCTCATCTCCGCCAGTCAGATCATGTGAAGGATCCCGCGCCACAGCAGGCAGGTGGGATGGGCGGGAGGACGGGTTACCAGCTGTGGTGCGAGCGTACCTGGCTTGCCCCCTCCCTTCCTCCGTTAAGCTCTCCGTCTCCCTCCCGCCCAGCGGACGCCCGACGTCGTTAACGTGGACCCCGGGAGGAGGAGGAGGAGGAGGAGGAGGAGGAGGAGGAGGAGGAGGAGGAGGAGGAGGAGGAGGAGGAGGAGGAGGAGGAGGAGGAGGAGGAGGAGCCGGTCTCGATCCAATCCCCGGGACGTCGTGCTCGTTCTCATCGGGCCGTTTTTCTTTGCTGCCTGGGGCCCGGCGAGGGGCGAGGGCCCCCCCGCAAGGCCGAACCTGGCGCACGCCCGCCGCCATATTTTGCCGCGGCGAGAGGAGGTGGGAGCTCTGCTGGTCGCCCCCGCCCTCTGGCTCCACCGCCTCCCCCCCCCCGCGCTCCCTCCTCCCTCCTCCTCCTCCTCCTCCTCCTCCTCCTCCTCCTCCTCCTCCTCCTCCTCCTCCTCCTCCTCCTCCTCCTCTCCTCCTCCTCTCTCCTCCTCCTCCTCCTTCTCCTCCTCCTCCTCCTCTTCCTTTTCCTCCTCCTCCTCTTCCTCCTCCTCCTCCTCCTCCACCTCACTCACTCACTCACTCACTCACTCACTCACTCACTCACTCACTCACTCACTCACTCACTCACTCACGCACTCCACTGCCATTCCCTTGAGTAGGGCTGGGGGTCAGGTCTGCAGAACACTCCAAACGGACGTCAGGGGCGCATCAACCTATTCGGTCAAGCTCAAATTGATGCGCCACACCCGGCGTCAAGTCAAAACTTTGGACAGAAGCGAATCGCTGGATTTTGCACATATTCTTCGGCTTGACCTGCGAGGCGCTTGACCACCTTGACGTCACCTCTTTGGTGGTCCTTCAGAGGAAGGCGCTCTCTGTCCCTCGGCCCTGCCAAGCTTCACCCCCCCCCCCGCGCTCCCCGACTCGCTCGCCACCAGTCCGTGGACAAAAGCTCCCCGAGACGGCCTACCCGTCGACCAGGGCCTGGGAGGCGATGCCCGTGCCGCAAGGCGACAGCACAGAGGGGCACGCGCCTCGAGCGTCTCCTCGCTGGCCTCGGCGGCCGCTGGGAGCCGAGCGCCGCCGCTCTCGCCGGGAGGCCGTCGCCTTCCTCACGCTCGCCTCCTTGCCGCTTCGCCGCGCTGCCCGCCTCCTGCCCTGCCAGGCAGGGAGAGGGAGGGGGTCAGGGGGAGAAGGCAGGCCAGGTGCGCTCGCGCCACAGCTGACATCCTGCCGCTCCCGCCCATCCTTTTCCCCCTCTGCTGATGTGTCAGGCGCGGACGCGTGTCATGGCGGACCTGGAACTCCTCAAAAAAACCCATCGCGTTATGCATGGGAGAAGGGGGTGGAGGAGGAGGAGGAGGAGGCGGAGGCGGAGGAGGAGGAGGAGGAGGAGGAGGAGGAGGAGGAGGAGGAGGAGGAGGAGGAGGAAGAGGAGGAGGAGGAGGAAGAGGAGGAGGAGGAGGAGGAATAACATGAGGAGGATGATGAGGAGGAGGAGCAGAAGGAGGAGGAGGAGGCGGAAAAGGAGGAGGAGGAAGAGGAGGAGGAGGAGGAGGAATCAGGTTGAGGAGGAAGAGGAGGGGGCGACAACGTTGAGGCAGTACTCAGATCCCCCAAAGTGTCCCGCACTGGAGCGAAAACACCATTCTGAACAACGCGGGCAAAGCGCCCATCCTACAATGAGGCCATAGATGTAGCTGCAGCGCTCCGACTTACCCAAACAGCGTCGGAAATACCAATGCTTCAAATCCTGCGCGAAACAACCCTACGCGAAGGGGGCGGTCGAGTCCCTGGCCATCTTCGAGGGCGGGTTGCAGAGCTCGAGAGCGAACAAGAAGGGACGGGGATGGGGACAGGGAGCGGGAGAGGCGCAGGGGCAGATGAAGAAGGAGAAGGCAGAGGCGGAGGCGGGCGTGGGAAACCACAAGGAACTGATGCTGGTACTCCCCGGACCTCTCCGGGGCTGCGTTCTGACCAGAACTTCGGAGCGAATCTAGCCTTGGCGACGAGGGCCTCCCGAGAGGCCCAAGCAGGGTGAAAAAGAGGGAATGGTAGCAGCATCGGTAACGCTTCCTCCTCTAATCGGCTATGGGCAAGAATGACCCCAGGCAAGAATGACCTTGGGTGCGCGGCTTAACTGGGGACACGGGATGGCCAAACCAGGGCGCGCAAGCCGTTGCCACCGCTTCGCGCTCAACGATCGGGGGACCCCGGTGGGCCCGCGCCAAAGGTCAGTCTGGGGAAGGCCACTTTTACGTCCAGTCGATCTGAAGGAGGAGACCCGAAACGCCAGCTCGACATCGAACGCCCCAGAGCGCCCGACGGAGGCCAGCGACCCGACAAATAAACAGCACCGCCACCAAAACGCGGCCGCGCTTGGCTCTCGGAGACGGGCCACCGAACGCCGTACCCAGCCCCGTGCCACCGCGGCCCAGGACTTGGGCCAGCCGCCTTCCCCTTTGACGCCCGCCGCCCTCCTCCTCCTCCTCCTCCTCCTCTTTCTCCTCTTCTTCCCTCTTCCTCCGCGACGGGGAGCTCCTTGTGCTTAGCCAGTCCCTCAAATTGTGCGAGGAAGGTCTCCGCTGTGAGGTGAAGGTTGTCAGCTGTGTGAGGCGACGCGTCGCTGTCGAGGTCCACTTCGACGGAGATGAAGGCCATAACCAATGTCTTACTGGGTTCAACAAATCGAGTGCACGATGTGGATCTTCTATCGTGCAGGTGTGGTTCACAGGGCCGAAGACCACCTCGCCACCAAAGCGGCCTGGCTCCAGTCCTATGCTGAACTCGCTCGGTGTCAGTTTAAGATCTGACCCTGCGATGTAGGTCAATCCGCGCGGGCGCGCGCGTTCTCCGAGACTCGGCAGAGTCCAGGTTCTTCTTTCCAAACCGACGCTGGTACACCAATGGTTACAGTAGATCATGGCAACTCCCAAGGCTTCAATGCAACAGTGGGCGCGGAGCACCCGACCAGGGATCACTGTGCCTCGCTTGGGATTTTGCCAAAAGAAGTCCAGGTAACTCCTGAACAACATATAAACTCCACCTGCAGGAAAACCCATGCAAATTTCAACAGAAGGGGCCCGACGACTTCCCCATCCAAGCTTCAAGGCGGTCTGGCGGGCCCCAAATATTCTGCTCTGGGGCAACTTATGCTCCTGGACCAAGACGATGTGAGCTCTGGGGCCCCTGGTATGGTAACAGCTCGTCTCCAGCCAGACGCACTAACAATGCAGACGTGGACGGATGGGCCACCTGCTGCGGGGCGAGGCGGGTCAGGAGGACGTCCTCCTGTGCTTCGCGAATGTGAAATATCATCCTCATCCCCCTGAATGTCTGCGCACGCTCCGCTGGCGGCGGCCTTCGCAGGGGGCTTGGGCTTGGCAAAGCCTGCGTTGCCCCCAGAAGCTGCAGCCTGCTCGCGTGGCCCACGTACTCGCAAGCGGGGACTGCGTTCACGGTCCCGGTCTCGATCTCCGTCCACTGGTGGGTCCGCCACGTCTCCACCCTGGTCTCGCTCCCGACGATATCCTCGCTGTTCTCCTCGCGGTGGTGCTGCAAGCTGCGGCTGCTGTTCACGATTGTCTCCAGCTGCTGCCATGAGCGCGCTCCCTGGGGCGACAATGCCTCCAGCGAACAGAGGGCCCACAATCTCGAGAGCAGCTTTCGCCTGTTGTACATCACCTCCAAGCCCTGCGTACCTGCTCGTACCTGCTCGTCACAACTCATTTTTTTGGGTAGTGGCGAAGGTATTGGCGGTGCTGGGCTTGGCTGGTGCTGCGCTTGCCTCCGCCTTGGCCAGCGGCTGCAGCACAACTGTCTCGTGCTTGCGCTTGCCGTTTTGCCGCTGTCACGCTCTGCACGAAGACCCATCTTGGCCTGCATCGCCTGGACTGCCTGCTGGCCTTCCCCCTTGCATAACATGTCGTAAACATCCTGGAACAGCTGGATCTGTTGGCCAATGGCGACGGCAAACTTCGCAGGTCCTTTGCCCGTGGACGCATTCTCTTGCGAGGCGGGATCTGAAGCAGCAGCGCTGTCATCAACAAGGCGACGAGGAAAGGAAGTCTTGTCCCGCCCCATTTCGCCACCGCTCTTTTTTCCAGACTTTTTTTCCTTTCTTTCCTCCTGCGCCACGGCCTCCTCCTTCATAATGGTTTCGTGGACTGTGATCTGGGGACTTCCAGCTCGCAGCCGTCGTACTCCAATGAGCCCCACATTGCCAACACCAGTGTCGGTTCCTGCTCGTGGTACTTGCGCAGGCCGTGCGTTCCCAAGAGAAGCTTCTCGGCTGCGTCTGTCCACGCTGGCCTTGTCGGCCCATGGCGCTGAAAAGGAACGAGGGTAGCAGTGATACTGTACCGTGGTGTCTGTATGTATTCCCGTGTAGCGGCTGAGCCGCAGGGGATGCAACAAAAAATGGATTGTCCTCTGGCAGGCCAGCCGCCTGCGAGTACCCGAGGTTCGAAGTGGTTCCTCAACCACCTCAATACATGGTTTACTTGGGCCGAAATGGCTACGGGTCTCTTTCTCGTCGTCCTCCTCCTCCTCCTCCTCCTGCCCCTCCTCCTGCTCCTCCTTCTTCGCCTCCTCCTCCTCTTCCTCCTCCTCCTCCCCCTCCTCCTACGCCGCCGCCGCCTCCGCCGCCGCCGCCGCCGCAGCAGCAGGGCGGTCGGGAAAGAAAGACAACAATCTCGGCCCACAGCCCCATCGGCGCCCAATGCCAAATGCCAGCGGGCACGCATCCTGGTGCCTGGGGCCCGGAGGAAGCGGCCCCACCTGGGCGCTCGTCTCCGACGCGCGAGCGCGACGGCGCCTCACGTGGCCGCCGCCTTCCTCCTCGCTGCCCGACGCCCGCCGCTCCTTTTTTTTGGCCCTGGGCCACGAGCCAATGGAGGGGGCCTGCTGGCCTCAAGACGAGGGGGGGGCTCCAGATGAGACCTCTGGGAGCCACCAGCCGGGAGGAGGGAGGTGCGCGGGTTGCACCTGCCTCCTCCCGATCTCAGAGGGTGAAGATCCACCGAAGATGGGATAGCCCGACGCAGCTCTGCCTCGCCATCTCTGGCTGATGCCGATGCTGATGTTTGGAGCCCCTGGGCGGCCCTCTGCGCACCGCGCTCCGCATGCCGAGGGGCTTCTGTGGGCCAGCGCGCGGCTGGGGCGGGGACCCTGCCTCTAAGGGAGGAGCCAGCTGGGAACCAGCGCCCCCCCCCCCTCCTCCTCCTCCTCCTCCTCCTCCTCCTCCTCCTCCTCCTCCTCCTCCTCCTGAGGCGGCCCCCGCCAAATGAGCGGGGGGGGAAAGGGGGAAGTGCGCCAGCGGGGGCCGCCCCTGCGTAATCACTCGCCCCGCGCCCCGCATCACCTCGTGCCCTGCTCGCTCGCGGCTGGGGGCGAGCTCAGGGGTAGATCCACACCCATTGCCCGTGGCAATTCCACGGGGCTTCGAGCCTGGTGGGAAGGCGCCGCGGGCGCCCTCTGCAGGCTGCGCCACCCCAACAGATACAAGACGCCGCCTCCAGAGTGTACTGCTCAACCCAGAGCGAAGAGAATCACGACGAATGTGTTGCCCCGCTTCGAGCCCTGGGTCTCTCACAGATTGACCCGGCTCGGAGGATCTGGCGCCGCTATTCCTTCGCGACGTCGTGGGAAGCCTGCTGTCTCAGCCCCCAAAACACTACACGGGAATGGTTCATGAGCAGAGCACCCGAGATTTTGGCGACGCCACGGGGGGGAATCAAATAAACAATCCAAGCAAGCAAACATGGTAAAGAAGACGCCGACGGAAGGTGGCGATAGCAACCGGTGGCAACGTAGACCTTTTCGATCCCACGCTGGAATTTCGCATATCACTACAACCATAAAGAAGCACACTTCCTGGCAAAAGCTCGTGAAATAATACATTGCGGCGAACCGTTATCATTAGGAGTAAGTGAAGCGAACCGGTTGATTCCCTTGTTTACGCCGATGCTGAACGCATAGCGATCCCACGCCAAATAATCTGCTGTGACGCTCGAGAACGGACACGAGAGGCGTCAGAGAAAAAGGCGACGACGACCCCCCCGACACCAGGACACCTCTCGCAAACAAGGCGACGGCGACGTATCAGTAAATTCGCCAGGAGGACAATTTCGTCATACAAGCCTCTGGAGTGCCCTATGCATCTGGAGCCCCAAAGCTTCCGAATGATGCGAACAGAATCCACAGCGTGTGGACGCGCCGTGTGACGGAGGACCTCGGGACCCCACCAAAGGACCACACTCCACAAGACGTGCCCTGCAAACAGTGCACGGCGGGACTGCACTTATGAGCATAATCGCGGTTGCATGGTGGATAATCTTTTTAACAACAGATATGCCCAACTCCCACTTCCGAGAGTGCGTGGTGGACAGAACTCGCGCCTATCTGTTGATGGCGTGTGGGGCCTGGCCTGGCTGCCGTGTCGTCTTCGGCCGTGCTGCGGGCTCGGAGGATGGACTCGCATTACTGCCTTGGGCTAGGAAGTTGCACTCGTCCGGCTTTGCGCCTGCACTCACACGAATTCTGCGTGTGGGCACTTGCCCAACAACCATCGCAATCAAAGAGAGAAATGGAGAACCGAGCACATGTCACCGACAACTGGCTATACAGCAAACAGCCCGAATCACTTCCTCTCGCGAATGCGCTGCAGAACAAAAGGCGGCGCTTGGGCTTACGACCAGAAGTTCACGTATCTAGACTGCGCTTGGCAACTTTTGTCAAGCGTCTCGCGGTGGCGGCCCTGGCGACACGAGCGCATGGCAAGTTGCTCCGCTCCGT
Organism: Prorocentrum cordatum; assembly: GCA_963575745.1. Taxonomy (NCBI): domain Eukaryota; class Dinophyceae; order Prorocentrales; family Prorocentraceae; genus Prorocentrum; species Prorocentrum cordatum. The sequence continues at coordinate 630,025 of CAUYUJ010005113.1, read as the reverse complement.
GGGGCGGGAGGCTGAGAAAATCTCGGAACGTTGATGCCTGGGGACTGGAATGTGGACAGCGTGTCGCGCCGAAGCATGGTGGACCAGAACTGGCGGAACGACACGCGCAGCCGCCAGAGTTCCTGGCCGCATCTCGTGCCCCTAGCCAGTGGCGTGGCCAAGCCAGTTTCGCACACGAGCACAACAGCACACGCCTTAGGGTCGCTCTCGTCGTACCACGAGTTCCCCGTCTGGAACAGCGGCTCCTGTCGGAGGGCCCGGGGAAGGGACGGCGGGGCGCGATCGTCATTGGGGTCCTGTCTCCGCCTCTGCCTCTGCTTCGTGCCTTTCTCCAACGCCACCGTTTCCAACCTCCTCACCGCCCCCCTTCTTGTCCTCCTTCCTCTCTCCTCCTTCCCCTCCATCCTTCCATAACTCCTCTCTGTCGCGCCCTGGACGTGTCGGCAGGGCGGGCCGTGCGTTCCGCGGAGGGCAGGCCGCTTTCAACATGTGGCTCTCGCCCTTCAGCGCCGCGCACATTCGCTGTACAAGTTTGCAGGGGCTTCACAGATGGAGGAAAGTTCGTAGCTCTTGCCCATCAGCGCCGCGCGCATTCGCTGCAAAAGTCTGATGGAGCTTCACGGATGGAGGAAAATTCGTTTTCAACATGTCGCTCTTGTCCTTCAGCACCGCGCACATTTCTTGTACATGTTAGCAGGATCTTCATCAATGGAGAAAGGCTCGTCTTCAACATGTATCTCTATCCTTAGCACCGCCCACAATTATCATCACATTGGGGGCGGTTGGTTTTCAGATTGTGGTTCCCGCCTGACCACCGCACACATTCGTCTTGAACATCTGCAGGGACTTCACAGGTGAAGGGCGGCCGGCTCTTTTTCAACATGTGGCTCTCGCCTTAGCGCCGCGAGCATTCGTCTTAAACGTTTACAGCCGGGCGGCCGGATCTTTTTCAACATGTGGCCCTCGCCTTAGCGCCGCGAGCATTCGCCTCAAACGTTTACGGCCGCTCAGCGGACTCGTATGGCTGAAGTCCCGGGAACGGTGTGCTCTGGCACGGTCTTAGGATGGCGAGGGCGCAGCGGCCCCGTGGATCCGCCGCGTCGCAGTCCCAGAGGAGCAGTTGCCTGGCACGCTTCAGGATACGCACCAGTGAAGTTGATTCGCGGCGCTGGGATCCAAGGAGTGGAGCGCTGGCACGGTCGAGGATTCCAAGACGGTTGTCTTCCCACGGGGCACCTCCAGCAGTGAAAGTACATTCTTGTAGGCACCTGCGAAGAGGGGAACTTGGAGGAACGGTGTATTGCAGCGCGGTTGGTGAGTTTTGGGTTTCCACTGGTCCGCCTGCTCCTCCTCCTTCTCCCCCCTCCTCCCCCTCATCCGTCCATTCATCCCGTCCTCATTTCCTCCTCCTCTTCTTTCTCTCCCGCCCTCCCTCCCCCCCCTCCTCCCCCTCCTCCTTCTCCTCCTCCTCTCCTCCTCCTCCTCATCCTCCTCATCCTCCTCTCCCTCCTCGTCTGCGGACTGCCCCCCAAACCCGAACGACCGGGACTGCCTGCACTCGGAAAGCGCTCCATGAGAAAGTGAACGAACGGACGAGCGTACATGGGGGAGGGGGATACTGTGAACGATGATGATGATGATGATGATGATGATGATGATGATGATGATGATGATGATGATGATGATGATGATGATGATGGTGATGATGATGATATGATGATGATGATGATGATGATGATGATGATGATGATGATGATGATGATGATGATGATGACTATGATGATGATGCTGATGATGATGACGATGATGGTGGCGATGATGATGAGGTTGATGATGCTGCTACTGATGATGATGCTGGTGATGATGATGATGATGATGATGATGATGATGATGATGATGATGGCGAGGATGAGGAGGATGAGGAGGAGGAGGACAAAGGAAGAGGAGAAGGTGGAGGAGGAGGCAAGGTGTAGCGGGGGGAGGAGGAAGAGCACAAGAGAAAGAGAAGGAGGAGAAGGAAGGAGAATAACCAGCGTAAAACCGCGCTTCAACGATGTTCCAATGAACCTTCCCTGAAAATTCCCTCTTCGTAGATCCCTACGACATGTGTTTATTTGCGGTGCATGGCGCATATGAATACCACCGTATGTGAATATCCTTCGTGCCATAACGCCATTCCTGAGACTTTAACGCCGCGGATCAACTTGACCGCTGCGCCTTGACAGCCCAAATCGTGCAAGAACACCATTGCTGGGACTTCGACACTCGAATCGATGGGACGGTTGCGTTCTGACAGTCCTAAATCGCGCCAGAACACCATTGCTGGGACTTCGACACTCGAATCGATGGGACGGTTGCGTTCTGACAGTCCTAAATCGTGCCAGCACGCCTATTCTGGGACTTCACCGATACGAATCCGTTAACCTGTTGTAGAAATTCAAAATGCATGTTCGCGGCGCTAATGCGTGAGCCACGTTTTTTTGAACAAGCAACACCTTCCATCCGTGAAGCCGGTGCAGGTTCTTAAGATGAGCGTGCGCAACGCTGAAGCGAAAAACACCTTTTCAAAACCACCCGCCCTCCATCCGCGAACTTATTGGCAACTTCTGCAGCGAATGTGTGGGGCGCTGGGGCGAGATGCACATTTTGAAAACGGCGCGCCCTCCACCCGTGAAGCGGGTGCAAATCTTAAGCTTCTTCAAGATCGTAAGACGTGGAAGAAACCCGAGGCGAAACGCCCAGCTCGCCCTACCGACGCGTCTGGGGGTGCGGCAGGGAGGAGGAGTTGTTATGTGAAAGCGAACGGAAGAGGGAGGAGAAACGGAACGGAAGCAACGACCTCCAGGGTGTTGAGGGAAATTTGCGAGCTTTTTGGAAAAGTCCGATGACCCTTCCATCCAGTCCTTTCTCATTCACCTCTCCGGCCCCTCTTTCTCCTCATCATCATCCTCATCATCCTCATCATCATCATCGTCATCATCACCATCATCTCTGACGGTTCGGGTTCCAAAGCACCCCGTGTGTGAAGCTTGCTAGGAAAAGTTGGCCAAAGGTCGGCCAGGGGCGTCGGGGCTCAGCGGCGTTGTCGCTGCCGCGCGGCCTCACAAAATCCCAAAGACAGCGAGCTTTCAACCTGTTCAAAAACTGTTCGCAAGGGTGGGGAGGGAGGGGGGGAAAGCTGCAGCTCACATCCGTCTACCACCCAAAGACAAAGAGCTCTCAACCTGTTCCAACCTCGCCGTCGTTGCCATGAGTTTGATCTGCGTCTTGCTCCTTGGGTGTACTGGTGACGCGCTCCCCACCGCCCCACGCTTCTGGAGCGACTTGAGCAAGCTGCTGGACGCGTTGACGGCTGCCGGATGTCGCGTGGGCGAAGAATAGGTCGGCCGCGCCCATCTGGAAATAGTGATGCATTGATTGTGAAGTCTCCCAGCGCCCACGGTATTGCATCAGTCCCAGGTTCTCAAACGAGCGGAAGTGATGGATGGCCCCGCCTCCACGTAGCGAGACATGGGTGTAGGGCGAGTCGCTGATGCCGACCAGGATCTTGAGGCAGATGAACCTCTGGGTCGGCCCACGTACGCAAATGTTCTGGTCGCAACGTTGACGTCGGGGAGAGCGGACCAAAGACGCGCCCTATCAAATTCAGGAACGCAGGATCATCGATCAGGACGCTCTGGGACTTAGGCCCTCGGTCCGATGTTTCAGCAGAGAGCAACGCGATCACGCCTGCGCTGATACTGCCTCCCAGGTCCCCAGGCGTGACAAGATGCTGTCCGAGGGCATTCAGGGCCCCGCTTGGCCGCGACAGCGAGTGGCATGCGAAGGGGCGCGCGCGCTGCCGTCCTGTCCCATCCTTGCGCCTGTGCAGCCGCGGCTAGGGCCTCGACGGGCCTCGACAGGCATGGGCGTGCACATCCTGACCGGCTCGACATTGCGCCGGCGAGCCGCCGTGGCCCTGGCGGGGCGCAGCTGGCCGCGGGTTTGGGGCCAGCGGAACTGAGCGCCAACGAGGGTCTCGGATGCCCAGGAGCATGGCGCTTTCGCGTAAACAAAAATTGAATGTAGGCGACGAGGGTGGCGTTGAGCAGCTTGATGTCCCAGGCGACGTCGTCAGGGCGGGGCAGCCCTCGACTCTGGGGCTACGGGCTCCACTGGTCGAGCGTGATGATATGTCGACGGGCAGTGGCCAGCTCGACTCTCACTCGGAGGGCCCGCCTGGCCCGCGAACCCGCGCGCCGTGAATGCGCCGAGGCGCGCTGGCGGGCCTCCTCCTGGAAATCCGAGCCAGCTGCAGGAGGTCACCAGGAGCATCAGCGGCGCGGCGAGCGGCCGCGCGTGTCGAGCTGCGCGGGCACCGCATCGCATCACTCGCTGGAATACTCCGCCGCCACCTCCGTCAGAAGCCGCCGGACGCCGTCCTCGCAATTGATGTCGCCCTCCACGACTAGGCGATGGTGGCCGCGGTCGCATCGCCATGCCAGCGGGGACAGGAACGGCTGCCGTTCCTTCCAGGCGGTGGTCTCGCGCCAGCGCTCGCTGCGCGCGCGCCAATCCATGACGCGCTCGTAGAGCGGCCCCGCGCCGAGGGCCCCCTGGAGCTCTGGGAACACCCGCTGAAGAGATTGCCGAGGCTGCTCCCGCGCCCGTAGGGCGCCCGCGCGGTCGAGGGCCTTCGCGAGATGCAGCCCGGCCCCCACGCATTTGTTGCCCCGGGTCTCCTCGGGGTCCTGCCGCGGCCCCCATGGCCGCCGCAGGTCCGAGAGGACCGTGGGCGAGCGCGTCGGGTCCCGCGTGGTCCTCGACAGGGCCATTAAGCACGTCGCGGCCGATGGCGATCCAGCCGCGGCGCTCCAGGGCAGCGCTGAGAGGGCCCTTCGGCCCGCCGAAGGTGTCGTGGAAGACGGGCGGTCGGCGACCAAAGACAGAGCGGTGCGCACTCGCGGCCCAGCTCCAATGCTTCTCGACGGCGGCAATCGACTCCACCAACTCGCGAGGGCGCGGTCGGGCCCCGCGCATCTCGTCAACTCTCGTCGGGCCATCTGCAGGATCTTTGGCGCTCCGCACCCGAATGGAGAGGGGCCATCACCCCGCGAACGGCAAAAAACGGGCGTCCTGGCGAAGATCCCGTTAAGGACCCTGCTGGGAGATCGTCCTCGCGCGGCAGCGCGATGCACGAACTGTGAATGTATGAGCACAGGGATACGGTTGCCATGCATGTTTGGTTCCTTAACCGCCCGCTTGACCAGAGATCTGAGGGCGATTGCTTCTCGCGCATTGCAATGCCGCCAGCCCGATAACCTATGGCGCAGCAGGGTGGTGAACAATTTAGGCCCTATCCGTGAATGGATGGAGCAAGGGTCATCCTGGACCCCGCCCCCCAGGTCCTCGAGATGCTCGTCGGGATCAGGGGGCCCAGAAGGTTTGAGCCTCGCCACCTATATCCGTCGAGGCGCCCGTGCCCACATTTGGGAACGGGCGCCTCGTCGGACAGGCGCGGCGCCGCTCTGCGTGGGGGGTGGCGTCCGAGAGGCGAAGACCTGTTCTGCCGCCGCGGAGTCGAGCGAGCTTCTGAACAACGGGAACAGGAGGACCAACCCGATCAGCTCGTCGATCGCTGGATTTGGCAGCCGGCGCCGTGCCGCGGGGCCCGCGCCGGGCGCGTGAAGCTGGCGCTGCGAAACATCAGATGGCGCACCCATCGTCCGACCACTCTCCTCATGAGAGCGACCGAAGCAGCCCCGACGAGGGCGATGTGCGTGGCGATCGCCGCGAGCTGCTTGACCTTCGCCACCCCCCCCGCCTGCGTCGAGACGCGCTGAGGAGATCTCCCCCCCCATCCAGACGACTCCGTAGGGTTGTCCAGGGTGGCCTTCTCCTCCATTTTCTGTATGCCCGCGCGATCGTAAGCCCGGCGTCCTTGCTGGGCCCGTCGAAGAGTTGCTCGTCGCACCGGGTCCGAGGCGTCAGGGCCATCGCAGAGACCAATGGCGACGCGGTCGCCCGAGTAGACGCCCTCCGCGATTCGGTCCGGGGGGTGGGCCGACCGCAATTAGGAGAGCTCCCCCCGTGTCGGCGACGCTCTGCGGATCGCAACCAGTGTTGATGCGCGGTTTGGGCAGCCTCCGAGGCCGTCTGATCGCCCGTGGCAGAAGCTGCCAGTGCCAGTGCCACCGCATGGGGGGCCCCCGTGCTCCAGCGGCTCGCTGGCCTGAGGTCAGAGCCAAAGATGGTCTCCTCGACTCTGGCGCCGGGCTGCCGCCGAAAGTGGAACAAGTCCTCGGCGTCGTCCGTGGAGACCGACGAGGAACCACCCATTGGGAGGAAATGTTCTGTGAACTGCGAGTCGTGGGGCAGGGTGGCGAGACGCTCGAGGTCGGCGCGTCGACTGCTTGGGAGCTCTGCGGCGGAAGCATACTCGCGGAGGACCTTTACCAGAGACTTCTCGAGTGCATTGCGGCGACGCCTGTCGATGATCGCCCTCGGCCTATGGTCGCCTCTCTTCTCCGCGCCGACGAGGCCAGCGCGGGCGGGGGTGCCCGCGCGCTGTTGGAGGCGCTCCGGGCGCGCGAGACGCGAGGGCCGAGTATCTCATGCGCGTGCCCCGCGCGCGCGGGGGGCAGCTGACTGGAAAAGCGACTGGGCTCGAGGTCAAATGCGCGGGGTGTCCGGGAGATGAGGGCGCGCTCGGGCGGCGCGACGGGCTCCCCGAGCAAGATCGTCGCGCTGCTGGGCGGGGTGCCGAGGTTGTCTGCGGTCAGGGGGAGAGGTTCCGTAGAAGGCGCGCTTCCTCCCAAGCGCGAATCGCCCCGGGGCCCTGTCGCGGTCCGATGGGCCCCGGCGAAGCCGCCGGTCGGGGGCGGCATTGACTCCTCGACGCGGCACCAATTATAATACTTGTCGCTAAGCTTGCGTACCAGCTGCCATCGTCTCTCGGTCAAGGGCGCGGCGAAACAAGATGTGGTCGACTCAGCTGCGGGGCGCCCCAGCGAGAGCCGGGGGCGCGACCGTCGCGCAGCCCCATTCTCGCGCCACTCGTGGGGAAGCCCGCAAGGTACGATCAATTCTTGACATGGCCGTGGGGCAATGTGCCCAGTCGGGGCGAACGTGGGGGCACCCGCCTCGAGGAAGATGCAGAGCGAGGTCGGTGGGCCAGCTGCGAAAAGAGCGCAGATCACCGAATCGACTGTGGCCTGCGAAGTCGGGGTCGTAAGCAATGGCGACGACGGCCCGACTCCGGAGCTGGCCCCCCCTCGTTTTTACTAAAAGCTGTCGGACCCATCTGGAGATGATTACTCGCCTCCCCCGCTGCCGTTCTGCTCCTCCTGATTGGTCCACTGTTTCGACCTCGTCCCAGACGCGGCCCTCGCCGGCGCGGCCCATGGCGGCGTCTCCGCCCCCTCTCTCGCGGGCGGTCTGGAGTGCCCCTGTCTCCCGCGCGTGGGAAGCCGAGGCCGCGAACTCGGCGGGGCGCGCGAGGCCTCCCGCCGACGGGCCAGGGCCCGCTCTGGGCCGAAGGTCCGGGGGCCGCATGCTGCGACCTGCGCGGCGCGTGGAGGGGTGCGAGCATCTCCCGGAAGCGCTCGTGGTCCTCGAGGCGCCTCAACCGGACCCTCTGCCTGCAGCAGAGCGTCATGCTCCATGGCGTACCTGTGGTGTCGCAGTTGGGCTCAGTGAAGGCCGCGATGTCGACGTGTGCAGACGACCTCTGCGGTTCGCGCTCGATGGCCCTGTTGAGCCCCTGGGGCCCTGCTGCTCCACTGGCGCCGCTGATGCTGGCCGCTGGGTCGGCCTCGCTGGAGCTCGAGGCTGCGTCCCCGAATGTCGCCCAAGGTGGGCTCGTCCGCCACTTCGCCTCCAGGGGGCCCCCGACCTATTCCGGGGCCTGCGGCGCTGCGAGCTGGGCGGCCTTGTCTGCCCCGCGGCCGCCTGCCTCGACAAGGGCCCTGAGGTTGAGGTCGGCCCTCCTCTCGGGGGCAGCGCGGCTGCCCTTCTCGCGCGGAAGGGGTCCGTCCGCCCGCTGGGGCATTCCCCGCGCCGTCGCCGGGGCCTCCTCTGCTGCCCTGGGTCGGGGCAGCGCGGGGGCGGGCGGTGCTCGCGGGGGCTGTGCCGCTGTCCTGGGCGGCGCCGCGGGCGAGCTCTGGAAAAGGGGATCTGCGCGGGGCAGGGGGGGCAGGCGCCGTCTCGCTCGCTGGGGGCAGGCGTCATCTCGCTCCCAAAGGCGAGGCCGCGGGCCTCCATGCTTCCTTCTCTTCTCGACCTGCTCGATTCGGCTCGAGAAGACCTTCCGTTGGCCGCCGATGGCCTCCAATGTGTTGGTCGTGTTTGAAGCCCCCGAAGACGCTCAGCAGTCGCGCGACGCGTTGGCGGGCCGCGGGGTCGCGGCTCTTTCGGCGCCGCTCGCTGCAGGCCCCTGCCTCGCAGCGCGCCCCGCGCGGCCGCCTGCCGCGGGGGGGGCGGCCAGCGCGGGCCTGTCCGCGGGCGCGGCGAGCGGCGGCGCCACTCGTTGTGGGGGGCCATGGGCCCCCCAGACCCACCAGAGGCCATTCTCCCTTCGCGTCTGGGCCGCCCGCCGCGTGCGCGCCGCGTGGCCGACCTGCCCGCTCCCGCGCGGCAACCTCGCGGGCTGCGACGACTTCGTCGTCTCGCATGCCCTCGCCGTCGTGCTCGTCGGCGGTGAGGTACCCGCCCCCGTCGATCTGCCCGTCGACGGAGAGCTGGAAATCGATGCGCCCCGGGTCGCCCTGGGGGGCGGGGTCTGTGAACGCGTCCGGTCGGAGGAGGTTCCTGATGTTCCAGTCGTCGGGCTGCGGGGCGAGATCGGCCAACTCGAGCAGGTCTGGCGGCCCAGCTCCACCAGCTAAGCCGAAAAAACTCGATCGCCTCGTCCTCCGCGCAGCTCTCGGTGAATCGCGCCAGGAGCGCTGGCGAAACCTGCATGCAGGCCGCATCTGCTGGCATCTCCTCAGCGTCGCCGAGACATCATCTACGGAGGCGAGCGAGACGGCGTCGAAATGGAGGCAGGCGGCAGGCGCCGCGATGAGGATCTCCTCTAGCTCGAAGTCGCGGAGACCGTCCTGTGGCAGGGCGTCGACTGCGACGGGGCCATCGAGCTGCGCGACTTTGGCGCCGACGACCAGGGCCTCGCACCTCGCTGCTGTGCTGGCGGCGCGGGCCTCGGCCATGGGCAACTCGAGCATCCGCGAACGGAGCAGGGCGTCCCCAGTCTGCTGCAACGCCCCCGATGGCAACGTCGTCATTATGCCCTGGTCCTGTTGAAGACCTAGACAGTGTCTGAATAGTCCCGCTGCTCGTCGAGGAGCTTGTCGATCGCCTCGCCCAGCGACGGGGCCCGCTAGTGTACCTGCCGCCCCCGAATCTGGCGATGATCGCCTGCCATGCGATCGCGCCTCCTCTGTGCACCCCGACGAAATCCTCGCTGGAACTTGGGGCGGCCCAGATCGCGTAGCAGTGGCTGCCAGCGGCAGGGGCGCCCCGAATCACAGGGTCGGACCTGCCGCCCTTTTTTAGGCGGCCCGCGATGGGTGCTGTCTGGGATGACGACCCTGGGGGCCACCTCTGGGTCCTCTGCTGGCGCGGCCTCCTCGCCGCTGGGAGTGGGCCCTGAGTGGGCCTCCAATTCAGGGGCAAGCTCGTGGGCCGCCTGGCTCCGGCCGCGGGCCCTACACGCATCAATCGCGGGCGCGCCCGGCGCGCAGCGCGGGGCGGGCTCGGTTCGAGAAAACTGCAGTTCACTTTCTTCTACTATCATCGCCGCTGTGTTCACATCATCATCGTCATCATCCTTGCCATCATCATCACCATCATCATCATCATCACCAACATCATCATCACCATCGTCATCATCATCATCATCATCATCGTCATTATCATTATCATCAACATCATCAACGTCACCAACATCATCATGATCATCATCATCACCATCACCATCACCACCATCACCACCATCATCATCATCATCATCATCATCATAATCATCATCATCATCATCATCATCATCATCATCATCATCATCATCATCATCATCATCATCATCATCATCATCATCATCATCATCATCCGCATCATCAACATCATCATCACTCCTAACACTAATCTCTATTCATGTATAGTTCCGCTCTGCCACATAGCCGGCTGACAGGGGCCATATCCAGGCGGTTCCATCCTACAAAATCCAGAACAAAACAAAGTCAACGACTTTTCTTGCAGTGTGGAGATTTCGTCGTCGAAGATAGAAGTTGCTGGGCCCAGGTGGGACCCCGCTCACAAGCGCGGAGCGGCGGAATGTCGCTCTCGCGTCAGCACCGCGTTCAATTTCTTGAGAATTCAGCTCCAGCTTGGGCGTGGCGCACATTTCCTTTCAGACTGCAGAACGAATCCATGGACTGCCTGCGCGATGCTACTCGGCTGCTCCCGCCTCGAGGTCGCGGGAGCCAGGGCTGGCCAGCAGCGCGCGGCCGGGGCGGGCGTTTGCCGCAGTCCGCCATGGCGGAGCGACGGCTCGTCGGCAAGGGCGCTCTGGGCTGCGGAGCTGCGCAGGACGGGCTCTTCGCCCCACGATGGCTGCTGGTGCGCGACTGTCCGTCGTGGCGCCCCTAGCGCGAGCAGCGACCAAGTTTGTGTCATCGGCGTGGTGCTGCACCAAATGTGGACCAGAAACCAATCGGCACCACCCCACCTACGGACCCACAGGCCTTAATGTATACCATGAGCTCGGGCTTGGGCTTCTGCGTGGTGTACGCTACGGCGCCCGATGGGCCGTAGAGCAATGTGGAAGGCCGTAGGTTGGGTGGTGTTTTGTTGTTGTTGTTGCTGCTGTTGCTGTTGCTGTTGCTGTTGTTGTTGTTGTTGTTGTTGTTGTTGTTGCTGTTGTTGTTGTTGTTGCTGTTGTTGTTCTTGTTGAACTCTCACTTCTGAAGAATAATTATTGTTGATCCCCCCCACCGGTGCATATTGTTTTTCTCAATCAAAGTGTGCCCCTCGACGCTCGCACCCTGTTTACAAGGAAACTCTCGCGGCTCAAACTGGGCCCCATGGCCCCAGGGTTACAACAACAACGGCTCCCGCCGGACATTTCCTCACAATTTAGCCAGGGCCCCCGCTCCCCCCCGAGACTTCCTCGCACTGTATTCAAGAATTGGGCTCTCGCTTGGGACTTCCTAGCAATTTATTCAAGAATCTCTCCCGGCGCTCTGGAGTCGCGCTCTCGCTGGAGACTTGCTTGCAATTTACTGAAGAATAGCACCCTTGCGTTGGAATCTCTTGCAATTTACTCAAGCGCCTCGCTCCCGACACCCAGGCACCCAGGAGTCGCGCTCACGCTTAGGACTCCCCCACAGATTACCTAGGAATCGGGATATCGCTGCTCTTCGTGGCCCCGTTGCAGCCCTTCGTGGCCCCTTTCTTTGTTTCGTGGCCCCGTGGCGGCCCTTCGTGGCCCCCTCGCTGCCCTTCGTGGCCCCGTTGCAGCCCCATGTGGCCTCCTCGCTGCCCTTCGTGGCCCCGTTGCAGCCCTTCGTGGCCCCCTCGCTTTGTTTCGTGGCCCCGTTGCAGCCCTTCATCACCCCCTCGCTGCCCTTCGTGGCCCCGTCGCAGCCCTTCGTGGTCCCCTCGCTGCCCCTCGTGGCTCCGTTGTATCCCTTCGTGGCGCCTTCGCAGCCTTTCATGGCCCCATATGTATGCCCTTCGTGGCTCCCGCTCGTTCGCGCCCGTGGTTGCCCCATATGCATGCCCTTCGTGGCCCCGCTGTCGCCCTTCGTGGCCCCCTCGCTGCCCTTCGTGGCCCCGTTGCTGCCCTCAGTGGCCCCGTCTTTGCCCTCCGCGGCCCAGTATGCGTATGCCCTTCGTGGCCCCCGCTCGTTCGCGCCCGTTGTGGCCCCATGTGCATGCCCTTCGTGGCCCCGCTGTCGCCGTTTGTGGCCCCCTCACTGTCCTACGTGGCCCAGTTGCCGCCCTCAGTGGCCCCATCCTTGCCTTCTATGGCCACGCTGCCCTTCGTGGCCCCCGCTCGTTCGCGCTCTTCGTGGCCCCATACGCATTCCCTTCGTGTCCCCGCTGTCGCCCTTCGTGGCCTACTTCGTGTCCTTTTGTGGCCCTGCAGTCGTTCTCTCTCGCTCTCGCTTTCGCTCGTCGCCGTCGTCGCCGTCGTCGTCGTCGTCGCCGTCGTCGTCGACGTCGTCGTCGTCGTCGTCGTCGTCGTCGCCGTCGTGGTCGGTCCCCTGTCCGCCCATCTTGGGGTCGGGTCGACGGTCCGCGGCCGCCCCGCCGATCAGCGCTGCGGCTGGCCAGGCCGACGGTCCGCGTCCGCCCCGCCGCTTGCCGGGGCCCAGCCAGCAGGGAAGAAGGGTATACCCCCCAACAGGGGATCGATCGAAGACGAAGAGGGCGGGTATCGAGGGTTCGGGAAATACGCGTTATTGGACACTCGAGCAGATAAGGGCGAACAGTCATAACATGATTGTTGTTGTTGTTGCTGCTGCTGTTGTTGTTGTTGTTGTTGTTGAACATTATTAATTCTAAAGAATAATTATTGTTGGGACCCCTGGTGCACGGCCCCCCTGCGCCGCCTAGGCCGCAGCTACATTTTCATCATTTTCGTGAGGAAGCCTCAGGTAATTCGATGTGATCAAGATCCGGTTGTTTTGTTCCCCCCCGCTTTCCCTTGCAAAAAACACTATAAAATGACATTTCTTGTTCTAATATAATCAAATTTCAAGAATCCCTTGCAAAAAATAAGGTAAAGTGGACATTCGCGCGCGCAAGACGAAATCCTTCCAAAAGCTTAGTGTTCGGAGCGATTTTAACATAAAAACATCAAAAAACCAATGGTTTTTCAACAAAAAAATGTCAAAATCTCATCCCGCGCGCTCTTGCGGATTCGTAGGAAACCCAACACTTTTTAAACATTTCTGTCAAACGGGCTTTTGCGAGCAACTTTTTCGAACTTCTGCGACAACGGTTGCGCACCTGCCAGGGCCATCATCCCTGTCAAATAATACCATGCGGGACACATTCGTTTTTTCTTCGCGCGCGCACGCCGTCGTCGTCGGCCGCGGGGCCCTGAATAGTAGCCACGGTCGTCCGCATGCCACGAAGTGAAGTGTCCGAACGTCATAGGGCGGGAAGCTGGGTGTGGGTGGTGGCGAAGAGTCGTTTGGAAATTTGGTAGAGCTTGAACCGGCCCCCCCACAAAGTGGGGGTATTGCCCGCCTCCTATGAAAACCCTGGCACTGGTGAGAACGGAGTGTCCCCACGTGCTAGTAATTGTTGTTGAACACTATTACTTCTAAAGAATTATTATTGTTGGACCCCCTGGTGCACGCCCCCCGCCCAAAACCTAGGCCGCAGCTACATTTTCATCATTTTTCTGCGAAAGCTTCAGAAAAGTGGATTACCCCCGGATCCGGTTTTTTGTTGACGCTCGTTTTCCCTTGCAAAAAACAATAGAAAATGAAAATTCTTGTTCTTAGTTGATCAAATTTCAAGAATCCCTTGCAAAAAATAAGGTAAAGTGGACATTCGCGCTCGCAAGACGAAATCCTTCCAAAACCTTAGGTTTCGTAGCGATTTTAACATAAAAACATCAAAAACCCAATGGTTTTTTAAGAAAAAATTGTCAAAATGTCCTTCCGCGCGCTCTTGCGGATTCATAGGAAACACACCACTTTTTAAACATTTCTGTCAAAAGGGTCTTTGCGTGCTACTTCTTCAGGTGCTTTGAACTTCTCCAACAACGGTTGCGCGCCTGCGAGGGCCACCATCCCTTGCAAAAAATGAGACGAAGTGCACATGCGCGCGGCCGCCGCGCGCGCATGTCGAAATCCTGCCAAACACAATGGGTTTTCAATAATTTCAAGATGCGATGTTCAGAAAACATATGAAAACGCACTACTTTCTCATCCGAAAAATCTCGAAATCCATTCGCGGTCTCTTGATGAATCTTTAAAACCCAAGATGGCCCCAACAGGCGCGCAAGATGGCCCCAAGAGGCGTCCATGAGGCCCAAAGAGGCGCCCAAGATGGTCCCAAGAGGCTTCAAGAGGACTCCAAGAGGCCCCCAAGAGGTTCCAGAGAGGCTCCGTCTCTCGATGGCCATCTCCCTTTCTCCCTTTCTCCCTCGCATGTCTGCTTGTACATACGTATAATTTCAGAACTTACCGTGCATGCGATCGTTTACAACATGGTGGACCGTGCGTATGTCACGAACCTTGTATACATGTGTTTCTCTCCCTCCGTCTGGCTGTGCACGCGCGCGTTGGGCACTGAGAGTTAGGATCATAGCGCCATGAGTCTATGAGCAATGCATGCGTCATCCTTGGGACTGTATAACATCAGTGTAACACATGTACTTCTGTAATCGCATCCCCACGAATTTGCCCCAAAAATGTGACCAACTATCTTGGCACTGCGTACCATCTCACGTGTACCGTGTACCACATCATATGTAACAGATGTGATCAACCTCTGTGGGTGTGTACCCCACGCCAGTGTAGTAGCCAGGGTCGTCCGCACGCCACGAAGTGAAGTGTCCCAACGTCATAGGGCGGGAAGCTGGGTGTGGGTGGTCTCGAAGAGTCGTTTGGATATTTGGTAGAGCTTGAACGGCCCCCCCACGAAGTGGGGGTATTGGCTGGTGTCGCAAGAAAACCCTGGCACTGGGGAGAACACTGAGCGTTCGGGTAAAATGATTGTTGTTGTTGTTGTTGTTGTTGTTGTTGTTATTGTTATTGTTATTTTTATTGTTATTGCTATTATTACTATTGTTGTTGTTGTTGTTGTTGTTGTTGTTGTTGTTGTTGTTGTTGTTGTTGTTGTTGTTGTTGTTGTTGAACAGTTGTGCCAAGTGTTGCTGCTTCTTCCGAAGGCGCCACCTCGGGAAGCCTGGACGCCGCGATCGGGGCCCAGCAGGGCCAGGAGATCGCGAACGACGTGGACGGCGGCATGCTTAAAAAGTCAATGATGCCCGAGGACGGCCGCGCGATGCGCGCGCAGGGGTTCGTCGAGCGCAGCGCGGCAAGCGTGGCATTCGCGCATGCCCCAGGACCGCCAGGGGGTATGACATTTGCCCCGTTCGCGGCTTGTGGGGATACCTCGGGCGGTTTGCGTGCCTGGCTGAGCAGACTCCTCTCTCTTGAAAGCCCCATGGCCATCGCGATCTACCTGCCGTGCCACTTGGGCACCCCGAGGGGGAACCAGACTCCTGCGGCTTTGATCTCTCTTGGGGTCGGCGGGCACAGCTGGTAGAGGACGCGCCCTCCTTCGAGGACGAGGACGACGAGGAGGAGGAGGAGGAGGAGGAGGAGGAGAGGAGGAGAAGAGGGGGAGAAGAGGGGGACGAGGACGAGGACGAGGAGGACGAGGATGAAGAGGACGAGGACGAGGAGGAGGAGGAGGAGGAGGAGGAGGAGGACTCTGCGACGCGCGGGCGCCGCGCCTTGCGCGCGCGGGGCCGCGGCGTAAGCGCTCGCAGACCGCTCCGCCGGGAAGCGGGCCGCATAGGTTTTGTCATGTAGGATTTTCCAAGGAAATCGCCAGGGACATCCTCACAACAATGTTCCTGGACGAGCAAATCGCCAAGGACATCCTCCGGACAATGATCACGGACAAGCGAATCGCTAGGGATGTGCGGCGGTAGGTCGAAGCGGGCGCTGTCGAGGGATGGCGTGCTGCATATCGATGGCGAGGTTGCCTGGGGCGTGGTGCGCTGCAGCGCTGGCTGCAGCACAAGAGCCGTGGTGGCGACGCAGGGTGTGGGAACCCGACCGCGATGCTGCCGCGGCGGTTGGTGACGCGCCATGCGCAGGGTCAACCAAGTGCACCCAAGAGGGAGAAGAAGAGGAAGAGGAAGAGGACGGCGGATACGAAGAATGGTAGCAATACTAATAATAATATGCATAAGACTGCTCATACTAATTTAACGCGGATACCATAACAACGATACGTTCAATATTTCTATACTCTTGTTAATACTAATATCACTACTGATTCTACGAATGATAATACTAATTAACATAACATTACTACTGCTACTGCTATTAACACTAATTCTATTAAGTGTACCAACACATTTAAGACCAATGCGAATACCAATGCTAATAATAATACGAAAGATACGAAGAAGGAAACAACCAACATGAAAGCGAATGCCCAGCGGGAGAAGAACACGAACGATGACGCCGTGCTCTGCGAGGCCATCCGTCCGGCCGAGCATGAAGCTGCAGTGCTGGCGGCCTGGCGGAGACCGTGCGGCAGGTGTGCGCATCCTGCGGCGAAAGGCTCACTGTGGAGCTGGGCAAGGGTGCAGTGGAGCCGGCGCTCGGCAGGCTTTGTGCGCGCACCCAGCAGCGTTTGGATTAGTCCACCGTGGAGGTGTTCGTGGCCGCTGGGCCAGGCTGGATCGTGATTTCGTGGACGGCGAGTCCGCTGAGTCCACGAACGAATTCGTGCAGGCCGACGGGCGCGTCGAGGATGAGCCCGACGTCGGCGACGACTGAGTGGTGCTGCTAATCGCAGCGCTCGTCGCGCTCGTGCCAGAGTGCGACTGGGGCCGCCTGTTCGCGGGCGGCGAAGGGGCTGCGTTCGTCGCGCTTCTCGTGGAGTTCGTCTTGAACGGGCTCTCGGCCACGGGGTTCTGGCTCCTCAAGCCCCACGCTCGGAGGTGCGCGGAACCGCGCTGCCCTCTGTGGCTCGCTCATCCACTTCCTTCCCTGTCTTCAATCATCCTTCCACCATGTTCCTTCCACCTTCTTCTCCCCCTCCTCCTCTTCCTCCTCCTCCTCCTCCCCCTCCTCCTCCTCCTCCTCCTCCTCCTCCAACACCGTCTCCGCCTCCGCCTCCGCCTCCGCCTCTGCCGCCTCCTCCACCTCCTCCTCCGCCTCCTCCTCCTCCGCCGCTGCCTCCTCCTCCTCCTCCTCCTTCTCCTACACCTGCTCCTCCTCCTCCTCCTCCTTTCCCTCCTCCTCCTCCTCCTCCTCCTCCTCCTCCTCCTCCTCCTTAGCGCAGTAGCCACGACGTCCCCCGTATGGCATTCACTGCTTCCTCGCGCGTTTTGGCTTGACCTGTCGACGCTGCAAACTGCCACAAAAACAATCCGCCAACCCCCGCTTGCCAGGGCTGAGAAGGCGTACGATATGATTGGCTGGCCCCCTCCCCCTTCACCCCTTCCAACATGTCAACAAGTCCACAATGCCGTTTCAAGGGGTGGGGTGGGGGTGGGGGGGCGGGATCCTCCCCCAAAACTCGTCTGCGCTCCTCCTGGGCCCTTGCAGCCTGCAAGTGCGCCTGCGATGCTTACGATGCGCGCAAAGACGGCGCAAGAATGGCTCCAACGCGCGCGCGCGCGAGCGCGCGCGGCGTGAATAAGACCCAACATGGCCGCACGAACGCCTTCAGGACCACCGAGGTGGGTTCTCGGAAAATGCAAAATCCCCAAATAACAAAACAAGCTATGAATCCCGAAAGTCCAACACGACCCAAGAGGCTCCCTAGCCTGAGAAGGCCCCATAGGTACCCAAGAGGACACCGAGGCAGCCCAAGAGAGCCGCGAGACGGCCCCTGGCGCCCCTAAGGCAGCCAAATATCCAAAACTCTGATGGGCCCTGGGAGCACTCCTCTCCAAGATGGCCGCCACGATACCACAAAGGCTCCCGAGAGGCGCTCCCGAGGCCTCCGAGACGCCGCCCAGACGCCACGCAACGTACCCAAAAGAATTCCAAAAGGCCTCGTCCTCCTCCTTTTCCGTCTCACCCTCCTCCTTCTCGTCGTCGTCGTCCTCCCTTTCCTCCTCCCTCCTCCTCATCCTCCGAGACCACCTCGCCCTTTCTCCACCTCCCCGCCAGCTCCGACGGACTCATGCGAGGACACCTTGCATGCCCGACCCGATGCACATGCCAGCTTTCTCTCCGAACACTTCGGGGGAGATTGTTCTCACGCGCGGAAAACCGAGCACGATTGAGCCACTCAAGGGGTGGGCTTGCTCGTCAACGCACCTTGAGCGATCCATCTGCTCGACAAAACGACACAGTTCCACAAACCAGGCCAGATTTCTCTACTTACGGATATGCCCCCATCTCCTCCTCCACATCCTCCACAATTGTCTCATGATTGTCCTCTCCTTTCCCTGCTTGTCCTTCATGACCCTCATCACCATCAACCTCCGAGACCACCCTCGCTGGGCGGCACCCGGGGAAGCGAGGTTTCATGTATGTATGCGCTGGCCGCCATTCCGCTGGACACCATAATGCCAACATTGCGACTCCTCGCTGGGCGCCCCATAGACTTCTCTCCTCGTCTGGGGGGGTGGCGACATGGCGCAAGCTTCTTGAAAACAGCGCCGAACCAACTTTCCAAGACACGACATCCACGTATCGATGCACCACGCGGATGCTCACCACCTACTTGCCCGAATCCTTTCTTTTTGTGGATGCGGCAGCTTGATTGGCCAACAATGGGCATTGGGAACGCGCCTTTGACACTACGGCCGTCCGGCACCAATTGTGCAATTGTGCGATTCGCAAGGTGGCCAGCGACCCTCTTGGTCCTGCCACCTGTGCACTGGGGTTCGTAAGAGCTAGCAGCAGCTGGAACATGCCTGTAGTGGACGAGCGAGGAGCTCGAACAGCTTGCGCCTGGGAGAGCAAGCTTGTGCCCAACCGCACAAAAAGCCAGCCCCCGAGCACCGGTGGTCGAGACGCTGTTCAAACAGCTGGCGTGCTTGGGACGGTACGTGATCCTTAACTGAATGAACCTCCAAGCAAGCCGGAGGGCTGCTGCAGGAGGAGTAGGAGCAGGAGGGGGAGCAGGAGGAGGAGGAGGAGGAGGGGGAGGAGGAGGAGAGCTTCTTCTGCAAGACCCGTGCACCAGGCATGCTGTCATGCTGCGCCTGCTGCGTGCCGTC
Organism: Prorocentrum cordatum; assembly: GCA_963575745.1. NCBI lineage: Eukaryota > Dinophyceae > Prorocentrales > Prorocentraceae > Prorocentrum > Prorocentrum cordatum. Next base: position 611,106 of record CAUYUJ010005113.1, on the reverse strand, counting down.
GCCCTCCCTCCTGCCCACGGATCTTGTGGGCACATGTCCTGTGTTCACTGCGCCCTGGGGAGGAGGGAGATAGGGAAGAGGAGGGAAGAACTGAGGAAGCAGAGAAAGCCAGATAACTTCTGCTCTCCTGTATGTACCTCTTGCGGAGTGAGGTGGCGGTGGGGTCGGCGGTCCCTGGAGCGTGTCTTCGACAGGTCCTGGCCCGCGGCGCGAAGAAAGCGGGAGAAAGAGAAAGACAGAGAGATTGAGAGAGAGAGAGAGAGATAAAGAACGAGTGAGTGCGTGAGTGAGCGAGAGAAAGGAAGGCACGTGCATATAAACAAAGTTTGTTGTATAAGAAAATCACAGCTTGCTAGGACATCTCACCAGCCCTCTGGGCGTCGGTGGTGTAGGGAGTTTTCTCTTCCACCCCTCCTTCTTCCCCTTCGGGGAGGGGTTTGTCACTGTTCCCTATTCATAAACACCCCCTCCCCCAGGCAACTGGGGGCCAACCCAGGTCCATGACGACCCCCCCACAATCCCTTTTAAAACAACAATGCAAAACACACTCTGCCTCCAAATTCGGAACATGCGCAGCCAACCCGATGCGCCCCCCCCACCATCCCTGTCAAACAACAATGCAGAGTACACTTGGCGGAAGCGGCGGCGGCGGCGGCTGCGGCGGCGGCGGCGGCGGCGGCGGCTGCGGCGGCTGCGGCGGCGGCGGCGGCGGCGGTGGCGGCGGTGGCGGCGGCGGCGGCGGTGGCGGTAGCGGCAGCGGCTGCGGCGGCGGCGGCGGCGGCAGCGGCGGCGGCGGCGGCGGCGGCGGGCGGCGGTGGCGGCAGCGGATTGACCCCCAGTAGCTACCCATCCAAAGACGAGTGCTGAATATGCTGAGGCTCGGGCCAGACTCGGGTGCTACGTATGTGTTGGGAGGGCGGGTGGGAGTGAGTGAGACGGCTTGCGGGCGGGGGGGGGTCTTGACCCCTCCCCCTACCCCCTCCCTGTGGACCTGGACGGGGGGGGGGCGCGAGCGGTCAGAGCGTCCAAAACGGCCTCGGCGAGGAAGCCAAAATCATTGATTTTACTTGGGTTTTGGCCCCATTTTGGCCTCCTGGGGGGGCGAAGCTAATTGAAGCTCGCTCTTCTTTGATAGATCTCCTCCAAGATGGCCCCAAGAAGCGCCCAGGAGGCCCCAAGGTCCCAAAATGGCCCCAAGATGGCCCCAAGAGGCCCCCAAGAGGCCCCCAGGAGGCCCCCAAGAAGAGTCCCAAGAGGCCACCAAGAATCGCCCAAGAGATACCCCAAGAGGCTCCGAGAGGCATCCGAGAGACCTCTGGGCCTTGTGCTTGCCCTCCTCCTCCTCCTGTTCCTCCTTCCTGCCCCTACTCCTTCTCTTCCTCCTCCTCCTCCTCCGCCTCCTCCTCATCCTATTCATCCTCCTTCTTCCCACTCCCTCATCCATCCATCCATCCCTCCACCTCCTCCTTCTCCTCCTCACTCCTTTGCACGGTTCGGCCGTTCTCCTCTTTGCTGCCACACTTCCCTGATCACCTCAACTCGCCTGGACATCGTTTCTGGATGGGCTGGTGGGGATACTTTTTAGTCAGCGGCCGCGGGCGAGCGCGCCGGCGGCGAGTCAGGTCAAGGCGGGCTACGCAGAGACGGATTAAGCGAAGGCAGCGGGGGCAGGCCACGTCTAACGCAGCTAGCCGAAGCCTCACGCGGCGGCCCAGCGGTGGGCGATTGGCAGGGGTGACTGAACTAAGTCGAGCTGCCAGCGTGCAAGTATGCAGGGCGTCGGAAGCACCAGGAAGTCGGGATAAACGACGACCAGGGTCGGAAACCGCAGAATTGAAGCATGAGCCCAAACCCCGGACAACTGCGTGGGCACCAGGGTGGCCGCAGCCAAAGAACCGTCGGTCAAGGTGGATTTGAGAATTGCAAAAGCGAAGCCCCGGACATCGGCGTGAGCGCGAGTACCGGGGTGGCCCAAAGGACCGTCGGCCAAAAAATTAACGCCAGGAGGCGAGCGCGTTGGCAGGCTGCAACTCCCAGGGTGGCCGTAGCCGAGAGACCCCGAGGCAGCAGAACGCACGAGTGCGGGAAACGGCGGAGCCGCGGCGCAGCCAAAATGGCGCGGGTCACCACGAACCAGTGTGTGAGGTGGCGTCGGGTTGACCCAACACGGGCCTGGTACCGGGCCACGAGCACAGGGCTGACACACCAAGTGATTTTTTTTTTTTTTTTTTTTTTTTTTTTTTCTTCTTCTTCTTCTTCCAATATGCAGCCGCAGGCGGAAGCGCCAGCGGCGGGCAGTCGCGGGCGGGCTGCGGCCGCGACTAGCGGCGGGCGCGCGCGGGGCCGCGGTCAGGCGGCAGGCAGCAGCGTCCTAAGGCGTCAGAGCCTACGTAGAGTCCAGGGAACCTGCGGGCCCCAGAACGGGCGTGCAAAGGGCATCCAGGGAGCCAGATGAGCACCGTGAAGCCGACATGCAATCCAGGGAGCTTGCTGAACAACCCCTGAGAACGTGCAAAGGTACATCCAGGGAGCCTGAGACAGGCCCGAGGAGACCAACGCAGCCAGCTGGTGGGGATATGCGAAGCGTCTAGAATTGTTTCAGAAGAAGCCGTGTATTCGATCCGATGCATTCTCTACCTTCCAATCAAGCCGCCTGACAGTAAACCACCCGTCAACGATCAGAAGCAAGCAGAACTTGTGATGGTAACAGAGGCATGATGAAGTCTGCACGCCACAGGCGGTAACAGCTCGAACAAGCAAGCACATGAACGCAGCAATACTCAAGGGACGCCAGCATGCACCCATCCTTTTTCCTTCGCGCGCCAACTGCGTTTCCTTGGTCAAGCAACCCAGCGCTGCCCTGGGGAGCCTTATCCGCACCAGCCGTGCGCGACGCTCGTGCAACAACAGTCGATGGCGCTCAGCCTCGGGCGCTCTCGCTTTTGCCGCGGCCAAGCATCAACTGCCTGATGCCGTCACCTCTGGCCATCTGCACGGGACGTGATGTGCTGGCAGTGTGGCGGGACCGGCCGCAGGCAGCTTGATGAACCGTGCGGAAGACAAGGGTGAAAAGTCTTCGCGCGTGAGACAACGATGTGGGCTTGCAATCTACCAGAGTCCCTCCACCCAATCCTTCAGACAATGACCCACGGCAACTTTTAAGTGTGCAATGTGGTAACCTGGGAGCGGTACCCGACGCAAATCCTTGATGAAATGATCTTTCTCTTTTATTTTCTCGTAATCATGGACGTTCACGCCGTTTTCGCCGAAGAGATCGTCAATAGGATGTCGAAGACGTTGAAACTGCACAGCTTGTTCATCCTGGCCACGTTATGCCGAACGTAATCGACACCACTGGTCCCCGGCGGCTCGGAGGCAAATGCGCATGACCGGGCGGGTGCGTCGAGGCAAGAGGGGAAGGGAGAGGGGGCGGGGCAGGCCAAACTGCTACTAGAAGGTGCCACCGCGGGTGGAAGCGTCTCCAGAAGGCGGCGGCACTTCTGCTCGACTCTGGACGCCTCCCTTCGGCGAGGGTGCCCGAGCTCCCTCTGGCCTGCGAGCCGCGGTCCCGACCCAGACCGAAGGGAAGACGAATCTGCGATCGTCGCTCCCGGCCGCCCTCGCGCCGTCAAGGGGGGAGGGCGCGCGCCAGGCCCGGGAACTGGAAAGAAGCGCCCGGCACACCGGATGCAGCCCAGAAGCCGCCCTGCAAGAAGCAAACTCATGAGGTGAACCGCGGCCTGGGAGAACGAGGGCGTGTGAGAGGCAACGAATTGCCCCCCTCCCGACGCACCGGGCGCCTGCTACAGGAAGCGCAGGAACCTGCACCCCGGGTGACGCAGCCACATCGCGAATCTGGAGGTCGCAGAGCAAGCAGGGACACCGCACGAGCCGACCTGTAATGGGCAAACTCATGCAGTGAACCGTGGCCCGATCAACAGACCGACAATGCAATTGCGACAGGAGGGACGGAGAAGGAGGAGGATGAAGGGAAACTGGGACACACAAATAAATACACACAAATAAAAAGATGTCCCATATTTTCCTATATTTTCTGGGTTTCTGTCTTCCCCCCCACTTCCCATATTTTCCCATATTTTCTGGGGAATCGACGATTAATTGTGTCTGTGTGTTTCTTTTCCTCCTGAAAGGAGGAGGAGCAAGAGGAGGGGGAAGAGGAGGATCTCTCTGCGTCCCTGGGCCCCGGACAGATCGCCAGGACGCACGCAACTGTCGCTCTCTGGAGCCTCTCCGGCCGCGGCGAGAATCAAATAGCATGTGAAAGCGGCGGTGAGGGGGAGGAGGAGGAGGAGGAGGAGGAGGAGGAGGAACAGGAGGAGGAGGAGGAGGAGGAGGAGGAGGAGGAGGAGGAGGAGGAGAAGAATGAGAAGGAACAGAAAAGGCTGGAATGGCCGCGCCTGCGCGGGCTCGCGGAGGACACGACGAGTCGGCACGCGGCCTCCGTGAGCCCGAGAGAGGAGGGATGCGACGGGGAGGAGGAGGAGGAGGAGGAGGAGGAGGAGGAGGAGGAGGAGGAGGAGGAGGAGGAGGAGGAGGAGGCGGAGGAGGAGGAGGAGGGAGGAGGAGGAGGAGGAGGAGGAGGAGGCGGAGGAGGAGAAGGAGGAGGAGGAGGAGGAGGAGGAGGAGGAGGAGGAGGAGGAGCAGCGCCCTGGACCCACGGGGCCCCACGCTCGCCCTGGGCGCCCCCTTTGGCAGCGCAGAGGCGCTGGACGACGAGGTCAAAGCGGTCGCAGAGAAGGCCCGGGCCGCCCGCCTCGCGCTGCTCACCGTCAACCACGCCCCCACCGAGCTCGTCCTGACCCGCTTGTGCGCCGACGTGTCGAAGCTGCCCTGCCAGCCGCGCCTCAATGGGGACAGGCTCGGCCATGACCGGCTCGCCACCTTCGACAGAGACGTCGTCGGCGGCGACCTGCCAGACGACGCTTGGGAACACGCCACCACCGAAATCTCCCGAGCGGCCTCGGTCCACGCACCGCGGAGCGCGTGTCCACGGCCGTTTTTCTCGTCAGCCGCGCGAGCTCCCGCCCGAGCGTCCGCGAGATTGCCGAGCACTTCGCCCTGGCCGGCCCAGGCGCCGCGGCCGCGGTCATGGGGGCGCACGACTGGCGAACGGAGGAAACCGCGGTCACTCCGATGGGGATCCCCTCTTCCGACTCTCGGAAGGCAGCTTTGGGATTTCCTCTCAAACGAGGCCGACCAGTGCGAGGGACGGTGAACCACGGCGCTTCCAGACGGAACGGCCAGCCCCAGCGCACGGGCAGCGGCATCGCCCCCGTCGACGAGGACGGGGGCGACGAGCACCTGGCTGCTGCCCTTCGCGGCCTCGCCCACCTCCTCGAGAGCCATCCTGGCCCGCCTCGACACGCAGTTGCGCCTAGAGCTTCGCGGGCGCCACGTGCAGGCCAGCAACAAAACGGCGCGGCGTCGCTTGGAGGCCCTCAGCCACCCCGACACCAACCACGAGTGGCTCTGGGCTCTGAGCTGGCACAAAAAGCCCCTCTTCGACCACGAGGACTTCGTCGAGGCGCTCCAGCTCCGCCTCGGCGCCGCCGGCCCCAGCGAGCCTACCCCCTGCCCCCTGCAACCTCTGCGGCACTGCGCCGCTCGACTCCGCGGGCTCGCACGCCCTCTGCTGCAGCAGGGTCGAAGCTACAAAAGGCCACCACGCGCTTGCGCGGCAGGTGTACGAGGCCGCCAAGGGCTGCCACCCCGCAGCCGAGCTCGAGGCGCAGAGCCTCGTCCCGGGCACCCGGCTGAGGCTCGCGGACGTGCTCACAGGAGCGCCGGGGCACTGGCACACCGCGCTCGACATCGGGATTGCCCCTCCCGACGCGAGCGATGCTGGCCGGGACTGCGTGACCAGCATGCACCAGCGCAAAGTGGCCGATCACGCCCGTCAGAACAACCTGTACCAGCCGCTCGTCCGGTCAGCCTACAGCCGGCCCCACCCCTTGACGGCATCCATCCTCCGCACGTTCGTGGCCCGCCTTGCCCGGCGGAGGGGATGCTCGGACGGGGCGCGGCGGCGCCGCCACCTGGCCAGCGCGGCGGGCGCAGCGCCGCGTCGGCGGGCGGCCGCCCACGTCCGGGCTTGCTGGCCCAGCGAGGGTGCAGATTTAAGGGCGCTGTCCAGCCCGCCCCCGCAGGCGCGGCCCCCCCCCCCCTTCCCGCCCCCGCCCGCCCCACCCCAGCACGCGCGCCTAAGCAGCGGGGTCGGGTGTCTCACGCCTCGCGGACGCGCTCCCCCCGTCTGCCTGCCTACGCCCCCTCCTCCCTCCTCCTCCTCCTCCTCCTCCTCCTCCTCCTCCTCCTCCTCCTCCTCCGTGTCCCAGCCGTCGTGGAGGTGGAGCTGCTGTGGCGGGCAGAGCAGGTGGCGAGAGCTTTTGGCCGTGCCCTCGGCGACGGAGCCGCGGGTGCCACCAAAGCGAGCAGGGCTGGCGTTCAGTGCCCGGAGCCAGGGGTCAAGGTCTGCTGGCCGGGCGAATACCTGCTTGTCGTGCACGCGCCACTCCTCGCACGCCCGCGGGCTGGCGGCGGCAAGGGCAGCCGCTCCGTGAGCGCCTCCCGGGGCTGGCGCGGCAACCGGGGCGGGCGGGCCCGGGGCGGCGGCAAGGGGCGCCGGGCCAGGGACCGCGGGAGGCTGGCTCAGGTCGGCGGCAGCGGGCGCCCCAGCGGGCGCGGGCGCAGAGGCGGCGAGGGAAGGCGCGCGCGCGGCCGTCAGTACGAAGCCAGCCTGGGCGGTGCCAAACCCGTGGCCCTGCTCGGCCCCGCGGTCGGTGTCGAAGAGTTCGCCAGAAGGCAGCTCGGAGGTGGAAGGCTAACAATGGTGCCAATTCATCCACGCGGCGATCTCCGGAAAAGCGCTCGGGTCAATCGCGTCGCGTATGGGGTCCCACTCCACCGAGCCGACCGATCATGTTAACCAGATCGACATCGAGGGCGACCAGAGCGGGGATGGTTCCGTCGACAGCCAGCTCCTCCACGGTGCCGCGCCAATGCGCCATCGCCTCACAAGCGCCAGGGACGCCGACACCCCACTGGTGAGCCTGCCGGAATACCGCCCGCAGCTTGTGCAAGTGTTTCTTGGTGTAGCGTTTGGCGAAGGAGCTGCAGAGGACTTCTTCCATTTTAATGGGGCGTGGTTTGCCGTTGCGCTATTTCTGCCGCACGAGGCGGGTCCGGACGATCCATCACATGGGCGCGTGGAGGGCGCAGTCGCGCATGGCACCGTGGAGGCGGTTCAGCGCGCTACGCAGGCTGGCGGCGTCGCGGCGGCGCTGGACGGAGAAGAGTTCCTTGAGGTGCTCTGGTCGCGTGCCCGTGGGGCCCTGAGCGGTCAGCTTCGACCGCCGGACGCCGTCGAGGGCGTTGGCCACGTCATCGTTGACGCGCCAGGGCGCTTGACTTTGCAAATCTTTGAACGAGACCTTCGGGCCGAAAACAGTGTTGGCCATCGCTTCGCCGTGGTAGCCGATGATCTCCGCGGCCTGGGATAACATCTTCACGGTATCTGCGACGCTTTCGTTTCCGTCGTACACTTTCAATGACATATCTACGATGCCCAATTTCGTACCACTCATCGAGTCCTTGAACTTCTCCAAATCGGTGTCGTGACATAAATGCGTGCTCGATTGATCCCCAGGAACTTGCCTGCGATGGGTTATGACGAACTGCGGCGAAAAAATACCGTCCTTTTCAAGAAATGCGGAGAAGTCGCAATGCATCCAGTTCAAGTTCACGTCGAGGTTGATGGAATAGGAACGGTACATGTTCTGGTTCAGTCCAAACTGATCCAGGTAAGACTGCTGCGCGCCCATGAGGGAAGCCCGGTAGCCGGCATAGTACGTACCGCAGCCCGCTCGCACAGCTGTCCCTCTCGTCGACGAGGGAATGCCACTTGATGCCGACCACGTCCCCCAGGAAACTGCGCAGGTCCATGCCGTTCGAGTCCGTCCACGTGAGCGCGCAGATATGGGCGTCGGGCCGACTGCTCGCGGCCATGTGGGCAAGCCGGATCATACCGTACATGGTCAGAAAGCAGTGTGTGATGCGGTGGCACGCCGCATGGCGACCCAGCTGGCTGCTTTCGCACCGCAGGTTGACCGTGAAGTCGACCCGTCGCGGCCAGCGGAGACGATCCACGGATCCGTTGCGTCGTCGACAGAGGCGACCTGCACCCCGTTGCCCGTGCCGGGCTCGGGGTGCCAGGCCTGGGCGCCCTGCGTCATCTGGTCACCAGGACCCACGCCCCATGCGGCCTGCAGCAGGTCATTCAGCTCCGACTGCCACCACGGCTCGGAAGGGGCCGTGGATAGCACAAGAGCGGCTGCGTGCGGCACGCCAAGGATCACGACGAGGGGGCCCACGACGACGCCGAAGGACGCCTTCTTGAAAACCATGCAACAAAAGAGATTCAATGCTCGTGGATTGGAGTGGTTCTGGAAAACCCTCGGCAAAGTCTTGAGCCAAGCCGCTTGAGCCAAAATGGCTACGCAAACAAGTATGCACACATCTTGAAAGCTGGACACCACCATATTCCATTTAAGCTTCCACCGGGAATGTCCATATTGCCTATGTTCAGCTCCCCCCTCGAACTTCAGCGGGCTCGCGCCGAGAAAGAGGCGCCGCTATTTTGCTACAATGCTGCGCGTGCTTTTCCTGAGCACTAACCCGAAAGACCAGTTGGTTGCTAATAGCAGGCAACACATGGACTGGTAACACCTTTGACTGTCAATTGCCGATTGGCCAAGTGACAATGTTGCGACAAGTAACTTGTGATCCAGACCAACATGCATTGCAACGGTAACGGTTCGCATGAAACTTCTTCGCTCGCTTCTACGGATCTGCACTGGATCCTCCCTCTGAAGCGCAGAAATCAAAAATCGCATCACCGAGAGTGTGAGACATACTTACCTAAACGATAACAATGCTCGCCAAATGTTGTAGATGCCATGAACGAAGAAAGGATCATCGTCATCCGGCGGAGCCTTCACGCACAGAACTCGTGGAGAGACCTCCGCTTCCCGTTCATCCAGTCTAACTCACAAGGGCTGCCGCTTGGGGCGGAGAGGGGGTATCGGAGGTTGGGGGGTGAGATCGCACTGAAACGGAGAGACCCCGCCGGGAAATCGGTTTCGGTTTCGTGTTCGTGTCGTGCGTACGGGCGAGGCGAAGCTGCGTAGGCGCGCGGGAGGACTGACCCCGCCGTCGCTAGGGCAATTCGGATGCAGTGGACCGCCCCTCCGCCCACGGTGGGCGCGCGGTGGCCAGGGGTGTCCCGCAATGGTGTCCTGTGGTGTCCCGTTGGTGTCCCGTCGGTGTTCCGTCGGCGGTGGGCGGGCGGTGGCCGGGTGTGCTCCACCTTGGTATCGATAGTGAAGTCGATCGTGAGATCGACAATGAGATCGCTAGAATGGGATGGATAGTGAGATCAACAGTGAGATTGTCGGTGAGATTGATTGTGACATTGGTTGTGAGATCGATGAGGGGAATCGATAAGGGGATCGATAGAGGAATCGGTTGTGAGATCGATCGTGAGATCGATAGTGAGATCGAAAGCGAGATCTATAGTGATATCTACGGTGAGATCGAACGTGATATCCATAGTGAGACCGATCGAGTGCGATCGATCCTGTGAGGTCCATCGAAGGATCGATCGAGTGAGATCGAACATGGGGAAGATGGTGACATTATATCGCAGCGCAACATCGTCATCACGCGTGGTCGCTAACTCGAGGGCGCGTCACCAATATCGTCATCATCACACCCATCGCATTTGCCGGCAGTTGGTTCTTTTCCTCCACCCCCAATCCCCTTATCACCGGAAGGTGACCGTATAGGTATAACTGCAATCGGGCGATCCTTAACCACAAAATATTGGCGGCTGTTCTTTCAACGGGCCACTTCAAGCTGCATGCGCTGCTGTCGGTGCCCTCCGCGATTCGTAATGGGTTTTCGCAGCATGCAGGGTACAACTGACGCTGACAGAAACAAATCTCGTGGATGTTACTGTCCTGTGGTGCCTGTCCCTTACCCTGACCCCTCCCCTGTGCCCCCCAAACTCTAGTTCTGACGGGGTGCATGGGAACGGCCGAACCGGGCAAACGCGGGCTAGCTGGACTTCAGTTCGGGGTCCTCCAGGGTCTTCCCACAAGCGGCCACAAGTCCTTCCAAGACGGCCTCGACCCCGCGAGAAAGCTCCAAACGCGTTCCCAAGAAGGCACGGTGAATCCACAGGCCCTTGGGTTGTAACATGATTTCCAATGCCTTTTTTTGTGCGTGCCATCAGTCGTCGCCGGGAATTGCTCCCAGAATGCCTCAATACAGCGCCTGGGTCTCTCCCCGGCGGCCTCAGCGTGGTCCGGGACACCCCGAGAGCCCCCAAAACGGACCTGAAACGGCCGAGAACTGCTCCGAGACGATCCCAGTACGGCACATCTCTGGAGGGACCCACTCAGTCCCTGCAGAGGAGGGGCTCTTGGCCTCTATAGTTACGTTGCTCCCATCGTACTTAAGGACCACATCCCAGACATGATTTCGAGCACCCAGAAGAGTATCGTAACAACGTTGAACGAGTGTCGCCTCCCAGGGCCCGACACGAAAAAACCCTCAAGCTTCGGTACTTTCTCGAAATTCTTTCTGGCGGTCAAGAGTAGGTTGGAAAATCATAACTCTATACCCAACGAATGGTTCCTGCCACCTGCCACCTCTCAAACAACTGGCACAGGATGCTTGCTGGCGTACGACCTGCGCGTGCCCTCGTCCAACTGCGGGCGTCAAACCTCGGCAAAGAATGGCCAGGCGATGCCCTCTGGGCAGCAGCTGACCGGTTTCAAGCGCTGCCGAAGGGCTCGGGGTGGGACCGCCCGCGGCTGGGCTTAGGTCGGGTATGTCCTCCTACAGGCGGATTTTGGGCGAAGTATTAGAAACATGTCGACAAACAATCAACATTACTCCGACGGTAGGGCCCCACATGAGAACCTATTTAGCTTGCCCCTTGCCAGTTTCTTCTGCAACTGGCGGAGGCCTTCCTTCCGCCCTCTGCGTCCTCCTCGTCCTCCTCGTCCTCCTCCTCCTCCTTGTCCTACTCGTTGCAGGTGTGATCCTCTTCTTCTTCCTCCTCCTCTTCCTCCTCCTCCGCCTTTTCCTCCTCCTCCGTCTTCTCCTCACGTTTCTCCTCCTCCTCCTCGCCTTTTTCCTCCTTCTCCTCCTCCTCCTCCTCCTCCGCCCCCCCGCCCGCTTTCCTCGCGTTCTCTCTTTCCTACTGGCACGAGCGCGCATGCCGATTTTCCTCGGCAACGTCGCCGCCTCGGCCAGCACGGGTGCATCCGCGTCGCGCAGCCGTTGGGACAACCCCGCGGACCAGGCCGTCGGCCCCGGGCGGCTCCCAACGCATGAGGCCAGAGGCCAAAGAGCTCCCAGGGCGGCCCCCACCATGACTCCCTTGCAATTCATTCACAGACGACGATGCTGCCGGATAGTTCCTCCATGTTCAAGCCAGGGGAGCCCAAACGTGTCGCCAGTTACATGTCTCCGATGACCCGCTCGGATTGCAAACGTGATTGCAGGCCCCATAGGGAAGGGGGCTCCCGCCCGCCTGAGACCTCCTCGCGAATCACTCACAGACGAGGCTCCCGCCTCATATTTCCTCCGTATTCAAGCCTCAGAAGCCCAAGTGTGATGACAGTTGCAAGGTTCCGATGGCCCGCGCGGACTAATAACATGATCCGCGGGCCCCATAGGGAGGGGGCTCTCGCCTGAGGCGTCCTCGCAATTCACTCACAAACGAAGCCCCCGTCTCATACGTCCTCCATATTCAGGCCTCAAGGGGCTCAACAGTGACGATAGTTAAGAGGTTTCCGTTGACCCGCTCGGATTATACACATGAGCTGCGAGCCCCATAGGGAGGGGGGTTCCGCCTGAGAATTCTTCGCAATTCAATCACGTTCGAGGCTCCCGCCTGATACTTCAAGCGTCAGGAGCCCCAGAATGGCGACAAGTACAAGTTTTCGATGGCCCGCTCTGATTACAAACATGAGCTGCTGGCCCGTTGGAAGGAGGCTACCGCCTGAGACTTCTTTACACTTAACTCATTAACGGGGTTCCTGCCTGACACATCCTCCAAATTCAAGCCTGAGGAGCCCAAACGTGTCGACCGTTACACGTTTCCGATGACCCGCTCGGATTGCAAACGTGAGCTGCGGGCCCCATAGGAAGGAGGCTCCCGCCTGAGACTTCCTCACAATTCAGTCACCGACAAGGCTCCTGCCTCATACTTCCTCCATAATCAAACTCCTGGAACCCAAACGTGGCGACACTTACAAGTTTCCAATGGCCCGCTCTGGTTGCAAACAGGAGGTGCGGGCCCCATAAGGAGGGGGTTCCCGCCCGCCTGAGACTTCCTCGCAGTTCACTCACAGACGAGGCTCCCGCCTCATATTTCCTTCATATTCAAACCTGAAAAGCCCAACTGTGAGTGATGACAGTTGCAAGGTTCCGATGGCCCGCGCGGGTTAATAACATGATCCGCGGGCCCCATAGGAAGGGGGCTCTCGCCTGAGACTTCCTCTGTCCACTCAGACGAGGCGCCCGCCTGGGACGAATGAGTGGGTCAGTGACTGAATGAATGAACATGCGAATGGTGATGACGATGATGATGATGATGATAGTTGTGATGATGATGAAGGCAATGCTGATGACGATGATGATGATGATGATGATGATGATGATGATGATGATGATGGTGATTATGATTGTGAGTGAGTGAGTGGGCGGGTAGGTGGGTGAATGGATGGGTGCGTGGGTGCGTGATGATGAGTGTGTGAGTGAGTGCGTGAGTGGGTGACTGAGTGACTGCGTGTGAATGATGATGTGTGTGAGCGATCGAGTGAAGAAGTGTGCGATTAGAGAAGAGGGGAAGGTGCGTTCTCCTGCGCGGGTCTCGTGCGCGGGGGAGGGGGGGTGACGCCGAGAAAATTACTCCGATGGTAGGACCCCGCGCGAGAACCTATATTGCTTGCCCTTCGCCCTTTTCTTCTGCAACTGGCGGAGGCCTTCCTTTCCGCCCTCTGCGTTCTCCTCCTCCCCCCTCCTCCTCCTCCTCCTCCTTTTCCTTCTCGTCCTACTCGCTGCAAGTGTGTTCCTGTTCTTCTTCCTCCTCCTCTTCCTCCTCCTCCTCCGCCTTTCCCTCCTCCCCGCTCTCCTCCTTGCGTTCCTCCCCTTCTCGCCCTTCCCCCCTTCTCCTCCTCCTCCTCCGCGCGCTCTCCTCGCGTTATCTCTTTCCTTCTGGCAAGAGCGCGCGTGCCGAATTTCCTCGGCGCCGTCGCCGCTTCGGCCAGCGCGGGCGCATCCGCGTCGCGCAGCCGCTGGGGCAACCCAGCGGGTCAGGCCGTCGGGGCAATCCCGCGAGCCGCTGGCGCGAGAGACCCTGCAGGCTTCGAGCGGGGCGCCGCCGCGCTCAGGCGGGGGCAGCACGAGGTCCAGCTCTGCCGCGAGCTGCTCCGCCTCTGCCCTGGAGCTCTCTGCTCTGACGTCGAACTCCAGGAGCGCCTTCCGCGAGGGCGTCGGCGGCCCACGCTCCATGAACTCTCGTGGCGGCGGCCGCAGGATCAGCATGCTCCGCATGCACGTGGCGCGGGAGAACATGACGTAGAGACGCAGCCACCGCTTGTCGCCCGACATGCCCGTGCGGCCAGCGTCCCCGTCTCTCGCGCAGTCGATGGCGACGCCCTTGCGCAACGTCTGGCCCTGCGACAGCGTGAGGGTGAGGTAGGCCGCGTTCGTCATGGTGAACCCCGAGGGGCGCGCGGCGTGCGGCCCCGAGCTCTGCCGCGTGAGCTTCTGCTCGCTGGGCCTGAACATCAGCAAGCTCCGCGCCCGCTCGCGCTTCGGCCTCGCCGTCGTCGTCGGCGCCTTCGGCGTCCTGTAGCAGCAGCTCGGCGACCTTCTGGTTGATCGGGGACTCCTTGAAGCCGTGCACCTGCAGCCAGATTCCCTGCGGTAGGAGGCGGGGGCGGCCAGAGGCTCGCATGCCTGACGAGGCCCAAAGCTCTCGCCGCGCATAATTTGACGAGGCCAACGGCCAAATAGCTCTCCGGGCGGCCCCCAACAGAGCTCTCTTGTAATTCATTCACAGACGATGATGCCGCCTGGTATTTCGTCCATATTCAAGCCTGAAGAGCTCAAAAGTGACGACAGACACAAGTTTCCGATAACACTTTCGGACTACAAACATGAAGTGCGGGCCCCATAGGGAGGGGGCTCCCGCCTGAGACATCCTCGCAGTTCACTCACAAACGAAACTCCCGCTTCATGCCTCCTCTATATTCAGGCCCGTGAACCCAAAAAGTGATGACAGTTACATGTTTCCGATAACCTGCTCAAATCACAAACGTGAGCTGCGGGCCCCAGGGGGGGGCTCCCGCCTAATACTTCCTCGCAGTTCACTCGCAGACGAGGCTCCCATCTGAGACTTCCTCCACATTCAAGCCCCTGGAGCCCAAAAGTGTCGACAATTACAAGTTTCCGATCAACCGCTCGGATTAGAAACGTGAGCTGCGGGCCCATGGGGAGGGGGCTCCCGCCTAAGACTTTTTCGCAATTCACTCACAGTCGAATCTCCCGCCAAATACTTTCTTCATATTCAGACTTCAGAAAGCCCAACAGTGACGACAATTACAAGTTTCCGATAACCCGCTCGGATTGCACACGTGAGCTACGGGCTCCATAGGGAGGAGGCTCCCGCCTGAGCCTTTCTCGCAATTCACTCATAAACGAAGCTCCCGCCTGATACTTCCTCCATGTTCAAGCCCCTGGAGCCCAGAAGTGGCGACAATTACAAGTTTCCGATGACTCGCTCGGATTGCAAAACTGAGCTGTGGGGCCCATAGGGAGGGGGTTCTCGCCTGAGATTTCAGTTCGCCCACGTACGAGGCTCCCGCCTGAGATGAGTGAGTGAGTCCGTGAAAGAGTGAGTGAGTGAACGAATATGATATTTGCTCCGACGGGAGGACCCCGCACGAAAACCTGTTCAACTTGCTCCTCGCCCTTTTCTTCTGCAACTGGCGGAGGCCTTCCTTCCGCCCTCTGCGTCCTGCACCTCCTCCACCTCCTCCTCTTTCTCCTCCTCCTCCTCCTCCTCCTCCTCCTCCTTGTCGTCCTACTCGTTGCAGGTGTGATCCTCTTCCTGTTCCTCTTCCTCCTTCTCCTCCTTTTCCTCCTCCCCCCTCTCCTCCTCGCGTTCCTCCTCCACCTCCTCCCCGTCGTTTTTTTTCCTCCTCCCCCTTCTTCTTCTCCTCCTCCTCCTCCTCCTCCTCCTCCTCCTCCTCTTCCGCCCCCCCGCCCGCTCTCCTCGCGTTATCTCCTTCTTCCTGGCGCGAGCGCGCATGTCGATTTCCCTCGGCGCCGTCGCCGCCTCGGCCAGCGCGGGCGCGTCCACGTCGCGCCGCCGTTGGGGCAGCCCCGCGGGCCAAGACGTCGGGGCAGCCCCGCGAGCCGCTGGCGCGCGATGCCAGGCCGTCGGGGCAGCCCCGCGGGCCTCGAGCGGGGCGCTGCCGCGCTCAGGTGGGGGGCAGCGCGGAGCCCAACTCTGCCGCGAGCTGCCCCGCCGATGCTGTGGAGCTCTCCGCTCTGACGTCGAACTCGAGGGGCGCCGTCCGCGAGGGCGCCGGCGGCCCGCGCCCCGGGAACTCTCGCGGCGGCGGCCGCAGGATCAGCATGTTCCGAATGGGCGTGGCGCGGGGAAGCGTGACGTAGATGTGCAGCCACCGCTGGTCGTCCGACGTGCCCGTGCGGCCAGCGCCCTCGTCTCTCGCGCAGTCGATGGTGACGCCCTTGCGCGGCGTCTGGCCCTGAGACAGCGTGGAGGTGAGGTAGGTTGCGTTCGTCGTGGTGATCCCCGAGCGGCGCGCGGCCCCGAGCTCTGCCGCGAGAGCTCCTGCTCGCTGGGCCTGAAAATCAACGAGCTCCACGCCCGCGCCTCGGCCTCGCCGTCGTCGTCGGCGCCTTCGGCGTCCTGTGGCAGCAGCGCGGCGACCTCCTGGTATAGCGGAGACTCTTGAAACCGTGCACCTGCAGCCAGATTCCCTGCGGTAGGAAGCGGGGGCTCGCGTGCCTGACGAGGCCAAAGGCTCTCGCCTCGCATGATGCAGCGAAGCCAGCGGCTAAATAGCTCTCCGGGCGGTCCCCAACAGAGCTCCCTTGCAATTCCTTCACAGACGAGGATGCCGCCTGATACTTCCTCCATATTCAAGCCTCAGAGGGCCCAAAAGTGACGACGGTTACAAGTTTCCGAAACCCCGCTTGGATTACAAACGTGAGCTGCGGGCCCCATGGAGAAAGGGGCTCCTGCCTGAGACCTCCTCGCAATTAGTGGGTGATTAGGATGAGTGTGTGAGTGACTGTGTGAGTGGGTGAGTGAGTGGGTGCATGAGTGAGTGTGAGTGATGATGTGTGTGAATGATTGAGTGAATGAGTGTGCGGTTAGAGGAGAAGAGAGGGTGTGTTCTCCTGCGCGGGGGGGGGGGGTGCAGAGAAAACGAGAAACCGACTTTCGCTGTGGGGAACAAGCGCCCCACTTTTGGATGTGGGGACAAACGGTGATGATGCTGACGATGATGTGTGTGAGCGCGTGGGTGCCCAGTGGTGAGTGAATGTGTGTGTGTGTGTGTGAGTAAAAGGAGAGATGATGCTGAGTGGATGTGAATGTGTGTGAGCGAGTGACTGAATGTGTCAGTGATGATAATGTGGCGGTGATGATGATGATGATGATGATGGTGATGATGTTGATGATGATGATGTGAGTGTCTGCGTGCGTGAGTGAGTGTGCACGTGGTGAGTGTGTGAATGCAAAAAAAAGGGGGTGTTTCTGTGTGTTCCTGCGCGGGGTGTCCAAAGAAAACAAGGACCCCACTTTGGATGTGGGGAACGATGGTGATGATCATGATGATGATGATGATGATGATGATGATGATGATGATGATGATGATGATGACAGTGATGATGGTGATGATGGAAGTGTGGGTGAGTGAATGGGCGGGTAAGTGGGTGAGTGAGTGGGTGGGTCCGTGAGTGTGTGATGCTGATGGGTGTGTGAGTGAATGTGCGAATGGGTGAATGAGTGGGTGAGTGGGTGAGTGTGAGTGATGATGTGTGTGAGGAGAAGGTGTGTTTGTGGGAACATAAACTCCACTTTGGATGTGGTGACAAACGATGATAATGATGCTGACGATGATGTGTGTGAGTGATTGGGTGGTAGGTGGTGAATGAGCGTGTGTGAGTAAAAGGAGTGATGATGCTGAGTGAATGTGAGGGTGTGAGTGACTGAGTGTGTAAGTGATGGTAATATGGCGGTGATGATGATGATGATGATGATGATGATGATGATGATGATGATGATGATGTGAGTGTGTGCGTGTGTGAGTGAGTATGTGGTGGGTGAGTGAGTGAGAAGAGAGAGGGTGTTCCTGTGTGTTCTTGCGCGGGGTGTCCAGAGAAACAAAAACCCCACTTTGGATCAGGGGAGCAAGAACTCACTTTGGATGTGGGAACCTAATGAAACAATAATTGAAACAAACATCTCCGAACTCTATTTTATGGACTATTTTGGAATATTCCTCCTGTAGAAGGACAAGCCCAACTTAAGGCTGGGCGTTGCCTGCTTGTGCGTCCCCAGCCTCCCAGGCCTGCGTCTGTCGGCCACGTCGAAAGGGGCGCTGTGGGGCACCACGATCGGGTGCCGCACTGTACGGCGGAGGCCCACGAGAAGCCTTCGACGAGAAGCCTAAGCCTGGGACCCCAGGACGTCCAGTGACTTCAGGCGTGGGAACGTTACGCTCTCCATGGCAGCAACATCGAGACCCAAGAAACCCATGGCACCCTGGAAGCAAGCAAGGTGCTTCTTGGCATGGGTGCCGCACTGTATCGGTCCCTGCTTCATAAAACAGGGCTAGAATCGGGATAAATCGCTCCAGAGCGTTCCGGAGCGCTCTCAGAGTGTTCCGGAACGCTCTGGAGCGGCCGCGGCGCCCAATACATCCTCCAAACCCGCCGATTCTCAGAGATTTCGAGTTATCCCGATCCGATTTTGTCCCGATCTTCGCGTCGTTTTACTTCAACCCCTGCACTTGTCGACCCCCAGAAAAAGGCGCTGAAAGACTTTCTGCGACCAGGCGATGCCTTCGGGCGCCCGCCCCCCCCCCTCCGTCCCCGCAGTTGTCGGTGCTGCCTCCTGGAAGGCACACTGACTGAGGGGGCACTGCGGCCAAGTGTTTTGCCCTGTGGCAGCCCAGCTCCCATCCCTGCAGCTGTCGCTGGACTGAAACCCTCTTGTGAGAGGCATGGAGCAATGGAGGCACTGCGGCCGGCCGTTGCTCGCTCGCGGTCCCGTCTCCTGACCATCCGAGCTATCCTTAGATGCATCGCACCGCGTTGCCACACCCGCAACTGTTGACGCAAGGAAGGCGATGCAGCAAGGCGCTGCCCTACAAGATCATGCAAAGCTTGTCGAGGCATTCACTTCGCACTCAAAGTACGCCCCCCCCACGCAGGCTCAGGCACATATGCGTACATACATGTATGCGCACTGCTGGTACTTACTTCGGTCGGACACTTTTCATTGACCAGCCTCGATGAGTGGCATAATTGGGCTTCCACCTCTCTGCCATAGTCTAGGCAGGCAGCCGAGAACAGGTTTGGCTGGCACCTCGGAGCCCTCGGCGAAGCACAGATTTATACAACCCGTATCAAGGCTTGGGCCCGCATCCACAATCCCCCCCCCTCTGCTCCGAGCGTCCTCTCGGCAAAACGCCGGTAACTGCCGCCCAAACCCTTCAGATCTGAGCATCGTTTAACGGATCCCCATCCCCAGCGGCGTGGCCTGGGCCCCATTGGCCGATTTACCCCCCTAGATGGGGATATAAGCCGTTCCCTTCGGGTTTCGAGGGGTGTATCCCCAACTGGGGTGGTAATTTGGTGGGGGTCTCGAAGGGGATGAGGATGGGGATGGGGGTCGGTTAAACGATACTGAAGATCATACCCCTCTAGATCACGGATCCATCCGAAGCCCATCCCTCGGGCGCACCATGGCACCGCCACGAAAGAGCGAGCGGTCAGGCTGCACGGACTCGTGCTGGCTGGCCCTCGGGGGGTGGGGGGTGGGACGGGAGGCCGTCACGAGGGCACCCGCAGCAGCTCTGGACCAAGAGAATCTCTACGTACCATTCGCTGTCTCGTGCTTGAGCTCTCGACGGACGATCGGTCCACGGCGGGGGCGGGAGCCCGGGATGCAGCAAGGTGGCTCTGGGGAACGACATCCACATGGACTGGTGGGCGAAGTTGACATGAAGTAAACGGATCCTGAGGGAAGCGGATCTGGTACCCCAGGGCAGGACCGACTCTTCGTCTTGAGCCGTTCACTGCCAGTCCCAGGGCCCGTGGAGAGCCCCATGGAGGCTCAAAACGGAGAACGAGCTCAGGACCCCTCGCCACATCACAGGGGCGAAGGCAGCGCGAATCCCCGACCTGGCCTCCCAGAACCCCCGCCCTTCCGCAACACGCTCGGCCGAGGGACAGCGAAACCCGCGGCGAGCTCCTGTGGGGAGGAGGGCGCCACGGGCTCCGCGCCGCTGGCGCCCAGCAGTCTGTGCTGCTCGGGCAAGAGCGAGCGGGGAGGACCGGGATCCAGGAGCGAGCGGAGAGGAGGAGCGAGGATCCAGGATCGAGGCTCGAGGCAAGAGGGGGATCGATGTTCGAGTACTGGGCTCCGATGAAGGAGGATGTTCGACGCTCGAGGGCCAACCCTCGGGGAGGAGGGAGGACCGAGGCTCGACGAACGAGCGGGCAGGCAGGGAAGGGGCAGGAGGTGGACAGCAGACAGGGCGCAGGGGAGGAGAGGGCGAGGGAGAAGGAGAAGGACGATAACGTCCATCTACAGCGCAAACATAGGTCGGGCATGTCCTCCTACAGGCTGGTTTTGGACGAAACATGAAACGGAGTCAAACATATACAAAAACAATCACCAATAGCCCAAAAATCATCCCCAGACTCGCTTTTTTACTATTTTTGAAGATTCCTCCTGTAGAGGGATAGACCCGACTTAAATCTTCAGCGCAAACACTTCCACACAACATTAGGTTGGGCTAGAAGTACCCCTGGCCCAAGGTGCCTCCAGGATTCTCGGGGTGGCCCAGGCGGCCTCCATCACGAGGCCCACGGGGCCCCAGGGGCTCTCTAAAATGGAGCGAAAAGCTAGGGGCATTTTGGGCCAGGGGCACTTCTAGCAACACCCCACAAGAGCCCACCTGAATGAGTCGGCCGTCGGAAATCACTGAGCCTTACAATTCCGTGGCCAGATGCCGTCGTCACAGGAGTGCCCAGGACACTCGTGGGACCAAGACGGAGGAGCGATGGGCATGCACAATCATAGAACTTACGCCCACGTCCCGATCAGCTCACGGTGAAGACGAAGAAGACAAGAGACCGAGAGAGACAGAAAGAGAGAACGAGAGCGAGAGAGGGGGGGCGGGAGCGAGCGAGGGAGCGGACGCCAGATCATGCAGCACGAGGCCCCACCAGCAGGCCGGACTCAAACACACACACACACAGAAACACGGCGAGCACGGCTCCAGAAAGGATGCGACGCAGGGGGGAAAACGACTGGAGGCTCGGCTGGAGTTCCGACCGGCGGCGGAGGCCGCGCGGAGCGGCTGCCTGGACAGCCGGAGGGGCGGCCGCGACCGGGCAGCCGTTGCCCGGGCAGGCGGTCGGGCGCGCGGCCCAGCCCAGGTGCGCAGGGGATGGCACCAAGGGGGGCAGGAAACGCGCGCGGCGGACCGCATGAGGCGGAACTGCAGGTGAGACAGCGCGAAGCACCTAGCATGCCAGGAAGGCACAGAGAGCGAAGCATCAAAAGAGAGAGAGAGAGAGAGAGGACGGGGACGACGAGGAAGATTCAAATGCGACAGAAATCGCCGTCGCGTTCCGCGGCGCGCGCAGCCTCGGCCAGCACGCAAAATTCTGGTCCCTGTGGCTGGCACGCACACCACCCAATAGAGAGCTGAAACCGATCCCAATACGTACAGATTATTATCATGTTGTGTTGCCGACATCGTGCGGCCCAGTCTCGTGCTGCTGGTGCCATGTTGCTGGCAACCCGGCGCGCTGCGTGTGGTGGGTGTCAGAGCCGTGGATGTTGCACTCTGCTGTGACCGAATGCAACACTTCCTTCTCCCGAGAAGGAAAAGAGAAGGAAGAAGAGGAGCGCACGTAGCTGGAATCCACGATGACTCAGCTACCGCCAGGACCCTAGCATCGCATCGCGACGAGGGCTGCGGCTTGTATTTCGTGTGGTAGGTGGGCGTGGCCGCTCTTGGCCTGCCCGCAAAGTAAGCTTCGAACTTGTGGTAGATATGGAAGCTCAGCACCATGATCTGATGGCAGCGCTGGCGGGATACTCGGATTCATCATCTGGTATTGGGCCAAGCCCCAGACGTGTGACAGGACAGGCAGGGAGGACGCCACGAGGGATAGCAAAGGAGGAGGAAAGGAGAAGCGACCATAACAAGACGGGGAAGGGTGAGGAGGGGAGGCGCAGAGAAGGGACAGGAGATGAGAGGAGAGGAGCCTCCTCTGAGGAGGGGAACGGATTGGGAAGGGGAGGGGCGGGGAGGGGAACGGGAGGGCATGGAAGGGAAAGGGAGAGGGAGCGGATGGGGAGGGAGCGAGGGGAACATATGGAAGAGGATGGGAAGTGGCTCCGCCGCTCGGGCGGCCACTCGCGAGCCCCACCCGATGGGCCCAGCAAGCTCGGAATCCTCAGGAGAGGGCACGCGGGCTCGAAGGAGCGACACCCTTACGCAGCAGAGGAGCTAAACCCACCCAGAATCTTTGAAAGGTCGCACCCTCGGCTGCATTGGTACAGGCAGAGCAGCAGTATGACGCCACCAGCCACTGTTACGGCATCATAGTTCTAAGAGGGGAGGTCGGGGAACCAGTCTAGCAATTACGTCGTCAACCCTGTTCTTGTCCGCTCGCCCTGCCTTGCTTAGCTCGCCTTGGCTTGCACGCCTGGCCTTGCTCGCTACATTGACCTCCGCCCCCGCCTTGCCTTGCTCGCCTTGCCTTGCCCTGAAGTGTGACGCCTTCCCTTGCTGCGCCTGGACCCCTCGTCGCCTTCCCTCGCATCACCTTCCAGTGCTGGTCCTTGCCGCACCATGCCTGACTGTGCACTGCCATGCCCACCCCTTGCCGTGCCCCCCTGCTTTACCACCGTGCCCTGCCAGTTTGCTCGGCTGCGCGTGCCCTTGCCGTGCCGCTCCCGTGCTGCCTCGCCTTGCGCCCCGCGCCGCTGCCGCCCCATCCTCCGGACTTGCTCGCCCTGCCCTGAAACCGTGGTCCTTACTTTTGGTTTGTGATGTGTTGCCTCTCTTTTTGTGTGTGCCTTGCCATGCCTCGCTGCTGGATCAACTCGCGATGCCGTCGTTCTACCGAGTGGTGCCTTGCGCTGCGCTGTTTTGGCACACTGTGGCTTGCGGCGCGGCCCCTCCCCAATCTCGCAACCAAGTCGGACCGTGCACTGCACTGGTATGCCATGTCTTGCATCGCTTCGCCATATCGCACTGCTATAACTACGTATCGTTGATTTGTGATGCCCTGATTTACCTTGATTGAACTGGCATGTCGCGACCTCCCTGGAACTACCCCCGTCCAATGGCATCGTTGGCGAAAGAGTTCCAAGCAGAAGGTCCCGGAATGGATTCGCGTGTGGGCATCGATGCAAGGCGGCCGCTCTTGCACCGCAGCAGCCCGCGAGGACGAGGTCGCCTCCCACTGGGTCAGAACAGGGACAGCGCCCTGCGGGCACTTGTTCCCCAAGAGAAGAGGGCGTAGAGGCGAAAGATCGGAGCAGACAGACCGCGGCCTGAGCCGTGGCCAACCGTAGGCGCTCCGACGACCATCATTCTGCAACAGCGTGCGATGCATGCACCGGGGATTCGAGCGAGGTGTCGCAGTGCCGAGGGGTGCCTCCCCACGGGCCAGACTGGGCAGAGCGGTCAGCAGGCACGAGCTCCCTCCAGACCCCGCGCCTGCAGCACACGCCTGCCTGGCGGAGAGGAGAAGTTGGCGAGCTGCCAAGCGTGCGCCCATTCCCTCCCCGTGCCTCTGCTCGCCCGAATGTCGGGGACATCACGGCAACTCGCAGCTAACAGTCTCGGCCACCGCCGCCATCCCCACAGCCACAGAAACTGTCGGTAATCAGCGTGATCCTCGGGGCCACAGTAGGACGATCAGACGAAACGTCGTGGCCGCGATCACGATTCAGATCGACGCAATCGACATCAAAATCTGCTGCCGCTCTGGCATGACAACTGGGGCTCACGTGAACATGCGCAAACTGTGTACAACGATTTGTGCCATGGATGATGTCCACCATCATGAGCTAGCAAAGCCGCCGTCACCACGACACCGCCACCACCTCTGCACCCGTCGGTCACCTTTCCATTCTGCCGACCCACTGTTCATACGGGCACATCATGGTCACTTCATGAGGAG
This sequence comes from Prorocentrum cordatum, assembly GCA_963575745.1. Lineage (NCBI taxonomy): Eukaryota > Dinophyceae > Prorocentrales > Prorocentraceae > Prorocentrum > Prorocentrum cordatum. Next base: position 587,538 of record CAUYUJ010005113.1, on the reverse strand, counting down.
TCGTCGCGCGCGGGTCTCGTGGCCAGCGCGCGGCCAATGGCAGGGCAACCGCGCGTGGGGCGGTACCCACCTCCGCCCCCCAATCGCGGGGCTGGACTCCTCGCGACCCACTTCCCCGCTCCTCTCGGCCCCCGCCCCAGCCTCGTCTTTGGGCTGCCCGCCGCTGGAAGCGGCGACACCAGATGGCCCAGTTGGCCTGGTGCCTGGATGCAGCGAGCGGAAGGGAGGCATCAAAGGGAAGAGATGGCACCGGCATGGACAGAGAGAGCAAGGATTCCAACACGTGGAGGCGGGGTGAAAGTGTCGAAGGAGATAGAGAAGGCAGGCAGAGAAGGAAGGTGGGGGCGTGGCGGATTCAGGAAAGCGAAGGGCAGAAGAGAGGTGGCGAGGGAGGGGCCGAACGGCGAGTGGGGAAAACCGCAGAACGACCAGGGAAGCATTGGGCCCTGGCCTGGACGGCAGACGCGTGCCTGACGATGTGGCACACTGGCTGCATAAATGATACAAAGCCATGCAGGGGCTAAGGAATCAGTGGCAAATCTGCGGCGTGTTGCGCCTTCTACAATACTTGCGTGCCAACAACTGCCCACCACATTCACTGCCCGAGTGTATCTATCAGTGGACGCGCCGCCATGATGGTATGGAGTTCAGAGCGAAATGTCTGGCTGTCTAGCCGATGGACTATGCAAGAGGGAGGAGTCGCAGCCTCGTTGCTGAGCTGCTTGGCGAAGGGCACGGCGCTCTTCGGGGAGGGCAACACGCTGTCGTGCTGCACCTGCCGAGCGGCAGCCGTCCAGCTGGGGGAGCCGGGTGCCCCGTTTCTGCGCACATTCTCGTCGCCGCGGTTGCTGCAGCTGCTGCGGCACACACGCAGCACCTGAAAAAGTGCTCACTTGACACAGTGAGGCACACCTAACACGACACGACATGACACAACACAGCATACCACAGCAAAACGCAACACAGCAAACCACTTTAAGTCAGCGACGCAGAGGGTCCTTAGGCGCGAGCAGCAGATAGAAATGCTAATTGCGATCGAACGTTGTCGAAGGCACACTGTACATACAAACCGTGCACCCTGTCAAGGGCAGGAATGGGTGGTGTGAAAGAGGAGCTGTCAACCCAAACGAAACGTGCAACGGCCAGGGACAACCAATAAGACAACCACGGGACAATCCGCGGGACGCCTATCCACAAGACAACCACAATACGACCCACGCGACAACCACGAGACAGCCCACGGGACAACCACGGGGCAAACCGTGGGACAACCAACTCACGGGACAACCACAAGTCAACCCACGGGACAACCGACAAGACAATCGCGGGGCAACCACGAGACAACCACAAAGCAAACGTGAGACAACCACGGCGAACAACCGCGGGACCGGGACGGAAACTTGTTGTCCGACTTGACCTTAACTACGACACATCGTCAGCCTCGCGCAGCTTCGCCTTGCCCGCGCACGCGACACAAACCGAAACCGAAACCGATGTCCAGGGCGGGGTCGCTTTGTTCTAATTCTCCAGCATCCGATCTGTGGGGAACATGGAGGGCTCGGCTGGGGCCGAGCTTAGCTGCCCTGGTACGCAACACGCAACATGTAGCGCATTGATACGGAGCTCAACACGTATACTGAAACAAATAGGTTTGACGCGATACGTTCGTCAAAACGTGGGCCAATACGCTGGGCCAACATGAAGCGTATTGACACTGACGTTTGGAGCACGGTACGCGTTGCGCATCAAAGCGGGCGTATGAAGACAGCTAAGTGGCGTATCGAAACAACCTATCTCGCCGATGCCGATGCCTGGAGCGCGTCGAGATGTTCGCGTAGGAACCGCTTTGGTCCTACTTGTGGCAAGGCCTTCGCGGGCGGCGCTGCTGTCCATGAGTACAATGAACCCGTATAGTATTAGGATGGGCATGTCCCCCTATAAGCGGATTGTATAAGAAAAATGAACAACAGTCAGAACTACTCAAAACATGCTCAAACATTGTCAAACAATCGTCCCCAGACTATTTTTGCATATTTTTGAATATTCCTCCTGTTGAGGGACATGCCCGACTTAAGTATAGTAAGGATGCCCGATGAGGAAGCAATGGCACTGGGAGGCCATTTCAGAGCTTTCCGAGCGGGGCGCGGTCTCCGAAAGTGGCCAAGGATCGACCCAGGAGGCTAGGATGCAACGGTACCCTTGGGAAAGTTGCCCATCCTTACCATGCGGGTTGACTGCATGCCTGCTGGCAGCGTGAGGAAACAATGCCAAGCTGTGTCTCTCTTTGGCGGCGAGCCTAGGGGGGAAGCGAGAAGGGGCGGGCCTTCTCAGAACGCCCCCAGCCTTCCGAGAAATTTTCCAAGCCTTCCTCGAAGACACGGAGAACTCGCAGAAGGCGGCGGGACTTCTGAGAAGTCCCGCCGCCTTCTGAGAAGGACTTCTCCTTCTCACTTCCCCACCTCGCTCGCCGCCGATCTCTGCTTACCCCGAGACGAAGTTTCCTTGGTGCTGCTCTTTCTAGCTGTCTGGCAGCCCTGGTGCTGCAGAGCGGTATCGAATGGGCAAGAACGAAAGAACACCATGCCAACTAGGAGCTTGCACACAGAGGCGGACTGCACAAAAGGGGAGAGATGTCGCGGGCACCGCGTACATGGCCGGCTGGTAGTAGACCTGGCCAGCTGGGAGAGGAGGCAGAAGAAGAGCATCAACGATATGGCAGGAGAGAGATGCACCAGGTCCCCCACAGCAGCCCCGCGCTCGCACGCGCGGGGAGGGAGGGGGTAGAGCGGGCGCGGACCAGCGAGATGCCCCGCCAGGACGGAGGAGGAGGCGGCGCCGCAGGCAGAGGCTACGGCCCTCGAAGCGGTCGTCATGGCCTCTGCCGCGAAGGCCTTCCCAGTCCCTGCGCACGGACAGTGCAAACTGCGTGCTGCCGGCACGGCCCTCCTTGTGGGGCCTCCGAGGCACCTGGAGGCGGAGGTGGGGGAGAGCGCTACTGCTGCAAACCCGTCTCTCCCGCCGGTGCTGAAGCTGCGTGTGCACCTCTCCTGCCAGCAACGGAATCCAGGCCGACCTTCACGCGACGCGCGAAGGCACCATTGGCCGCCGAGGAGAGCAGAGCACCCCTCTGCACATGGGGCGCCGCCCCCTCGGCGCCCTGCCGCGGCGGGCGCGGATCCCCGCGCCCGGACGCCGCCCCGCCCCAGCCCGCGGCCCCCCGGGGTCGAACGCAGAGCCTGGAGCGGCGCGCCCTCGGGCACCGAGGGGGAGGAGGAGGAGGAGGAGGAGGAGGAGGAGGAGGAGGAGGAGGAGGAGGAGGAGGAGGGAGGAGGAGGAGGAGGAGGAAGAGGAGGAGGAGGAGGAGGAGGAGGGGGAGGAGGGGGAGGGGCAGGACGCGTGGGCGATGCCTCGCCTCTGGGCCGCAGCGCGGGCGCGCTCGCTCCGCGCGGGCGGGCCGGAGCGGGCGGAAAGGGCGAGCGGGGGGCAGCCGCGGGGAGAGGGCTGCCGCGAGGGCGGGGCCCGGTGCTGCTGCGCCACGGGCGGTGCCCGAGCTCGGGCGCCTGCCCCTCGGGGGCGCGGCCGGGCCCGCCGCGAGCAGAGGCGCCTCCGCGACGCACCGCCCGCCCTCCAGACCTTCGGCTCGTTGCCGGCCCTGCGCGGCGCCAGGGAGGGCGCGAGTGCCTGTCGCAGGGCGGAGCAAAGGTGAGCGCTCTGAGATTCGGGCTCCACTGCAGTAGCTGGGAACGGGCGGCGTGAAGCCAAGTCCTCAGTGGCGTCAGGGCTGGGAGCCGACCCCATCTTCAGCATCAAGGGGCTTGGCCCTTCAGTCAGAGAGCGGAGCCCTCAGGGATGGGGAACGCGAGGGGATGGGCTTACGCTCCTGCCGTGTCCTACCAGCTGAAGTGGCTTCCCCCGCCGATCGAACCCTGCTGTGTTCCATGCCCTGGATGCAGATGCGCCAATCGATCACGCCAGCTGCCGCTTGCGTAGGTTCCCCAATCCGTGTTTACATTGAAGGGGTCCTAGCGGACACAGAAGAGACTGGCGAAAGTAGCGGGCCGATTTCGGTGGGCGGCTCTCGGTGGGCAGCTCTCGGTGGGCGCCCCCTCATGAGTTTGGCGGAAAGTAGCCAGCCGATTTCGGTAGGCGGCTCTCGGTGGGCGGCTGTCGGTGGGCGCCCCCTTTCTCTCTCTCTCTCTTGTTATTTTTTTTTCTAATGCTAATGTTTTTTTTCTCCGTGTTCTGCAATGTCTGTCTCTCTCTCTCTCTACCTGTCTCTCACATTCCCCCCTCTCTCTCTCTCCCTCTCTCTCTCTCTTGGTCGTTCCTTATATGTGTCTTGCTCTTTCATGCGTAATAATGATCTAACCGTTATGTCAGATGTGTTCCTCCATGTTGTGCAATATTTCCCTCTCATTCTCTCTCCTCTCTCTCTCTCTCTCTCTC
>CAUYUJ010005113.1:570592-578092 GCA_963575745.1 Prorocentrum cordatum | reverse complement strand
AAAGTGACGACAGTTACAGGATTCCGATGACCCGCTCGGATTACCAACATGATCTGCGGGCCCCATAGGGAGGGAGCTCCCGCCTGAGACTTCCTCCCAATTCACTCACAGACGAGGCTCCCGCCTGAGACTTCCTCCATTTTCAAGCCTGGGGAGCTCAAAAGTGACGACAGTTACAGGTTCCGATGACCCGCTCGGATTACCAACATGATCTGCGGGCCCCATAGGGAGGGGGCTCCCGCCTGAGCCTTCCTCAGAATTCACTCACAGACGAGGCTCCCGCCTGAGACTTCCTCCAAATTCAGGCTTGAGGAGCCCAAAAGTGACGACAGTTACAGGTTCCGATGACCCGCTCGGATTACCAACATGATCTGCGGGCCCCATAGGGAGGGAGCTCCCGCCTGAGACTTCCTCCCAATTCACTCACAGACGAGGCTCCCGCCTGAGACTTCCTCCATTTTCAGGCCTGGGGAGCTCAAAAGTGACGACAGTTACAGGATTCCGATGACCCGCTCGGATTACCAACATGATCTGCGGGCCCCATAGGGAGGGGGCTCCCGCCTGAGACTTCCTCACAATTTACTCAACGATGATGAGGATGAGGATGATGAGTGGTGGTGAAGATGAGTGGTGAAGAGGATGATGATTGATTGTGAGTGGTGGTGGCGATGATGATGTTTGAATGAGGATGATGCCGATGCCGATGATGATGATGATGATGATGATGATGATGATGATGATGATGATCGTGAGCGTGTGAGAGAGTGCGAGTGATGATGATGATGAGTATGTGAGTGACTAAGCATGTGAGAGAGCATCATCGATGATGCTGATGAGGTTGATGATGAGAGAGTGTGAGTGAGTGTGAGTGTGTGTGTGTGTGTGTGTTCCTGTTCCTGCGCGGGGTGTCCAGAGAAAACAAGAACCCCACTTTGGATGTGGGGAACTACTACTACTGATGCTACTGCTGCTGCTGCTGCTGCTGCTGCTGCTGCTACTACTACTACTACTACTATGACTCCTTCGCCTACTACTACTACTACTACTACTACTACTACTGCTACTGCTGCTGCTGCTGCTGCTGCCGCTACTACTACTACTACTACTACTACTACTACTACTACTACTACTACTACTACTACTACTACTACTACTGCTACTGCTACTGCTAGTACTAGTACTAGTACTAGTACTAGTACTAGTACTAGTACTAGTACTAGTACTAGTACTACTGCTACCCTGCCATTGTCATTAACATCGTCAGTGTCCCTAGAACTACCATTACCATTACCACCACTACTCATATACCTATACATTGCGTCGCTACGGCTGATGCAAGTACGAAGATCAATTGTACCGAGGGTTCGGGTTCGGGTCCGAGTCCGCCGTGCCACTAAAATCTTGTTTTTCTACCGGGGGCTGGGATGGGCGCAATTTCAGTTATGATATGATCGGGGAGAAATCCGCCACCGTGCCGCTGGGCACGGCGTGGGGGTGTCCTCAAGCCCTTTGCCGAGTCCTCTGAGCCCCGAACGACCACCTCAAGTTTGTTTTCCCGTCGGTCTGGGTCATCCCCTCCATCATCCTCCTCCTCCTCCTCCTCCTCCGCCTCCTCCTCCTCCTCCTCCTCCTCTTCCTCCTCCTCCTCCTCCTCCTCCTCCTCCTCCCCCTCCTCCTCCTCCTCCTCCTCCGCCTCCTCCTCCCCCTCACTTCTGAGGCTTCTGTGAGGGACCCGGCCCCCTCGCTTTCAGATCTCCCGGGGCTCGGCGCGTGCCCCCGGGGGCCTCCCGCGCGCCTCCTGGGCTTTGCCGGGTGGTGGCGCGTGGCTCCGTCGGGCCCCAGACGGCCCCAAGACGGACCGATCGCGTCAGACGGGCCAGGGATGCCATGAGACGGCCAAAGAGGCCCCCGAGAAGCCCCCGGAGGCCCCCGAGGAGCCTCCAGAGGCCCCCAAGATGCCTCCAAGAGGCTCCCAGGAAGCTCCCAGGAGGCCCCAAGAGTGCCCCCAGAGGCTCCCAAGATGCCCCGTCCTCCCTCCTCCTCCTCCTCCTCCTCCTCCTCCTGATCTTCCCCGCTATCCTCCCCCAAGTGTCCACAACGGCTGGGGGAACACATGGTCCGATAGCTTGGCAGAGCTCTTGCCACAACGCCCGGCCACATTGGCGATTCCAAAAGGCAGGTCGCGGCTGTGAACCGCCGCAGGCGTCTTCGATCCGCCGCCCCCTGTGGTCTTGCCACACATGTGCTGGGCGTGCTTTTTTTTTTTTTTTTTTTTTTTTTTTTTCTCCAAAACTTCGGCCCAGCGCGCCAGCCACCCGGCGAGGTTCCCAAATTCCGTCTCCCGCTGCTCGGATCGCCCCTGAGATGTCGAAGATGGCCTCCAAAGCTGCCAAGACGGCCCCAAGAGGGCCCAACCTTGTCCCAAATTACTAGAAAGACGGCCGAAGATGCACCCAAGACGGCCCAAGATGGCTTCAGAATGGTCCAGGACGGCCCAACAGGGCCCCCAGGAGGCCTCCATCGTTCCTCTAGGCAGGCCCGAACAGGCAAACACAATACATGTTCCTACATCAGGTTTTTGACAGATTTTGGCACTTTCTTCTTTTCGAACTTCCGACGGCCCAAGACAGTCCAAGAGGCCACCCAAATCGTCCCAACATCGCTCAAAAGGGCTCCACGACGCCCCCCTGACGTCCCCAAGACGGCTCCATGAGGGCCCCAAGACGGCCCGAGAGGGTTCCAAAACGCCCAAGACGGCCTCCAAGACGGCCCTGGAGCACCCCAAGAGGGCCCCAATTCGGTTCAGAGAGGCCCCGAAAACGGCTTCCGACGGGCCGGGAACGCCCTCAGAAGGCCAAAGAGGCCCCCGAGAAGTCTCTCAAAGCCCCCAAGAGGCCCTAGGATGCCCCCAAGAGGTCTCCAAGAGGCCCTTAGGAAGCCCTCAGGAGGCCCTAATAATGCCCCAAGAGGCTTCCAAGATGCTCCCTCCTTCTCCTCCTCCTGATCTTCCCCGCCATCCTCGCCCAAGTGTTCCCCTAAGGGTTTTTCACCTGCTGGGAGAACACATGGTCCGATAGCTTGGCAGAGCTTTGGAAGTAACGTTCGGCCAGATGGGCGATTCTAATGGCAGGGGGCGGCGGTGATTCGCCGTAGGCGTCTTCGACAGAACACCCAACAATTTCGAAGGAGGTTGGGATGTACGCCAACCCGAATGGATCCCTATTCTCGAATGTAAGCCAGCGTGGACCCCAAGCAATCAGATATGGCACTGTGGATGTCTAAGCTACGTGGTGCGAGCTATGTGGTGTACGCTACGTGGTACAGTGTGCGTGGTGCAAGCTGGAGGGGGCAGCGAGACGGCAACGGGCAGCATCGTGGCGAAACCTCGCCAGACTCACCCAGCGCACGAGGCGGCAACGAGGCGGCAACGCGCGGCAACGCTGCGAAACCTCGCGGGGCCCACCCAGCGCAAGAGGCGGCAACGAGGCGGCAAAGGGGCGGCAACGGGCATCAACGCGGCGAAACCTCGCCTGACCCACCTGGCGCACGAGGCGGCAGCGAGGCGGCAACGGGCAGCCATGTGGCGAAACCTCGCCGGACGCACCCAGCGCACGAGGCGCCATCCGGGCGGCAACGGGGGGCAACGTGGCGAAACCTCGCCGCATCGACCCAGGGCACGAGGGTGGCGAAACCTCGCTGGGCCCACCCAGCGCACGAGGCGGCAAGCGGGGACTTCGGTGGAGCTCGCCATGGGGCCAAGCAAGTGCGAGGGGCGCACGCGGGCCCCCCGACTGGAGCCTTCGGTGGAGCTCCCTTGCGGAGAGCCACGGAGAGTGCGAGGAGTGCGCCAAAGTGTTGGGGTGGCAGCATGCGGGCCCTTCGACTGAGGCCTTTGGTGGAGCTCCCTCTGGGGCCACGAGGCCCTGCTGGAGTCTTCGGTTGAGCTCCGTATGGGACCACGAAACGTGGTACGTAGGGGCGTGCCGAAGTGGGGGGTTAGCATGCGGGCCGTCCTACTGGAGTATTCGGTGAAGCTCCCAATGGGACCACGAAGCGTGTGAGGCGTGCGCCGAAATATGACTGGCGATGGTGATGGTGATGATGTTAATGCCGATGAATCTCAAGCTGATGCTGATGACGACGATGATGGTGACGATGATGCAGTTGATGATGATGGTGATGACAAGGATGATGGTGATGATGTGGGTGATGCTGATGCTGCTGGCGATGGTGACGATGGTCATGGCGATGATGGTGATTCTGGTGATGTTGATACTGACGACGACGATGACGATGATGATGATGATTATTATCATTAGTATGATGCTCATTATGCTGATGATGCTGATGGTGGTGTTGGTCATGATGATGACGATGATGATAATGGTGATGCTGCTGATGTTGATGAGGATGATGGTTATGCTGGTGACGGTGATTGCGGTGATGATGGTGGTGGTGATGATGACGGTGGTGATGGTGATCACGGTCATGGCAATAGTGATTGTGAGTGTGATGATGCTGATGATTATGATGATGATGTGATGGTGATGATCATGATAGTGATGATGGTCTTGAGTTTCCTGATGATGAGGGTGATAATGATGCTGCTGATGATGATGATAATTAGGATGATGATGCAGACGATGATTCATGATGATGGTGATGTTGCTGATGAAGATGAAGATGAAGATGATGATGATGATGATGATGATGATGATGATGATGATGATGAGGGTGATGCTGATGGTGGTGATGATGCTGCTGGTGATAATGATGAGGATGATGATGATGATGATGACGATGACGATGATGATGCTGATGATGATGATGGTGGTGGTGGTGATGAGGAGGAGGGAGAGGGGAGGAGGTGAGGTGACGCGGGGCGCTGATGATTCAACACGAGGACCCAACACCACAGGACGGTCGGGGAAAAACACAACAATGAAACAAACAAGCAAACAAACAAACAAACAAAAACATCCCCAAACACGCTCGGCGAGCTGGGTACAGCCAGAGGCTCCGCGGATCGCGCGACGCGAAAGCGAGGGCGCCCGCCCATGCCAAAAGGGAGGGGCGCGGCTTGCGGGAACTCCCCGCCGTGGGCCCCAAAGTGCGGCAACGCTGAGGGCCAAAGAGAGCAAGGAAGGGGGGAGAGGGAGAGGAAGAGGGAGAGGGAGGGAGCACACACACACACACACACCAAAACAAAAGCACCCGATCGTGTTTAAGGAGCTGGACTCTATACACCGACGTTTTTTCTGGCCCCGCACTGAAACTCGCACAAGAAAGCAGATCCTGGTGTATACTGAATCCTGGTGTATAAATTTCTCGTCCTTTCCCCGGGAAAGCGGGGAATTCGCCAGCCCAACGGGCCAGAGGCGTGCTAAGATCTCCAGTAACTACTTAACAATATTTCTAGTTCGCGCGCGCGGGGCGGCCCCTGGGGGGCCCTGGACGAAAAGTACCCCGGCCGACCCCCGGCTGACCCCCAGGCGATCCCCAGGGGGGAGGCTATTTTTCGCCACCCCTCACGAGGATCGTGGCCTCCAAGGGGGGGGCTGCCAACGACTACCCCCCCCCCGCCCCAAGGGGCCCCCAAGAGCACTCCAAGAGGCCCCGGGGGAGCCCAATACGCCGCCAAGGAGCCCCAAGACGCTCCCAAGAAGCCCCTAAGAAGCCCCCAAGACGGCCCCAAGAGGCCCCAAATAGCGCTCCAGGGCCGGCGGAATGAGCGAAGCGATTAAATAAAAGTATACGCCACGCTACCCCGACGTTGTCCCCGACCCTCGAGAAGTCCTGGGATTGAAAAGAACGGCCCGCCACTGGTAGTGTGTATGCGCCAGTTTCTGAGGTGTTTTCCTGTGCAAGCGTAAGGCGATGGCGGCCAGGCCCTGGCGGCGAGTCCCAGCGACCGCGCCAGCACGGCGCCCCCGAGCGAGCGGCCGTGCGCGAGCCGCCCGGTCCAACGGTGCATGCGGCAGGAGTCAACAAGTCTTAAGGCGCCCGCGCAGCGCGCGGGGTGGCAGGGGGGCCCTCAGATCCTGGCGTCTCCACTTTTTCGAGCCGAGCGTTTTTGCCTCCCTTCGGGCCCCGGGACCCTCGCAGAGCGATGCGGCTCAGGAAAGAATGCAGAAAGAGGGCGTCCGAGGCTCTGGGCGTGATTCCTGCAGTTTTTCTGCAACCCACCAGAACGTCATCACTCGTACGTCGCTCTTTCCGTCATGCTTCCCTGTTGTCTGGGCAGGTTTCTTTATTTTTCTAGGGCCGACTCCCCTCTCATGGAAAGACCCCCTCCCCCCCCCTGAATTCGCTCTCTGGCTCTCTGTTCAGCCCCCAGGCGGCCAGCTTGGCCTCCAAGATAGCCTCTAACCCAGCCAAGATGACACCAAAACGGCCAAAGGTGGCCCAAGACCGCTCAAGAGGCTCCGCTCCCAAGACGGCCTCAAAAGAGCCCCAGCGAGAGAGAGCTACAAGAAGCCCTCCAGAAGAGCCCGAGGAGGCAAAAACCGATGGCTTTCCTTAAGTTCTTCAAAGATCTTGAGGTCATCGCCTGTTTGGGTTTGCAACCGCCCAAGATGGCCCAAGATGCTCCCACGATGGCGCCAAGACAGCCCAAGCGCCTCAAGTCGACGCAAGAGGCCTCCAAGAGGCTCCCCAGAGGCCCCCAAGCTGCACCCGAGATGCCCCCCGAGATGCCCACAGATGGCCGTCAAGAAGCCCCGAGAGGCACCCGAAACGCCGAAAGAGGCTCTGAACACCGCCACGGGGCCCCCAAGACGTCTCAGTAGGCGTCCAAGATGCCCCCAAGAGCGGACAGGATGCCCCCAAGACGCCCCACGAGGCCTCGAAGAGACCCCGAGAGAAATCCCAAGAGACTCCGAAAGGCTCCCCTGGGCACCGCTTCTCGATCAGCTGGTGGGGATACGCGAAGCTTAAACAGCAGGGCGATAACCTAACAACCAACCACCACGCACGGGCCACCCAAGAGGCGCCCACTGGGCGCCCCCACCAGACGAAAACCCAATAACCAGTCACCGGGCACGCGGCGCCCTCAAGGCGGCCACCAGGCGAATCCCCCAAGCGCTGCACATCACGAGCTTTTTGCACACCAATGCAGAAGAGCTGCGCCGCAGCGTCGGTCTGAGGAGAGCATGACGGCCGTCGAACTGCCGTAAGCACAGGTGCAGGCGCGGCCTATGATTTCACATCGCGAAGCTATGGTGCAAAGGGTAAAATAAAGACGAGCTGCAAAAGTCAGGGCCTGGGGTCCAATCGGCAGGTGGCATTCGAAACCCTACAAGTCTGACAAGGGAAGGGGGAGGAAGAGAAACAGGGCGGGAGCTAGTGGGTGCGGAGGTCCCTGAGTGCAAACACTGTGGAAGGAGGAGGAGGAGGAGGAGGAGGAGGAGGAGGAGGAGGAGGAGGAGGAGGAGGAGGAGGGGGAAGAGGAGGGGGAGGAGGATGGAGGAGGATGGAGAAGGATGGAGAAGGATGGAGGAG
>CAUYUJ010005113.1:566124-570492 GCA_963575745.1 Prorocentrum cordatum | reverse complement strand
AGGAGGAGGATATCGAGGAGGAGGAGGAGGAGGAGGAGGAGGAGGAGGAGGAGGATCGCACGCCACCGAGGGGGGGGGGAAGAGAAAAAATCCGACAGTCAGCTGAAACAAAACGCCCGAGGGGGGCCCATCGGAGTGGACCTTTTTGTCACCCTGACAGGAAGGCCAAAGACCTGTCAGGGGCCAGCGACAAGGCCCCCCAGGGCAACAACAGCTAGCCGTCTTCAAACGCCAAGTCTGCGGCAACCCTTTGCTTTTCCCGCAGCCTGGCCCCAAGCACTCGGGCTTCAGTTTCATTCAAACCGAACGCCTGCAGACAGTCTGCCGAGCAGATGGGGTCAGGTACAAATCCAGGGACCACCGCACTTCGCTGGCCCTTTCGCTGGACCCCTGGGCCGCCGTCCAAACCCCCAAAGACCTCCCGAGCCCGCTCCCCAGGCGACTTCCAGGGGCCAAGCTTAAAGGCGCGATTGGGATGTTTCGACCTTAAAACAGCGCGGGTGTTTTTGCGGCCAGGGTCTATCAGACTCGCTTGGGCCCCAGGGCAGACCGACTTGAGGCCTCTAGCTCCGACCGAGACCGTCCCATACCCTCCACACGTGGAGCAACAAATTATTGGAGCGAGATCCTCACCGTGCAGCGGGAACTCCAACAGCTGGTGGCCGCCCTGCTTCCAGGGGGCCTGGTGAGCATCCCCGGCCAGGACGGCCAGGTCGGGGCCCAGGGGCACCTCAGGCAGGTCCTGGGAGGGGTCCGCTGGGGCAGGAGGGGGAGCAGCAGCAGCAGCAGATCGTCCCTCCGCCGCCTCCCTCCTCCTGAGCTCCTCCAGGTCCTCCTCCAGGCCTTCGCCGCCCTCGAGCGAAATGAGGGTGAGCCCCTGGGCGCCCACATTATCAAACACGCCTAGGTCGGAATAATGAACCTCGGCCCTGGTAATGAAAGAGGTGACCTGACGGGCCATAAACAGCATGCCTTTGACCACTAGCATATCCTGAGGGTCTTGCCTGCTGAGATCGGCGCCTTGCTTGGCCAAACGGTCGGCGGCGTCGTTGCCCGTTTTTTTTCAAACAGGCTGATCTTACCTTCCCGAACGTCATCCATGCTCGAATGGGCCTTGACCTTGCAGCAGCTCACCCCAGACAAATCGTTTTTAGCATACAGCTCCTTCCACAGATGCATACGTGTGTTGGCTGGACTCTCGGCCCAGCTTCTATGGCGACAGCACTCGAGAGTTCCTTTGCAGTCAGAGTAAAGCGTGAACGTGCCAATTAAAAAACTCGTGGCCATGAAAACTGCAAAATCTTCGCCATCTCGGGCGACTTGGTCAGGCAGAGTGGCTGGCGGGACGGCTCCAAACCAGCCCGTGATCCAGCGGCGCTCGCTGTCATAAATGGCAACTCCCCAGCCTGCCGAACGCAAAGCGGGGAACATTCCATCGTGACCCGAGCCGTCACAGAAGACGTGAGCGTTATCCACCGCCAAACACGCACCCACTCCTTCAGCCCTGAACTCCCACGCTGGGTCCCAGGGCCTCCGCGCGAGCAGCTGACAGGGGTCAGGGAGGATGCCTCGGGCGAATCGCTCTTGCAGTTCAACTGGGCAGCGAGCAAGACGAGCAGCCGCTGCCTGGAGCTCAGGCGGGAGATGGTCTCGCCGCCAAGCTGCACGGGCAGGGCACTCGAAGTGCCTGTGAAAAAGGGTGCCTCTGGCCCCGTGACAGATGAGGCAGTCTGCCTCGAGCTGGGGGTCGTGCTGGTGAAGCCTGTGCTGGCACCAGTGCGAGCCCATAACAAGGCCTCTCAAGGTCCTCTGCTCCCGCACCCCCCAAGCTCCACCCGTGCCCGACTCCGCCCCGTCATCGTCGTCTTGCTGCCGTCTGCAGTGCAGCCTCTCGTTGAGGGGGCGCCAAAAAAAATCGCCTAACCAACCCTTGCCTCCGCTGGTTTTGCTGAGGCCTCGGTGATCAGACAGGCGACGTGCAGCGAATCGAGCACGGCGAGCAACGAAGGCAGGCGAGACAGAGGCCAGGGACCAAACCTGCCCTGAGGCCTCGCACAGTGTCCAGGGGTCGGTGAAAGCCAGACCTGCTCGCCCCGCAGTGAGGATTAAAGCCGCCACAGGGTCCTTGACCTGCGCCCAAGGGCGGGCTTTTGACGCAATGGCCTGCCCTTGGGTAAAAAGAAATCGAAGCACCGAGGGGGACAAGCGATTGTCTCTGAGGATCTGCGCATATGTTTTCAGAGCATCGGCTGTGACCAAGACCAATGGGTCTCGGGTCCAGCCGCCACGCGCGCACATGGAAGCTAAGTCCAGGGAGCAGCCGCGAGGCAACCGCCCTTCAGCGCGCAGCGCAGCTACCCTTAGTTGATTAAGTTTGCCGTCAGGGAGCCCTTGGATGTTGGCTCCCCATAGAGCCTTGGCAGAAACTCCAGCCCGAAAAACAAAGCCCGCTGGGGCTCCAGCGTTTCTGAGGGCCACGATTTTGCCGACCTTGGCTTGGGCGGCGCAGAAACGATCGTGATGTGTGCTTACTCGCCTACGGCTGCCGTCGGTCGCGTCACCTCCTAGATCCCGATGGACCTGGGCGCGCACCGACTCTGGGAGGCCACAATCGAGGAGGATCCCGTCCGCCACCTCCCCCGAGGAAGAGAGGAGGCCGAGCTTATTACAGGCGATGGGCAGCCCCTTTTTTCTTAGGTCTGCCGTTATCATGCGGAACGCTTGCCCGAGCTCCCTGCGAACTACTTCCTTGCCTCCAACCGCGTGCAGCGAGACATCGTCGATTACATTTTTTATCCAGACGACTGGGCTGGCCGACGCCGCGCGCCGCAAACAAGCTAAGAGGAGCAAGCGGGAAAGAGTGGTGGCCCCAGAGCACCCTGCAACTACCGTGCCGTTCGGCACGAGGACTCTGCTGACCGCGCCTTGCCACGAGACCCTACGCGGTGCACGATACATCGAACAGTAGCTCCTCAAGAGGGCTTCCGAAAAACCTGCATGCTTGGCGGCTTCTCGCAACTCCTGGTGCGAGATGTGTTCATAGAACTTGCGCAGATCTATGAAAAGCGTGCAAGAGGCCCAGCCAGGCTGGGAACGGGCATAGGCTGCAAGAGCGTTGTGGACCCAAGCGCTCTTGTCACAGGCTGTGCTGGTGCTCATACCCCAAAAGAAACGCTCATCAACGCGACGCTCCCACTCAGAGCACAGCCTGTGGATGCCGAGGAGGAGGAGGAGGGGGATGAGGAGGAGGACGAGGAGGAGGAGGAGGAGGAGGAAGAGGGGGAGGAGGAGGAGGAGGAGGACCAGTGTAAAACCAAGAGTCATCAACGATGTTGGAATCAACCCTCACACCAAGTTCCCCCTCACAGCCCCCCACAACGGTCATCCATTCAAAGAGCTGTCTCGTTGGAAGGCAACCGTTTGAAGATCCTGAAATATGCCGACGCGTTGTTCTCGGGATTTCAACGCCACGTATCAACCTGACTGCTGCGTCTTGACGATCTGGAACCGCGCCAGAGCGCCATTTTTGGGACTTCATCACCGCGAACCAGTAGAACTGTTGCACCCGCATAATCCTGAATCCTTTCAAGACACCATGTCTGGTACGATGATCACGAGGTGAAGCTATGGCAAATATTGAAAACGAGCGTGCGCGGCGCTAAAGCGAGAACCACATGTTGAAACGGATCCGCCCTCAACCCGTGAAGCTCTAGCAACATTTGAAAACGAATGTGCGTGTCGCTAAAGAGAGAACCAAATTTTGAAACAACCCGCCCTCAATCCGTGGAGCTCTTGCAAATTTTGAAAACGAACGTGCGCGGCGCTAAGGCGAGAACCACATTTTGAAAACAACCCGCCCTCAATCCGTGAAACTCTTGCAACTTTTGAAAACGAATGTGCGCGGCGCTAAAGCGAAAACCACATTTTGAAAAGGAACCGTGAAGCTCTTGCACATTTTGACAACGAATGTGCGCGGCGCTAAGGCGAGAACCACATTTTGAAAATGAACCACCCTCAATCCGTGAAACTCTTGCAACATTTGAAACCGAATGGAAACGGCGCTAAAGCGAGAACCATATTTCGAAAACGACTCGCCATCAATCCGTGAAACCCTTGCACATTTTGAAAACGAATGCGCGCGGCGCTAAGGCGAGAACCACATTTTGAAAACGACCTGCCCCCCATCCGTGAAACTGTTTTCACCTTTTAAGCTTCAAGGTCATACATGGTGAGGAAGTCTCAGGCGAAACGCCCGGCCCGCCCTAAAAACTGGCCTCGGGGTGCGACAGGGAGGAGTTATCTATCAGGAGAGGGAATGGAGGAAGAAGAGGCGGAGGAGGCGGAGGAGGAGGAGGCGGAGGAGGAGGA